>CM065590.1:97294024-97831445 GCA_033119425.1 Bufotes viridis
CCCAGAAAAGGATTTGGCTGGTGATGGGTGGTTATTATAGGGTGGTGGTCCCAGAATAGGATGGGGCTGGTGTTGGATCAGTATTATAGGATGGTGGGGGTCTCAGAATAGGATGTGGCTGGTGTTGGATTGTTATTATAAGGTGGTGGTGGTCTCAGAATAGGAGGGGCCTGGTGTTGGATGGTTATTATGGGGTGTTGGTGGTGGTCCCAGAATAGGATGGGGCTGGTGTTGTGTTGGTTATTATAGTTTGGTGGTGGTGGTCTCAGAATAAGATGTGACTGGTGTTGGACGGTTTTTATAGGGTGGTGGTGGGGGTCTAAGAATAGGATGTGGCTGGTGTTGGATGGTTATTATAGGGTGGTGGTGGGGGTCTCAGAATAGGATGTGGCTGGTGATGGATGGTTATTATAGGGTGGTGGTCCCAGAATAGGATGGGGCTGGTGTTGGATCAGTATTATAGGATGGTGGGGGTCTCAGAATAGGATGTGGCTGGTGTTGGATTGTTATTATAAGGTGGTGGTGGTCTCAGAATAGGAGGGGCCTGGTGTTGGATGGTTATTATGGGGTGTTGGTGGTGGTCCCAGAATAGGATGGGGCTGGTGTTGTGTTGGTTATTATAGTTTGGTGGTGGTGGTCTCAGAATAAGATGTGACTGGTGTTGGACGGTTTTTATAGGGTGGTGGTGGGGGTCTAAGAATAGGATGTGGCTGGTGTTGGATGGTTATTATAGGGTGGTGGTGGGGGTCTCAGAATAGGATGTGGCTGGTGTTGGATGGTAATTATAGGGTGGTGGTCTCAGAAGAGGATGTGGCTGATGTTGGATGGAAATTTAGGGTGGTGATGGGAATCTCAGAATAGCATGTGACTGTTGTTGGTCGATTCATTATAGTGTGGTGGTGGGGTTTTCAGATTAGGATGTGACTGGTGTCTGATGGTAATTATAGGGTGGTGGTGGGGGTCTAAGAATAGGATGGGGCTGGTGTTTGATGGTTTTTATAGGGTGGTGGTGGGGGGTCTCTGAATAGGATGTGGCTGGTGTTGTATGGTTATTATAGTGTGATGGTGGGGGTCTCAGAATAGGATGTGGATGGTTATTATCAGGTGTTGGTGGGGGTCTCAGAATAGAATGTGACTGGTGTTGAATTGTTATTATAAGGTGGTGGGGGTCTCAGAATAGGATGTGGCTGGTGTTGGGTGGTTATTATAGGGTGGTGGTGGGGTCTCTGAATAGGATGTGGCTGGTGTTGTATGGTTATTATAGGGTGTTGGTGGGGGTCTCAGAATAGAATGTGGCTGGTGTTGGATTGTTATTATAAGGTGGTGGGGGTCTCAGAATAGGATATGGCTGGTGTTGGATGGTTATTATAGGATGGTGGGGGCTTAGCATAGGATGTGACTGTGGTAGGATGGTTATTATAGGGTGGTGGTGAGGGTCTCTGTATAGGATGTGACTGTTGTTAGGCGGTTTTATAGGGTGGTGGTGTGGGGCTCAGATTAGGATGGGGCTGGTGTTGGATGGTTATTATAGGGTGGTGGTGGGGGTCTCAGAATAGAATGTGGCTGGTGTTGGGTGATTATTATAGGGTGGTGGTGGGGGTCTCAGAATAGGATGGGCCTGGTGTTGCATGGTTATTATAGGGTGGTGGTGGGGTCTCAAAATAGGATGTTGCTGGTGTTGGATGTTTATTATAGGGTGGTGGTGGGGGTCTCAAAATATGATGTGGCTGGTGTTGGATGGTTATTATAGGGTGGTGGTGGGGGTCTCAGAATAGAATGTGGCTGGTGTTGGGTGATTATTATAGGGTGGTGGTGGGGGTCTCAGAATAGGATGGGCCTGGTGTTGCATGGTTATTATAGGGTGGTGGTGGGGGTCTCAAAATAGGATGTTGCTGGTGTTGGATGTTTATTATAGGGTGGTGGTTGGGGGCTCAGAATAAGATGTGGCTGGTGTTGGATGGTAATTATAGGATGGTGGTGGGGGTCTCAGAATAGGATGGGCCTGGTGTTGGATGGTTATTATAGGGTGGTGTTGGGGGTCTCAGAATAGGATGTGGCTGGTGTTTGATGGTGTAACGGTGCTCCGTGTACTCCGACCAGTACCCTCCGTTGATGGACGCTTCTAGCTTGCGCCGAGGACCACAAGCACCGCACTGTACACCACAGCCACCGCAGACTCCACAACCGCCGTAGCTTAGCTGGAGCCTCGCCGTCTTCCGTCCACCCTGGATTGGCTTCTGTCCTTCAGTAGAGCGTATCCGGAACAAGCTCTTAAAAGAGCTAAGTGATTAAAGCTCAAGGGAGTATGTAGAACATAGCAATCCCCAGTGTGATATAGCAGTTCCCTCCAATAACGAGACAAGGCTACGTATTGAGGGTCAAAAAGAACTCTTTATTGGATGGCAAAGCTTGGCCTTTTATGCCAGTCCTCCAGCAAGGGCTACTCCCCCGGGGACCTGATTGAGGACAGGCACACAAAATACAGGGATCAATCAACATACATCCAGATATATCACAACCCCACATGCATGGTCCATTGTGCTTGCTGATTAGGTTACAGGCAATGTCCATTGTGAATGATGATTAGGTCACAGGTAATGTCCATTGTGGATGTTGATTAGGTCACAGTCAATGTCCATTGTGGATGTTGATTAGGTCATAGGCAATGTCCATTGTGGATGTTGATTAGGTCACAGGTAATGTCCATTGTGGATGTTGATTAGGTCACAGGTAATGTCCATTGTGAATGCTAACTGTCACTGGGGCCATAGTCACAGGGTAAGAGGCTGACAAGCAGGCCTCTCCAATGCCCAGGGATAAATGGCAGTTTGTCACATATCTCCCCTTTGGGGGAAAGCTAACCAGGTACCTGACCTCCTGACTGTCAGTGCCTACGTTAGTCGATCCACCAACCCACAATAGACAAATGCCAGAGTATCCCACCCACAACAAACAGGTACAAGAGTTACCCACCCACAAGAAGCAGTTACTGCACCCGGATATTCCTCTGGGGTGCTGGGGCAACATGCTTTGGGGACTTGAGGGAGGGCAGAGGCCGACTACACTCTGCCCAGCTGCCAGCTCTTCTACTGGTATAATCTGCAGGACCTCAGGCTCTGGACAGGGGACAAAGGGAGGGCAGAGGCCGACTGCACTCTGCCCAGCTGTCAGCTCTTCTACTGGTATAACCTGCAGGACCTCAGGCTCTGGACAGGGGACAAAGGGAGGGCAGAGGCCGACTGCACTCTGCCCAGCTGCCAGCTCTTCTACTGGCATAACCTGCAGGACCTCAGGCTCTGGACAGGGGACAACGGGAGGGCAGAGGCCGACTGCACTCTGCTCAGCTGCCAGCTCTTCTGCTGGGGGGCTGGGGACATATTCCGGCTCAGCAGCCAGGGGAACATGGGCGCCAGTGGGGGTTAACATCGCCTATGTTAACCCTGGGGCCAAGTTAGGTGTTAGCTGGGGAGGAGAGTTTGTACTTACCCCCTCCTCCTGTTGTCCCGGTGCGGGTAGTTGGGGATCTGGACAGGCTGTCCAGCATCCCTGTAGGTCAGACACAGAGACCACGGTCCCATCTGCGCCGTCTTGGTGTCTCCCCTTGCTAGGGTAAGCTGCCGCTGGGGAGAGCGGGTGCTGTGTTCCTCTCCCTGAAACACAGGCTGCCGCTGGAGTGAGAGACCGCCTGTCTCCACTCCCGTAACATTGTCCTGCTGCTGGAGAGAGAGACCAACTGTCTCTGCTCCCTGTAGGACACACTGCTGCTGGGGGGAAAGGACGACACCTTCGGCCCCCTGGACTTTACACTGCCGCTGGGGGGGAAGGACGACATCTTCGGCCCCCTGTAACTCACACTGCCGCTGGGGGGGAAGGACAACACCTTCGGCCCCCTGTAACTCATGTGGTTGCTGGGGCGCAGGGACAGAATACTTCGCCATCTCTACCCATATTCTGCTTCCTCCTGCAGACCCTCCGCCAGTTCTCTCCTTATTTCCTGTACAAGTTGCTCTCTTAGGTAGGGCCTGTAGAGAGCCAACCGCCTCTTCAGTATAGCGTCAAACCATACGTGACTATACCAATACTCCAGTTTTGCTTGGTGTTCCCAGGATGCTGCTCCTCGCACTAGGGAAGCCATCCCGCCGCTGCCACCACTGTAACGGAGCTCCGTGTACTCCGACCGAGTTCCCTCCGTTGATGGACGCTTCCTAGCTTGTGCCGAGGACCACAAGCACCGCACTGGACACCACAGCCACCACAGACTCCACAACCGCCATAGCTTAGCTGGAGCCTCGCCGTCTTCCGTCCACCCTGGATTGGCTTCTGTCCTCCAGGACCGTGTGGGGAAGACCTCTCCTCCACCTCTCCTCAAGTGTATCCAGAACAAGCTCTAAAAAGAGCAAAGTGATTAAAGCTCAAGGGAGTATGTAGAACATAGCAATCCCCAGTGTGATATAGCAGTTCCTCCAATAACGAGACAAGGCTACGTATTGAGGGTCAAAAGGAACTCTTTATTAGATGGCAAAGCTTGGCCTTTTATGCAAGTCTTCCAGCCAGGACTACTCCCTGATAGAGGACAGACACACAAAATACAGTGACCAATCAACATACAGCCAGATATATCAAAACCCCACATGCATGGTCCATTGTGCTTGCAGATTAGGTCACAGGTAATGTCCATTGTGGATGCTGATTAGGTCACAGGCAATGTCCATTGTGGATGCTGATTAGGTCACAGGTAATGTCCATTGTGGATGATGATTAGGTCACAGGTAATGTCCATTGTGGATGATGATTAGGTCACAGGTAATGTCCATTGTGGATGTTGATTAGGTCACAGGTAATGTCCATTGTGGATGATGATCAGGTCACAGGTAATGTCCATTGTGGATGATGATTAGGTCACAGGTAATGTCCATTGTGGATGATGATTAGGTCACAGGCAATGTCCATTGTGGATGCTGATTAGGTCACAGGTAATGTCCATTGTGGATATTGATTAGGTCACAGGTAATGTCCATTGTGGATGATCATTAGGTCACAGGTAATGTCCATTGTGGATGTTGATTAGGTCACAGGTAATGTCCACTGTGGATGTTGATTAGGTCACAGGCAATGTCCATTGTGAATGTTGATTAGGTCACAGGTAATGTCCATTGTGGATGTTGATTAGGTCACAGGCGACGTCCATTGTGAATGTTGATTAGGTCACAGGCAATGTCCATTGTGAAGGCCAACTGTCACTGGGGCCATAGTCACAGGGTAAGAGGCTGACAAGCAGGCCTCTCCAATGCCCAGGGATAAATGGCAGTTTTTCACAGATGGTTATTATAGGGTGGTGGTGGGGGTCTCAGAATAGGATGTGGCTGGTGTTGGATGGGTATTATACGGTGGTGGTGGGGGTCTCAGAATAGGATATGGATGGTGTTGGCTGGTTATTATAAGGTGGTGGTGGGGTCTGAGAATAGGATGTGGCTGGTGTTAGATGGTTATTATAGGGTGTTGGTGGGGTCTCAGAATAGGATGTGTCTGGTGTTGGATGGTATTTATAGGGTAGTGTTGGGGGTCTGAGAATAGGATGTGGCTGGTGTTAGATGGTTATTATAGGGTGTTGGTGGGGGTCTCAGAATAGTTGGTGGCTGGTGTTGGATGGTAATTATAGGGTGGTGGTGGGGGTCTCAGAATAGGATGTGGCTGGAGTTGGATTATTATTATAAGGTGGTGGGGGTCTCAGAATAGAATGTGGCTGGTGTTGGATGGTTATTATATGGTGGGCGGCTCAGAATAGGATGTGGCTGGTGTTAGAGGGTTATTTTAGGAAGGTGGTGGTGGTCCCAGAACAGGATGGAGCTGGTGTTGGATGGTTTTTATAGGGTGTTAATGGGGGATGTCTCAGAATAAGATGTGGCTGGTGTTGGAGGTCTTTATAGGGAGGGGGTGGGGGGTCTCAGTATAGGATGTGGCTGGTGTTGGTTGGTTATTATAGGCTGGTGGTGGGGGTCTCAGAATAGGATGCGGCTGGTGTTGGTTGGTTATTATAGGCTGGTGGTGGGGGTCTCAGAATAGGATGTGACTGGTGTTGGATGGTTATTATAGGGTGTTGGTGGTGATCCCAGAATAGAATGCGGCTGGTGTTGGTTGGTTATTATAGGGTGGTAGTGGGGGTCTCAGAATAGGATGTGGCTGGTGTTGGATGGTTATTATAGGGTGTTGGTGGTGATCCCAGAATAGGATGCGGCTGGTGTTGGTTGGTTATTATAGGCTGGTGGTGGGGGTCTCAGAATAGCATGTGACTGTTGTTGGGCGGTCATTATAGGGTGGTGGTGGGGGTTTCAGATTAGGATGTGGCTGGTTTTAGATGGGTATTATAGGGTGTTGGTGTGGGGAGGTTTCAGAATAAGATGTGGTTGGTGTTGGAGGATTTTATAGGGTGGGGGGTCTCAGAATAGGATGTGGATGGTGTTGGATGCTTATTATAGGGTGTTGGTGGGGGTCCGAATAGGATGTGGCTGGTGTTGGATGGTTATTATAAGGTAGTGGGGGTCTCAGAATTGGATGTGGCAGGTGTTGGATGGTTATTATAGGGTGGGGGTATCAGAATAGGATGTGGCTGGTGTTGGATGGGTATTATAGGGTGGTGGTGGGGGTCTCAGAATAGGATATGGCTGATGTTGGAGGGTTATTATAGGGTGGTGGTGATGGTCCCAGAATAGGATGTGGCTGGTGTTGGTTGATTATTATATGGTGATGGTGGGGGTCTCAGAATAGGATTTGGCTGGTGTTGAATGGGTATTATAGGGTGGGTGGGGCGTCTCAGAATAGGCTGTGGCTGGAGTTTAATTTTTATTATAGGGTGGTGTTGGGGGCTCAGAATATGATGTGGCTGTTGTTGGATGGTTATTATAGGGTGGTGTTGGATGGGTATTATAGGGTTTTAATGGAGGGAGGTCTCAGAATAAGATGTGACTTGTGTTGGAGGGTTTTATAGGGTGGGGTGGGGGTCTCAGAATAGCATGTGGCTGGTGTTAGATGGTTATTATAGGGTGGGGGGATGTCTCAGAATAGAATATGGCTTGTGTTGGATGGTTATTATAGGGTGTTGGTGGTGATCCCAGAATAGGATGCAGCTGGTGTTGGTTGGTTATTATAGGCTGGTGGTGGGGGTCTCAGAATAGGATGTGACTGGTGTTGGATGGTTATTATAAGGTGGTGGAGGTCTCAGAATCGGATGTGGCTGGTGTTGGATGGTTATTATAGGGTGTTGGTGGTGATCCCAGAATAGGATGTGGCTGATGTTGGATGGTTATTATAGGGTGGTGTTGGGGGTCTCAGAATAGGATGTGGCTGATGTTGGATGGTTATTATAGGGTGGTGGTGGGGGTCTCAGAATAGGATGGGCCTGGTGTTGGATGGTTATTATAGGGTGTTGGTGGTGATCCCAGAATAGGATGCGGCTAGTGTTGGCTGGTTATTATAGGCTGTTGGTGTGGGGTCTCAGAATAGCATGTGACTGTTGTTGGACGGTCATTATAGGGTGGTGGTGGGGGTTTCAGATTAGGATGTGGCTGGTTTTAGATGGGTATTATAGGGTGTTGGTGGGGAGGTCTCAGAATAAGATGTGGTTGGTTTTGGAGGGTTTTATAGGGTGGGGGGGTCTAAGAATAGGATGTGGATGGTGTTGGATGCTTATTATAGGGTGTTGGTGGGGGCTCCGAATAGGATGTGGCTGGTGTTGGATGGTTATTATAAGGTGGTGGGGGTCTCAGTATAGGATGTGGCTGGTGTTGGATGGTTATTATAGGGTGGTAGTGGGGTCTCAGAATAGGATGTGGATGGTGTTGGATGCTTATTATTAGGTGGTGGGGGTCTCAGAATAGGATGTGGCTGGTGTTGGATGGTTATTATAGGGTGGTGGTGGGGGTCTCAGAATAGGATGTGGCTGGTGTTGGATGGGTATTATAGGGTGGTGGTGGGGGTCTCAGAATAGGATGTGGCTGGTGTTAGATGGTTATTATAGGGTGGTGGTGGGGGTCTCAGAATAGGATGTGGCTGGTGTTGGATGGTTATTATAAGGTGGTGGTGGGGTCTCAGTATAGGATGTGGCTGGTGTTGGATGGTTATTATAGGGTGGTGGTGGGGGTCTCAGAATTAGATGTGGCAGGTGTTGGATGGTTATTATAGGGTGGTGGTGGGGGTCTCAGAATAGGATGTGGCTGGTGTTGGATGGGTATTATAGGGTGGTGGTGGGGGTCTCAGAATAGGATATGGCTGATGTTGGAGGGTTATTATAGGGTGGTGGTGATGGTCCCAGAGTAGGATGTGGCTGGTGTTGGATGATAATTATAGGGTGGTGGTGGGGGTCTCAGAATAGGATATGGCTGATGTTGGAGGGTTATTATAGGGTGGTGGTGATGGTCCCAGAGTAGGATGTGGCTGGTGTTGGATGGGTATTATAGGGTGGTGGTGGGGGTCTCAGAATAGGCTTGTGGCTGGTGTTGAATGGGTATTATAGGGTGGGTGGGGGGCGTCTCCGAATAGGCTGTGGCTGGAGTTTAATTTTTATTATAGGGTGGTGTTGGGGGTCTCAGAATAGGATGTGGATGGTGTTGGATGCTTATTATAGGGTGTGTCACGACTGTGACTGATCCAGACAGGTCTGGGAGGAGAAGGTCGCAGCGACTTGCTACTCGCGATAGCTTGTGAGTTTGCTCCGTGGTTCAGGGTATGTCACTTGGGTTTTGCCTTGTGAACCTTTTTGTCCTGACTGGCAGTTTGTAGGCATTCTTCTCAGGTGAGTGCTGTCTGCCACTCCCAGCTACTATATTAGTTTCAGTTTCACTTGCAGTCATTGCCAGATATAGTCCTTACTTCCAGTGCTATTCTCACCTTTGAAGGAGATGGTTTGACGGTATTGCTGTGGAGCTCGTGTCTGGCGTGGACTGTCGTTATTGGGATCATCTTCTCTGCTCGTGACTGGATAAGTCTATCTCTGCTGGAGATTGTTTTTGTTTGTTGCTGTCTTCCCTGTTGTTCTCCCTAGACATGAGTGATGGTGACTAGTGCTCCCATCTGCCTTTCCCCAGTCTAGTCTTCTGAGGGTGACTCAGGGTTTAGGCATCCTGCTCGCCAGCACGGGTTCACACCCCGTCTAGGGTATCAGGGCAGACAGATGCCAGCGTAGGGTTTGTCAGGGGTGGCCGTTCTATTTCCCATCCGTAGATAAGGGTCGCCTCTTCCTCCGTTTGGTGCGACACGACTGCTGCTGGGATAGCGGTCGTGACGAGTATATCTGGTTTTAAAAAAAAAAAAAAGTGACATTTCCTTTTTTTTTTTTTTTTTGTTGCTTGCTGTTTTGCTTTGTATTCTTCTGTTCCACTATGGATCCGGTTACGGCTTTGGCGAAACAATTACAGGGTTATCCCTTGAAGTGGCAGGATTAAAAGCAACAGTGCAGCAGCAGCAGCAGCAATCCTTGGGTTCCACCGTTGCTATGGGAGACCAAGGTACTCCTGAGCCAAAAGTGGCTTTTCCTGATAGGTTCTCAGGAGGGAGAGACCAATTTGTAACCTTCAGAGAAGCTTGTAAATTGTTCTTCAGGTTACGCCCTAGATCCTCCGGCGGTGAGGAACAACGGGTGGGCATTGTAATTTCTCTCCTGCAAGGAGATCCGCAGGCTTGGGCTTTCTTTACCATCTGACTCTCCGGCCTTACGATCAGTGGAGGAGTTTTTTGAAGCCTTGGGTCTCGTGTATGATGACCCGGACAGGGTCTCACTGGCTGAGTCTAAGCTACGTAGACTTCGGCAGGAGAACCGGTCAGCTGAACTATATTGTTCTGAATTCCGTAGGTGGGCTACGGATACATTATGGAACGACTGGCCCTTAGGAGTCAGTTCTGCCAGGGGTTGTCTGAAAATTAAAAGACGCGCTGGCTGTATACGAGGTCCCTGGGTCTCTTGAGGCTGCTATGTCTCTGTCCATAAGAATCGACAGACGACTCAGGGAGAGACTATTAAATTCTACAGAGGCCTCTATAGGGCAGGGATCGGTTTGTTGTGATCCAGTCGAACCAATGCAAATAGGGGCGCCACTAGACGGGTGAATCCTCCTAAGGTCCGCCATAGGTCAGAGGTTTGTTTTCGTTGTGGGGGAGGGGTCATTTTGTAAAGGTATGTCCCTCAGAACCCAAGAGATCACAAACAAAGGAGACCGCCGAAAACTAGAGTCCCCAGACTGTGCGGAGGATAACAGTCTGGGCGTATTCTGCTTCCTCCATACGCATGTCTCAGTTTTTGCTGTCCGCTACCGTTGTGGCGGGCAATAAGACTGAGATCTGTTCCGTCTTTTGGACAGTGGGGCGGGGGTCAATTTGGTGGATTCACGGTTTGCTCAGGCTCTGGGTTTTACTCCGGAACCGGTACGCAGAACTATTCCTGCTTTTGCCATCGACTCCTCCCTCTTACTCAGAGAGAGTTAACTCAGATCGTCCATAATATCCATCTGCAGGTAGGGGACCTCCATAAAGAGCATATCTCTTGTTATGTCCTGGACGGTCTTCCGGCTCCTATGGTTTTGGGGCTTCCTGGCTGGTGACTCACAATCCCGTGGTGGATTGGCAGGCCGGGGAGATTGTGGAGTGGAGTGAACATTGTAAGGACAACTGCTTGAGTAGTAGGTGCTCAACACTCTCTGTAACATCTCTACCTTCCTTTCTGTCAGATTTTATGGATGTGTTCTCTGAGAAGGGTTGTCAGGGGTTACCACCTCATCGTCCATATGATTGCCCAATTAATCTGTTACCTGGGGCAAAACTACCTAAAACTCCGGTTATACAATCTTTCTGGCCCGGAGAGGAAGGCTATGAAAGATTATATTTCGGAAAGTTTGGCTAAGGGACACATCAGACCCTCTTCTTCACCCGTGGCTGCAGGGTTCTTTTCGTTAAAAAGAAAGATGGGGGCCTGCGTCCTGCCTGGATTTCGGGAATTAAACCGGATAACTATCCGAGATCCCTATCCTCTTCCTCTCATTCCCGACCTCTTTAATCAGGTTGCTGGTGCTAAATGGTTCTCCAAAATGGATCTCAGAGGAGCCTATAACCTGGTTCGCATCAAAGAGGGGGATGAGTGGAAGACGGCTTTTAATACTCCGGAAGGGCATTATGAAAATCTGGTCATGCCATTTGGTCTTACTAATGCGCCTGCGGTGTTCCAACATTTTGTCAACGATATTTTTAGTCACCTTATCGGGAGATTTGTTGTGATATATCTTGATGACATCCTGGTCTATTCTCCGGATCTGGATACACATAAGATCCATGTGAGACAAGTGCTGCAGATATTAAGGGCCAACAAATTGTTTGCTAAATTAGAGAAATGTGTGTTCGCCGTAAAAGAACTGCCATTTCTGGGGTATGTGTTGTCAGATTCAGGTTTCCGCATGGATCCAGAGAAAGTCCGGGCAATTATGGACTGGGATCTGCCTGAGAACCTGAAGGCATTGCAACGCTTCCTGGGGTTTGCCAATTTTTATAGGAAGTTTATAAAGAACTATTCCTTGGTGGTCAAACCACTGACGGACATGACCCGAAAGGGATCCGATTTTTCCAATGGTCACATGCAGCCAAAACTGCCTTTACATCTCTGAAGGAAAGATTCACCTCGGCTCCTATTCTCGTACAGCCAGATGTCTCGCTTCCTTTTATTGTAGAGGTTGACGCATCTGAGGTGGGGGTGGGAGCGGTACTATCTCAGGGCCCGTCCCTGGTGAATGGCGTCCGTGTGCTTTCTTTCAAAGAAATTGTCTACTGCAGAAAGGAACTATGACATTGGCAACAGGGAACTTTTGGCTATTAAGTTGGCCTTAGAGGAGTGGCGCCATTTTTTGGAGGGGGCGGTTCATCCCGTCACAGTGATTACCGATCACAAGAACTTAGTATATCTGGAGTCTGCTAAACGCCTCACCCCTAGACAGGCTCGGTGGTCGTTGTTTTTACTAGGTTTAATTTTGTAATAACCTATCGCCCGGGGCAAAAATACTAAGGCGGATGCATTGTCTCAAGTTTTCCTGGAGGGGGTGATGATGATGTTCCAGAGCCTATTTTGCAAAAGGGGGTGGTGGTCTCTGCATTACACTCAGGTTTAGAGGGAGGGTGTTGGAAGCTCAGGGGACGCCCGGCCTCCTGCCCCTCGGATAAACTGTTTGTGCCAGAAAATTTACGCCTGAGATACTAAAGGAACACCATAACTCCGCACTGGCAGGACACCCAGGTAGTAAGGCAACCTCTGAATTAGTGTCTCGTCGGTTCTGGTGGCCTAAGTGGCGCCAGGAGGTGTTGAATTTTGTGTCTGCATGTCCTACCTGTGCTCGTTCTAAGGTGGATCATACTCGTCCGGCAGGGCGTCTTTTACCTCTGGCCATCCCCAACAGGCCTTGGACGCACCTATCAATGGATTTCATTACTGATCTACCAGTATCAGCAGGGAAGACTGTTATTCTTGTTGTTGTTGACAGATTCAGTAAAATGGTGCACTTTATTGCTCTGACCGCTTTGCCTAATGCTAACACACTGGCTCAGGTTTTTATTGACCACATCGTGAAGCTTCACGGGGTCCCTTCCGATATTGTTTCGGATCGTGGTACCCAATTTGTTTCTAAATTTTGGAAAGCTTTTTGTTCTCGCTTAGGGGTTCATCTGTCGCTTTCTTCATCTTTCCATCCACAGTCCAACGGTCAGACTGAACGTACTAATCAAAACTTAGAGACATATTTGAGATGCTTTGTTTCCGAAAATCAGGAGGAATGGTCATCTTATTTACCGTTAGCCGAGTTTGCCATTAATAATCGTCGCCAAGAATCCACCGATAAGTCACCATTTTTTGGTGCGTATGGTTTCCATCCTCAGTTTTGTACGCTTAGTGAGGGGGCCGTCTGGGATTCCCGAGGAGGAACGATTTGCGTCTTCACTTTCATCAGTGTGGCAGAGTGTGCAAGAAAGTTTGAAGAGAATTGGTGGCAGATACAAACGTGTGGCTGATAAGAAGCGCTCTGAAGGTCCGGACCTGGGGGTGAATGACTTGGTGTGGTTGTCTACCAGAAATATCAAGTTGAAGGTTCCCTCATGGAAATTAGGTCCGAGATTTATTGGTCCTTATAGGGTAATTAAGATCATTAACCCGGTGGCTTTTCGCCTGGAGCTGCCTCAGACTCTAAGGATCCATAATGTCTTCCACAGATCTCTGCTTAAGAGATATGTAGAACCTCCTGAACCATTGCCACTACCGCCTCCACCGGTGGTTGTTGATGGCAGTCTTGAGTTTCAGGTAGAAAAGATTGTTGATTCACGATATGTTCGCCGCTCTCTTCAGTACCTGGTGCACTGGAAAGGTTATGGTTCAAGAGAGAATGTGGGTGCCAGCATCAGAGATAAAGGCGGACAGACTCATTCGGGCCTTTCATAGGTCCCACCCGGAGAGGCCTGGTCTTGAGGGTCCGGTGGCCCCTCGTAGAAAGGGGGGTACTGTCACGACTGTGACTGATCCAGATAGGTCTGGGAAGAGAAGGTCGCAGCGACTTGCTACTCGCGATAGCTTGTGAGTTTGCTTCATGGTTCAGGGTATGTCATCCAGGTTTTGCCTTGTGAACCTTTTTGTCCTGACTGGGAGTTGGTAGGCATTCTTCTCAGGTGAGTGCTGTCTGCCACTCCCAGCTACTATATTAGTTTCAGTTTCACTTGCAGTCATTGCCAGATATAGTCCTTACTTCCAGTGCTATTCTGACCTTTGAAGGAGATCGTTTGACGGTATTGCTGTGGTGCTCGTGTCTGGCGTGGACTGTCGTTGTTGGGATCATCTTCTCTGCTCGTGACTGGATAAGTCTATCTCTGCTGGAGATTGTTTGTTTGTTTGTTTGTTTGTTACTGTCTTCCCCTGTTGTTCTCCTAGACATGAGTGATGGTGACTAGTGCTCCCATCTGCCTTTCCCCAGTCTAGTCTTCTAAGGGTCACTCAGGGTTTAGGCATCCTGCTCGCCGCACGGGTTCACACCCCGTCTAGGGTATCAGGGCAGACAGATGCCAGCGTAGGGTTTGTCAGGGGTGGCCGTTCTATTTCCCATCCGTAGATAAGGGTCCCCCTTCCCCTCCGTCTGGTGCGACACGACTGCTGCTGGGATAGCGGTCGTGACAATATGAGGCGGTGAGCGGGAAGGCCGAAGTTCCGCTGTAGCGCAGACAGGCGAGCAGCGGCAGGATGTGAACGGCGGAAGCGCGCACAGACGGCCCGCACTTTATGCAGCAGCTCTGACATGTTGGGGTAGTGGTGAATGAACCTCTGCACCACCAAGTTCAGCACATGCGCCAGGCAAGGGATGTGCGTCAAACCGGCTAGTCCCAGAGCTGCCACGAGATTTCGCCCATTATCGCATACCACCAGGCCTGGCTTGAGGCCCACCGGCAGAAACCACTCGTCGGTCTGTTGTTCAATACCCCGCCACAACTCCTGCGCGGTGTGGGGCCTGTCCCCCAAACATATGAGTTTCAGAATGGCCTGCTGACGTTTACCCCGGGCTGTGCTGAAGTTGGTGGTGAAGGTGTGTGGCTGACCGGATGAGCTGGTGGAAGCAGTGGAGGAGGAAGCCGAGTAGGAGGAGGAGGCTACAGGAGGCAGAGAATGATGCCCTGCGATCCTAGGGGCGGAAGGACGTGCGCCAAGGAACTGTCCGCCGGGGCCCAGCCGCCACTACATTCATCCAGTGTGCAGTTAGTGAGATATAGCGTCCCTGGCCGTGCTTACTGGTCCACGTATCTGTGGTTAGGTGGACCTTGCCACAAATGGCGTTGCGCAGTGCACACTTGATTTTATCGGACACTTGCATGTGCAGGGAAGGCACGGCTGTCTTGGAGAAGTAGTGGCGGCTGGGAACCACATACTGCGGGACAGCCATGGCCATCAGCTGTTTGAAGCTGTCTGTGTCCACCAGCCGGAATGACAGCATTTCAAAGGCCAGCAGTTTAGAAATGCTGGCGTTCAGGCCAAGGGCTCGAGGGTGACTCGGGGAATTTGCGCTTCCTCTCTAAGGTTTGAGATATTGAGAGCTGAACGCTGCTGTGTGATATAGTGGAGACGCTAGTTGACGGTGGCGGTGGTGGTGGTGTCGGTGGCACATCCTCTGTTTGCTGCTCGGCAGGTGGCAACATTCCTCTCGAGGCGGAAGCCGAGGCAGCAGCGGTAGAGGGAGCAGGGGAGCCTCAGCGAGTGCCTGGTTTTTAAGGTGTGTACCCCACTGCAGTTCATGCTTTGCATGTAGATGCCTGGTCATGCAGGTTGTGCTGAGGTTCAGAACGTTAATGCCTCGCCTCAGGCTCTGATGGCAGAGCGTGCAAGTCACTCGGGTCTTGTCGGTAGGACATTGTTTAAAGAAGTGCCATGCCAGGGAACTCTTTGAAGCTGCCTTTGTGGGGCTGGGTCCCTGTTGGCGATGTCCAGTAGCAGGCGAACTCTGGGGGCGGCGGCTCGTCTGCTTTGGCCCCTGCTCCTCTTTGGCTTCGCTGTTGTCTCGGTCTCACCACTACCTCTTCCTCTGAACTGTGAAAGTCATCGCCACGACCTTCAGTCCATGTGGGGTCTAAGACCTCATCGTCCTCTGCATCGTCTTCCACCCAGTCTCCTCCCTGACCTCCTCCTGTTCAGTCTGCACACTGCAAAAGACGCGGCAGTGGGCACCTGTGTTTCGTCATCATCAGAGAGTCGGTGACTCTGCTGTGGTGGTATTCCCATGTCCTCTTCATCTGGAGACATAAGTGGTTGTGCGTCAGTGCATGGTATGTCTTCCTCCACTGGGGAAGGGCTAGGTGGACGCCCCTGGGAAACCCTGGAAGCAGAGTCTTCAAACAGAAGAAGAGACTGCTGCATAACTTGTGGCTCAGACCGTTTCCCTGATATGCTTGGGGGTGATGTGACAGACTGATGGGCTTGGTTTTCAGGTGCCACCTGTGCGCTTTCCGCAGAAGACTGGGTGGAAGACCATGTGGTGAACGTGCTGGAAGCACTGTCGGCCACCCAATCGATTAATGCCTGTACCTGCTCAGGCCTTACCATCCTAAGAGCGGCATTGGGCCCCACGAGATATTGCGGTACATTCTGCCGGCTAGTTGAGGGAGTTCGTTCCCTACTGTGTGCGCCTGAGGCCGAACGGCCACGTCCTCTACCAGCAACAGAGGCTCCACGGACACCACCACGACCGCGTCCTCGTCCCTTAATAGTATTTTTCTTCATTGTTGCGATTCAACTCGCACCACAATGAAATATATTATTTTTATAAGCAAAATCCCCTCACTGGAATACTTTCAGTCTTTTGACTGTATGGATTACAGATGGAATGACTGTTATATGTGAGTACCGCTTTCTTGACAGATTCTAGTATGGGTACATATATGTTTTCCCAACCCCAGCACATTAATTTGCTAATTCCAGATGTATGAAACGCAGGCCTAACTGTATCTAGTATATTGAACGCCAGATAAACTAACTTGGCCTTTTTAAATAAAAAAAATTCCCTCACTGGAATACTTTCAGTCTTTTGACTGTATGGATTACAGATGGAATGACTGTTATATGTGAGTACCGCTTTCTTTGACAGATTCTAGTATGGGTACATATATGTTTTCCCAACCCCAGCACATTAGTTTGCTAATTCCAGATGTATGAAACGCAGGCCTAACTGTATCTAGTATATTGAACGCCAGATAAACTAACTTGGCCTTTTTTAAATAAAAAATTCCCTCACTGGAATACTTTCAGTCTTTTGACTGTATGGATTACAGATGGAATGACTGTTATATGTGAGTACCGCTTTCTTTGACAGATTCTAGTATGGGTACATATATGTTTTCCCAACCCCAGCACATTAGTTTGCTAATTCCAGATGTATGAAACGCAGGCCTAACTGTATCTAGTATATTGAACGCCAGATAAACTAACTTGGCCTTTTTTAAATAAAAAATTCCCTCACTGGAATACTTTCAGTCTTTTGACTGTATGGATTACAGATGGAATGACTGTTATATGTGAGTACCGCTTTCTTTGACAGATTCTAGTATGGGTACATATATGTTTTCCCAACCTAGCACATTAGTTTGCTAATTCCAGATGTATGAAACGCAGGCCCAACTGTATCTAGTATATTGAACGCCAGATAAACTAACTTGGCCTTTTTAAATAAAAAAATCCCTCACTGGAATACTTTCAGTCTTTTGACTGTATGGATTACAGATGGAATGACTGTTATATGTTAGTACCGCTTTCTTTGACAGATTCTAGTATGGGTACATATATGTTTTCCCAACCCCAGCACATTAATTTGCTAATTCCAGATGTATGAAACGCAGGCCTAACTGTATCTAGTATATTGAACGCCAGATAAACTAACTTGGCCTTTTTAAATAAAAAAATTCCCTCACTGGAATACTTTCAGTCTTTTGACTGTATGGATTACAGGTGGACTGGTATTAGTAGGGGTGACACAAGCACACCCAAGTCCCTGATGTAGGATTTCTATGGCACAGACCACTATTACAAGTGATTAATGGACGTTGGGAGAGATTGTGCTGCAGCACTAGTCCCAAGATGGCCGCCGCCTATCAGCCCAGTAACATGTGCCACAAAAATGGTCTGCACAACCTTTAAAAAATAGCCTTGGACTGTGCTGCTAAATCGCTATTGGTCTGAATCCCAGGTGTAGATGTCTGACTTGTTTGGAGCTTTGAATGCACACTGTGGCAGCTTCTGCTGCAGCACTACAAGTCGCAAAATGGCGGCCGGCGGTCAGCCCAAGTACATGTGGATGGAAAAATCACTCTGGCCACTCTAAAAATAGCCAATCCCTATCAAAAAAGCAGCTCAGCTGCAGTTGTTCAGATGAATCACAGGTGGAGGAGAGAAATTTGCTTCCAGTTATTCAATTATCCCTGCCTATTCTCGCCCTAGCATCAGCTGCGTCTATCTCTGTTCTATTCACATCGGGAGTGAGCACGTCCCGACGTGCGCACAAGCTTATAAAGAGGCTGAGTCACATGCTGCACTTGGCCAATCACAGCCTTGCCAATAGTAGGCATGGCTGCGATGGCATCTTAGGGCAAGTAGTATGATGCATGTTGATTGGCTGCTTTGCAGCCTTTCAAAATGCGCCTAAATACATGCCGAACGACGAACCCGAACTTTTTTGAAAATGTCCGGGTTCGGGTCCGGGTCCCGGACACCCCAAAATTCGGTACGAACCCGAACGATGCTCGAACTGTTCGCTCAACACTAGTGGCAACCCAGTAGTCAGCACAAGTTAAAATGGGGGAAACTCTACAGTCATTGCGCAGGCACTGCAGCATGTAGTCACTTTTGTGTGCCAGGCTGCCCAGAGGTAAGGATAAGCTGTCCTCTGTAGGTGGTGTATCATCTGTGTCCTCCATATCTCCCCAGCCACGCTCCAATGATGACCATGAGCTGTATTGGGAGGAGGAGGCAACAGGAGGCAAAGAATAATGCCCTGCGATACTCGGTGGTGGAAGGACATGCGCCAAACCACTATCCGCCTCAGGCAGAGCCGCCACTACATTTACGCAGCGTTCAGTTAGGGAGATATAGCGTCCCTGCCCTTGCTTACTGGTCCATGTATCTTTGGTTATGTGGACCTTGCCACAGATGGCGTTGTGCAGTACACACTTGATTTTATCCTCCACTTGTTTGTGCAGGGATGGGATGGCTCGCCTGGAAAATTAGTGGCGGCTGGATATGACGTACTGTGGGGCAGCCACCGCTATCAGCTGTTTAAAACAGTCCATCTCCACCAGACGGAATGACAGCATTTCAAAGGCCAGTAATTTTGAAATGCTGGCATTCAGGGCCATGAATTGAGAGTGGCTAGTTGGGTATTTTCTCTTTCTCTCCAGTGTTTGGGAGATGGACAGCTGAACGCTTGCATGTGACATGGTGGAGATGCTTGGTGATGATGACGGAGGTGGTGGTGTTGGCGACACATCCTCTCTTTGCTGGGTGGCACGTGCCACTGTGACTCCAGAGGTAGAGGAAGAGGCAGAGACAGCAACAGAAGAGCAAGCAGGAGGAGCCTGAGACCTTTCTTGGTTTTTATGGTGTTTACTCCACAGCAGTTCGTGCTTTGCATTTAGATGCCTGGTCATGCAGGTTATGCTCAGGTTTAGAACGTTTATGCCTCACTTCAGGCTCTGATGGCACAACGTGCAAACCACTCGTGCCTTGTCTTCAGGACATTGTCTGAAGAACTGCCACACCAATGAACTCATTGGAGCTGGCTTTGGTGTGCTAGGTCCCTGGGTGCGGTGGGCAGTAGCAGGCGTACTGTCTCGGAGATAGCCGCTCCGCTTTCACACCATGCTCCCTCTTTTGCTGTGCTGTTGCCTCTGTGCGACCACCGCCTCTTCCTCAGACACTGCACACGTCACTAGCATGAACTTGAGTCCAGTCGGGGTCTAGGACCTCATCGTCCTCCTCATCATCTTTCACCCATCTTGACCCCTGCCCTCCTCGTCGGTCTGCACACTGCAGAAATCCGCCACAGTTGGCACCTGTGTTTCCTCATCATCAGAGACGTGCTGCTGTTGTATTCCCATGTCCTCATCCTGCAACATAAGTGGTTGGGATTCAGTGCATTCAATGTCTTCCACTCCTGGGGCAGAGCTATGTGGATGGCCCAGGGAAACCCTGCCAGCAGAGTCATTAAAAACATAAGAGTCTGCTGCATGACTTGGAGCTCAGACTGCTTGGCTGCTTTGCAAGGGGGTGAGGTGAAAAACGGATGGGCTGCAGGTGCCAACTCTGAGCTTTCTGCAGAGGACTGGGTGAGAGATACTGTATAGGAACTGGAGCCACTGTCAGCCACCCAATCTACTCTCGTCTGTACTTGTTTTGGCCTCACCATCCATAGAGCGGCATTCGGGCCTACCAAATAACACTGCAGGTTCTGTCGCCTACTCGCACCTAAGGAAGGTGTTTCACTAGGACCTGTAGCTGGCGCAGAACGGCCACATCCTCTCCCAGCAACTGGAGCTTCACCAACACCACTACGACCATGTCCATGTTCCTTATTTGATGTTCTCCTCATTATTTGCGTTCACACACCAAACTAACAGATGGTTTGTCTCCGGTGTCAATTTAACTGCCAAAAGTCAACAATTAAGTTCACTGACAGTAAGGCACTGCCGGTGTCATAAACAGAATAGATTTCTTTAGGTCACACAACAGTGTAACAGAGCAATTCAATACAATTACTTCACTATCCACAAAAATTAGATTTTTTAAACCAACAATGTAACAGCAGAGGTTAACGGTTTAATTTGACTGTCATAAATGCAGAGTACACCGCAAATGTGCTATCTACCACAAAACCGGTGTTTTTGCAACAAAATATGTAAATGGTCCCGTTCCATCACTACACTGCTCTGCAGACGGGTCTCCCTCCTAACTAACATTGGTGAAGTGAACCAATGTGTTGACACTGTACTAGCACACACCTGATATAAGGTTAAAGGTGGTATACAACATGACACCTGAGAGTTAATCGCTAAATCAGCTGATACGCATTGTACACCCTCCTCGATCTTTTTTAAAATTAGGTCTATGGCATCAGCTTTTTAATAATGAATTAAATAAAGATTATACATTTTATTAGCCACAAACAGGACTTATTTGACCTTTACATGTCAATCTGTGAATAAATCAAACGTAATCTGTGGTACGACAGTACGGGTTTATTACAGCAACTACAGAAATGCAATATGTCACTGCAAAATTTTTAAAATAGGTTTTTCACCGGTGTTTGCAAACATGCTCTGTGGTATGTCAATACGCGTTTATTACAGCAACTACAGAAATGCACTATGTCCACGCAAAATTTTAAAACTGTTTTTTCTGCGTTGTATGCAAACTTGCTCTGTGGCACAACAGTACGTGTTTATTCCCCCAAATACAGAAATGCAATATGTCACCGCAAAATTTTTAAAATAGGTTTTTCACCGGTGTTTGCAAACATGCTCTGTGGTACATCAATACGCGTTTATTAAAGCAACTACAGAAATGCACTATGTCCACGCAAAATTTTAAAACAGGTTTTTCAGCGGTGTATGCAAAGGTGTTCTGTGGTACGACAGTACGGGTTAAATACAGCAACTACAGAAATGCACTATGTCACTGGAACATTTTAAAATAGGTTTTTCAGCGGTGCATGCAAACGTGCTCTGTGTTATGACAGTACGGGTTTATTCCCCCAACTACAGAAATGCACTATGTCACCCCAAAATTATAAAATAGGTAATGAAGGGGGACTTGACCTGCCAGAAAAAGGAATTTTTCCTCCACTGAGCTACCAAAAAATAATTAGACTGAGGTCCCTGGCAGTCTGGCACACATGAAGTTCACATACAGTTCCAAGGACACTGCAGTTGCTAAAATGGCCGCCAACCTCCACCTCAGTAACAGATGGATTCAAAATTATTTTGCAGTATCACTGGGCTCAGGGCTGTGTTCAAATACACTCACCTAAAGAATTATTAGGAACACCATGCTAATACGGTGTTGGACCCCCTTTTGCCTTCAGAACTGCCTTAATTCTACGTGGCATTGATTCAACAAGGTGCTGATAGCATTCTTTAGAAATGTTGGCCCATATTGATAGGATAGCATCTTGCAGTTGATGGAGATTTGAGGGATGCACATCCAGGGCATGAAGCTCCCGTTCCACCACATCCCAAAGATGCTCTGTTGGGTTGAGATCTGGTGACTGTGGGGGCCATTTTAGTACAGTGAACTCATTGTCATGTTCAAGAAACCAATTTGAAATGATTCGAGCTTTGTGACATGGTGCATTATCCTGCTGGAAGTAGCCATCAGAGGATGGGTACATGGTGGTCATGAAGGGATGGACATGGTCAGAAACAATGCTCAGGTAGCCTGTGGCATTTAAACAATGCCCAATTGGCAATAAGGGGCCTAAAGTGTGCCCAGAAAACATCCCCCACACCATTGCACCACCACCACCACCCTGCACAGTGGTAACAAAGCATGATGGATACATGTTCTCATTCTGTTTACGCCAAATTCGGACTCTACCATTTGAATGTCTCGACAGAAATCGAGGCTCATCCGACCAGGCAACATTTTTCCAGTCTTCGAAAGTACAATTTTGGTGAGCTTGTGCAAATTGTAGCCTCTTTTTCCTATTTGTAGTGGAGATGGTGGGGTCTTCTGCTGTTGTAGCCCATTCGCCTCAAGGTTTTGTGTGTTGTGGCTTCACAAATGCTTTGCTGCATACCTTGGTTGTAACGAGTGGTAATTTAAGTCAACGTTGCTCTTCTATCAGCTTGAATCAGTCGGCCCATTCTCCTCTGACCTCTAGCATCAACAAGGCATTTTCGCCCACAGGACTGCCGCATACTGGATGTTTTTCCCTTTTCACACCATTCTTTGTAAACCCTATAAATGGTTGTGCGTGAAAATCCCAGTAACTGAGCAGATTGTGAAATACTCAGACTGGCCCGTCTGGCACCAACAACCATGCCACGCTCAAAATTGCTTAAATCACCTTTCGTTCCCATTCTGACATTCAGTTTGGAGTTCAGGAGATTGTCTTGACCAGAACCACACCCCTAAATGCATTGAAGCAACTGCCATGTGATTGGTTGACTAGATATTTGCATTAATGAGAAATAGAACAGGTGCTCCTAATAATTCTTTAGGTGAGTGTATGTAGCATAGCACCCTCAATCATTGCTGTAGTTTGAAAATTTAACACCACCAAATTAAACAGATTTCTTCCCTAATCTATCCCTGAGAGCACCAGCAGCAACCTGTCTCTACACTAAGAGCAGCAGAGTGACGTGCGGCGCTACGTGACTCCAGCTTATATAGAGGCTGGGTCACATGCTGCACTTAGCCAATTACGGCCATGCCAAAAGAAGGCATAGCTGTAAAGGCTTCTTAGGGCAAAGTAGTGAAACGCTAGTTGATTGGCTGCCCTGCAGCCTTTCAAAAAGAGGGAAGAAATCGGCGAACAACGAACCCGAACTTTTACGGAAATGTTCGGATTTGGGTGCGGGTGCGGAAAACCGTAAAGTTTGGTACGAAACCAAACTGTACAGTTCGGGTTCGCTCAACTCTATTAGGGATCTAATCCCTTACAAAATCTGGACTGGCTTGTTGTTAAAATTCTTGGATTCCTAAACAATCACAATATACAGCTTATTATCAATCATATTAATACAAACAGATACATAACACAATTAAAAAACTAGTTTAAACCAAATATATTGAGAAGACATGTATATATATTCTTCAGGATCGAGTATATTATTAGAAATAATAAGTTACACCTAATAAAATACAGGAGAGAAAGAAAAAAAATGCATATGCGTTTTTGATGCGTTTATGATGCATTTCCTTTCTTTTTCTTTTTTTCTTTTTTTTCTTTTTCCCCTTCCCTTTTTCTTCAATTAAAGAATGAAGTGCATATATATTTTTCTTGTAGTTCTGAAATACGTGTCTATGCATATATATTTTTCATTTTTGATTGAAATAGGCCCCTATACACTGTCAACAGAAATAACTGCAACAGTGAAATGTGTATATGTATTTATTTTTTTATTGTAATACGCCCCTATACCCTTTCACCAGAAATAACTGCAGAAGTGACCAGAGAAAATATATTTCTTCTTGGTCAGAAAAAGGCCACTATACGCTTTAACCAGAAACAATTAAAGAGTGAAGTGCATATATATTTTTATTTTTTGAATGAAATACGCCTCTATACAGTTTCAACAGAAATCACTGCAACACTGCAGTGCGTATATATATTTTTCTTTTTTTACTGTAATAGGCCCCTATACCCTTTCACCATAAATAACTGCACAAGTGACCCGAGAATATATATTTCTTGTTGGACGGAAAAAGCCCAGTTTACGCTTTAACCAGAAAACAATTAAAGAGTGAAGTGTGGATATATTTTTCTTGTAGCACTGAAATACGACCCTATACGCTTTCACCAGTAATGACTGCAAATGTGCAGTGCGTTTATATTTTTCATGTATTACTGAAATATCACCCTAAACTCTTTCACCAGAAAAGACTGCAAACATGCAGTGCATTTATATTTTTCGTGCATTAATGAAATACTGCCCTATTCTCTTTCACCAGAAATGACTACAAATGATTTTAGAGTAAATAACAACAACAGTGACCTACGTAAATATTTTTATTTTTCCACAGATAAAAGCCACTAAAGGCTTTTCAACATAGAACTTGCACCACAATAAGGCCTCTTTCACACTTGCGTTCTGAGGATCTGGCAGGCACTTCCATCTCGCCGGATCGGTCAGAACGCAAGTCGCCTTAAAGCATTTGAAGACTGATCAGGATCATGATCAGTCTTCGAAATGCTTTGAGGTTACTATGGCAGCCAGGACGCTATTAAAGTCCTGGTTGCAATAGTAGTAGTGGGGAGCGGGGGAGCAGTATACTTACAGTCCGTGCGGCTCCAGGGGCACTCCTGAATGACGTCAGAACGTCCCATGCGCATGGATCATGCGATCACGTGATCCATGCGCATGGGGTGCCCTGACGTCACTCTGGAGCGCCCCGGGAGCCACACGGATGGTAAGTATACTGCTCCTCCGCTCCCCACTAGACTTTACCATGGCAGCCGGGACTTTAGCGTCCTGGCTGCCATGGTAACCATTGAGAAAAAGCTAAACGTCGGATCCGGCGATGCGCCGAAATGACGTTTAGCTTAATTCCGGATCCGTATTAATGCTCTTCAATGGTCATTAATTCCGGATCCGGCATTATGGCATGTCTTCCGGATTTTTGGACGGAGACAAATCCGCAGCATGCTGCGGTTTTGTCAACGTCCAAAAAACGTTCACGTACTGAACGGAAGACATCCTGATGCATCCTGAACGGAATGCTCTCCATTCAGAATGCATTAGGGAAATCTTGATCAGTATCTCTCCTTCCTAGAGCCCCGAAGACGGAACTCTAGGACGGAAAGGAAAAACGCATATGTGAAAGGTGCCTAACTAATTGCTGGAATCAAAGAGTTGTATTATGAGACTATCTGGATCCCCAAGTAATGTTTCCCTGCACTTGTAAATCGCTTTTTTTCACAATGAGGATTTTCCTATGACTCTCCCTAGCATCTGCACACGTCTCTCCCTACCTTTGAAATTATTCCTCTCACTATCCTTTCCCTTCACTTGTAAATTGCTTTTTATCACAATGAGGATTTTCATATGACTGTTCCTAGCATCTGCACAATTCTCTCCCTGCCTGTGAAATGATTCCTCTTACTATCCTTTCCCTGCACTAGTAAATAGCTTCTTCCTTTTTTTTTTAGCAATCAGTTTTTCTTTCACTCTCCCAAACGCCTGCATACACATCTGTTCCTGAACAAAGTATATAATTGTGAATGGTTGAATCTAAGATGGCCACCGTATTTATAGGGCTGTGACATCACATGGCTGACTGTTGATTGGCTGCATGCATGGCATTATGGGTCATTCCGCCTTCCCAGAGCTCCTTGCCCCTTGTCCTCCCACGTGTAGCCGCCATTTTAGCCGCCATTGTAGCTGCCATGTTAGGAAAAATTACAATTCGTTACCACGTAACACGAGGAAATTCACATTCGTTCGATTCACTCATCTCTAATAGGGATAGAAATTTAGTGAGCACATAGAAGGTGCTGTATGACTCAATATATCCTTTTGAACGGCATAATACACTGTGAATGAAACAGTATTACAAATAGACAATATAAAAAGAATCCACAGACACAGCAGATCATTTTAAACTATTTTATTAGTCAGTAGACAATTTACATGGTGGAATAAAAGTTATGTTTTAGATTGAATAATAGCATATGGGATAAAAAGGCTTTTTTGGTCTTATGGACCATTTGAAAATAATTTAACATCAAAACATAGCACAACCACTTTAACAAAAAATATGTACAAAACATTCTGTTCACATGTAGAGATAAGGGGCAAACATTTAGTAATCTAGAAGGAACTCTATATACTTCAATAAAGAGGTTGTACTAACCATAGCAAGTCAATTTTTAACCTTTCATAGCAGAAAGGAATTAGGGAGAGAAACAATTTACAAAACATTATCATAATTCACTACTGCTTTCATTGCTTTATTACATGATCATACATTTTGATCTTATACTGAGATGTATGGTATGACAAGCCTCATTCATTACAGATAATTGTTATAATACATCCAACACATTATTGATTTGACAGAAGCCCAAAAACAAAATAATTATTAGAGTTAAGCCTTTACTTGGCATTGCCCGGGCTATTTGAGTTTACAAGTTGTAGAATCATTGCATGAGTGCAATTCTAACAAAGTTCAGACATACTAAAATCCCTTGGATATGCTACTCAAGCTCTACCGTAACGCTGTGCTAGTAATCATTTGTCCATGGCTGTCAGACAAAGATGAAAACAACAATTATTTGATGCCAAAAGGGTAACGTCCTTACAAGTATGTTTAGAGAGTTCAGTGCACGGTTTTATTATATTTTCTAGCTAGCTACATCCTCATATATCACACTCGAAGGACATTTTGATCCCTGCAAGGGAGAGAACTTCTCAGAGCTAAAGACCATTAGCGGCTCTACTGCAGCGCTCATTGTCTGCTAAATGTGAATTAGCTTCATCTTTAATAATAATAAAAATGTCTTCAAGTGATTTTATTTCTTTGGTTTTCATGGGCTCAATCTGGGTCACATTGCTTATCATGTGCTGCTTTCTATTTTTTATATACTGTAAGTCAAACATTTTTGGCAAATTGTCATAATATGCTATGCAAATTGGTCTTTCTAGAAAATGCGAATAAATTTGAATCCAGCTACCTTATCTAGGGATGAACGAACCCAAACTGCAAAGTTTGGGTTCATACTAAACTTTTTGAGTTCAGGTACCTGTACCCGAACCTGGACTTTTTTTTACTGCAGTCCAGTTTTGATGTCCGGGTGATTTTATTATTTTCCACTATAACATGTTTATATCGGAAAATAATAGCATTTTTAAGACAGAATGCAAAAGAAAATAGCCATTTATTGGTAAAAAAAAAAATACTCACCTCATCCACTTGATCGTGCTGCAGCAGTCTCTTCTATGATCATTCAGCAGGACCTGCCAAAGGACTTGCGATGTGGGTGATTATGTCACCATGCTCACCATGTGGGAGAGCAGAGTTTTTCAAGTTGTAATATTCAAAAGAAAACACTGATATGAAGTCAGAAAGCGGCATGTCAGAATGCTCCACTATACCCTAGTGGCATGTCAGAATGTTCCGCTACATGTTAGTGGTCTAGTGGAGCATCAGGACAGAGTGCTCTGAAAAGAGGCACATTGTACCCGACATGTGTTTATGCAGCAAAATCACTGCAATATTTCCATTATTTTGTATTAAGACCTCAACTTGAAGAGGTGCAGGACCTTCAGTGACATCATAAAAACATAACTGCAGTTACTTCTGGTAGGTCACATGTCCAGGCTTGAAGGAGAGGGTTGCCACTAGAGATGAGCAAAGTTCTTAAAAATTCGATTCAGCTGCTTGCTGAATGGGAGAAGGAAGTGCATGGGGAACTCTCTGTATGAGAAAGAGTGATGTAGAGTAGTCTCTATGAAAAAAGTTTGATATGGGAGGAGATGTCTATGTGAGAAAAGTTGGCAGGAAGGAGCAGTCTGTGTGAGTAAAAGGGTAGCATGCTGAGTAGGCCAAAGTATTATCTTCATGGCATTGCCAGATTCAATATAGGTATTTCAACTGACTTGTTGACCAAGGGACTTTGTTATTAGTTTTGATATGAGCAACACTACAATGTTACGTCTTCTTTTATTACCTGGCATATTACTAGTCCCCCCTATGCTGCTAGCTCTAATTACACTGCTAATGCCACCTTGCTTCCTCAGATCCTATAGCTTTGTTGCTGGGTGCTTTTTTGTGGGACTACACCCCTGCTCATTTGTTTGAAAAGGTATTTTTTGACATATCCATTAGGAGCTGTTTAAGCACATATGCCAAACAGACTGAAAACACAGTGTGGAAGTAGCCTTAATGCTATTACGTAGATACATGCACCTGATCTAATTTTGTTCTTTAATAAAATGTGGATTTTATGCAAATTTTAAAAACCAATAACAACCAAAGGGCTTTATATGTTAGTGTACTATTCGTACAGCTGGATTTTAGGCTACCAAGTAGGTTACAAGTTTTGTTATTGTTTATAATTAAGAATAACCAGAGCTTTAAGCTAAGAAAAACAAAATATGGCAAGTGTATTACAAAGACAATTCTTTTCTTCAAGGGTTTGCTGATGGGATTGAAAAAAAGGAGTATAATTAAAATATAGTAAAATATAGTATATTAAAAATGCATTACCTCACCGATACCACTGTTGTCCTGGCACTAACCAGGTCCTTGCTGGTCTGCACAGTCTGGATATGACTTGACATGCAGGAACTAGCAAGAAATGCCAGCAGATTTTATCAAGCTCTGCACTTCAGAATTCTGGCTTCAAACTTTAGGAAAATAAGGTTTTGAGACTTTTTGGGCTTATTTATAAAAAATGTTTCTAACAAATTTGCAATTTTACACAACTCACTTAATTTTTTCAAAAGTGGATGGGAAAGTGGGTTTTAGTCTTTCTAGCTTACTTAAGCCAGATTTATCAACTGCAAATTTTTTTTTTAAGTTGCAAAAATGGTTACAATAAAAGGATAGTATATTATGTGGAGTAACATATCAACTGAAAGATGCACAAAATATATAAAACTTTGCGTGAAATTTGAAAGCCAAAGGTAGAGAGGATAACTTCAAAACTTGGCAGCACCCCTTTAAGTCCAAACAGGAAATCTTATAATTACTTCAGCAAACATTTAAATTATATAATACTAATGAAGGTGAATACTTATGGATTTTAGTTTAAGTAATTGTAGAGAATGTACAGCACTCTTCAGAGTATCATTGTCAGTAGAGAAGAGCTAATTTCCTAAAAATTTCTTTAGTTTTTAATTCTATCAATTTGGTTGTCAGATTTAATTTGTTCCAAATAAATTTAATCTAATCAAAAGTGTCTCAACTGTCATGTATCACACTCTGTGGTCTCCTAGGACTGTATCCAACTCTGTTCAAGCTCTTTAATGCAAAGATATTAAAGTGACAGCAACACGTATGGTTGTGGGTGAATGGATGGTAGCCAGTGCTAACAAACGGCCTGTTTAATAACACACAGCACTGTCTGATTTTTTATGCTATTTTTAAACTAAAAAAAATTATAAAATAATGAAAAAATGGTTTAAAATTATACATTTTTGGGGGCAGATGCCTGCCAGTGTTTATACATATACAGTGGTATCAGAATAAGCAATGTCCTGTTTTAACAAGTAGTCAAAAAATCATCCCTTTTTGGAATGTAGCAATAGTTTTTGTGTTATTTTAAATAATCAGTGCTTGTCCTGGAAAGTCAGGAAGTAATGACTTTTTACAAAACTTGTCAAAAAATTATTCCTTTTTTTTTTTTTTTTTGCAGTAGTTTCAGGTTTGCTATACTGTGCAGGGTAGGGTTCCTAGCAGCAGCAGTATATTATGGAACATGATGGACAAGGCAGGATATGTGCAGCTGTGTATGGGTAGTAGTGTTAGCAGCACAGTATGGAACATGATGGACAAGGTAGGCGATGTTCTGCTTTGTAAGGGTAGTAGTAGACAAAGTCCACTATGATGTTCAAAACAATATCTTAAGCTGCAGGGGTGCTCTGATGCATTGAATTATAATAAAATGAATTTATGAGAGTGTTTAACATTTAGATTACTTGGTGACCAGTAAAGGTGTTTATGATGTTATCTCCTGACTGTGTACACGTGCACTTTCTATCCAAGTGTGCTTAGTGTTTACTTTACCCAGTCCCTCTACCTAATCTGTCAAGCACAGAGCCTGCCCCACATGTGTCTGTACTACTACTCTGCCTATCATGGTTTTCTATGTCTACATTCATCTACACTTCTAGTGTTTTTCTGGGACCTCAAAACTAGCATTTAAGCATGTGCCAATTCAGACTTTATCTGTGGCTTTGGGGTGTTTTTGTTATCCTGAGCTCTTGATGCTTGCACCAGAGTTCCTGACAATAGTGGGTCAGCTGCCAACTACACTGGAGTATCCCAAGAGATAGTGGTCTGGTTGTTAACCCAAAGTAAATTCAGGGTTAAAGAGTGAATACCAGGAAAGTGCCAGAATAACAGCCTTAGGGTTAGTCCTATGCCAAACTGTTTAGTTGACACAATGGGTCCACACTCACTGATCCTTGACAACTGCAATACACATAATTATGAATCAGTATTCTGTAAAGTTATAAAATATGACTAGCTAATGTCTTCTCTTCATTGTAAAAGAACTAATTTGACCCTAAACTAGATGTACTTCGTGTTTTAAGGTCTCTTTCCTCTAACTAACAGATATGCTATTCCTCTAATGTACAAGTTCAGAAAAACATGGCAGATTCTGGCTGGGATCTTACACCGTGCCTATGACATGTCCACTGACATCATAGCTATACTTTTTTATTATTGGCTGAGGCTGACCTCAAGGAATTATGGGCAAGCCTGCCAAGATGGGTCCTGTTATCCTCTGTCATCTTCTTTCTTATTATATTCTGACGTGTAAAATCATGTGACCAATCCCCAAATCTTTGCATTAGTTGGGAACAAAAGTTTTGGAGCAATTCATCACAAATGTCATTAGTTTAGAATAGATTTACTCATCTAGCTCTCGGTGGTAGGCCTCAGCGAATCAACCTCCAGATCATAGATCCAAAGTTGATTTGTTCAATACTTTTTCAGTACAGCAGGGGTGCAAAACCTTTTCTTGTTGGGGGCCACATTGTCAGACTGAACCAATTTCAAGGGCCAAAAATAAAACTTAAAGGGGTATTACCAACTAAAATACTGTATTTTTGGCATATTGTACATCCAGTATATACTATAAATGTCTATTTACAGTACAATTCCAGGACTCCCATCTAATAGGAGAATACATGAAAAATACATGTGAGCAGCCACAAGACACAGACATACATGTCTGTTACTAGATGGTTGGGGCCGCACAGAATGGTACCGAGGACTGCATGTGTGCCCCGAGCCGCAGGTTGTGCACTTCCTGGCATACAGCATTAAAATGTATTGGCTCAATGGAGCCAAACTTCATCTTGCCCAAAGTCGTGCGAGACTTCAGTGAATTACTTCTGTATTCATATCTGCATATTTAAAAACAATATAAAATATGAATCCGAAGTAGGCTTTGGTACCGATTACCAATTAAATTAGTACCAATTTGGCACTAATTTCAAAGTTAACTTTTTTTCAAAATGTAATTTTTTTTCAGAAATCTTTGGCACCTCTTTGTGAAATAAAAAGAAAAGAAACAAAGTAATCCATGAATATAGGCGATATAGTCTCCATGGCCAACACACAATTTTAATACTTTTTTAGAGACCATGTTCAATCAAACAGGTTCATAGATAGACATATAATATTACTTGTTTATTATTTCTCATAGAAAATTTCTAAGTAATATTAAGAAGTCATTTGTTGTTATTTATATTGCTAAATCAGAAAAAGGCCTGTCTGAGAAATCCATTGAAATTCCTGAATCACACTTCTGTGATAGACTATTCACTATTTGTAGAAATATAAGGACATACAAACTCATGGGTATTCTATAAACTAAAAATCCCTAGGATATTCTAAAAAATCTAAATATAATAAAAATATTTGAATATAGTAAAAAATCTAAGTTAAAAATTGGTTTAAATATCTTTACAGTGCAAAAAAAAATCACCTGGATATTCTAATTACTGTAGAAAAAAATAAAGCAATAGCCATAGAAGTGCATATCTCTTAGCAGAACTCTCAATATTTTATTCCATTTCAGTTTTGCCAGGCCATAAGACAAGTTGTTCTCAACTTATGTAATGGTATTTTAAACCAAGACTGTGAGGTTTTTTTTAATCTAAGCAATCATACCCCATTAGCAAGGAAAGATATATGGGTTTGCCACGGTTGGTCAGACTTCTAATGAAATCTTTAAAAAAATATAGAAAGATAGATACATTGAACAGCAAAGTTTCATTCCTTATATCAAGGCTTCTGTTGCCATTGTACCCAGGGATTTTACTAATCCAGACCTCTATTTAATTAGGATCCAATGTTGCAGTGATAAGCATGATGTTCTTGGCTTTAGAAAGAAACAACACAAGAAGTGCTAAAGGGAAGAAGCATAGCACAGTAGTCATGAAAATAAAATATAATTTCAATAAAACTCAGACTGAAAGCTCTTAGGAATCTACTGCTCCCAAAACAAATTTCAATATTCTTTCATTCTTATAGTTCTTAGTTTTCCAGTCTCTGAATAATGACTTTGGAACAAAAATAAGAGGCTGTTTATTTTTATCCTGGAAGACATGTGGAGCTGGTGAAACCAATTCTGCAGAAGACACACTTTGTTTCCCCTGTTTCAATACCACGTAACAAGCCATTGTTTAATATTCAGGAAGTCTAATCACTCCATCTGTATCAGATGCTTGCGGTGGCCCAGTGTACTCAAGCGTCAGCGCCTCGAATGTAGACGAGAACAAATGCACAAGATTGAAATATTGTTCCAGTAGAGTTGTCATTCTTTGACTCTAGCAAGACTTAGCACTATAGAGGTTTAACTATGGAATAATCAACCATCAAAAGTTTAGTATGCCTGTTTCCCATCAATACTTCTTGTGCATCATGATAATGGTTCTCTTGATTTCATTTGTTATTCCTCTCAACCACTGGCAGATTAAAAAAAAAGAATAATAAAAAACATAATCCTCCTTTTAGCTAAATAAATAAATAAATAAGCTATTTATATTATGAAACACATTCAGTTAATTACTGTGAATAAATGACATTCTAGGCAACAAATATGTCTCTGAGAATCTATATGTCAAAAGTACTTATGTAGTATTGTCACCCGTCACTTGGAATAATTACTATATGTCTTTGTTTTGCCTATTTGTATATGGCCTGACAATTTTCACTAACAGTTTGGGTTGAGGAAATGCAAGAAACACAATTTGTCTCTGTTATACTAATTTAGAAACAAAAAATAAATTATCTAATGGTCTTGAGTCCCTGAAATAAAATGTATAAAATTTAAATCATGTATAATTCTATTTATGTACAGAAGATTCATCAAAAGTAGTCTGAAAGTACAGCAATCCAATATGATTCGAAATTTAATTCTTCATAGGCCCTTTGAGAAATAAAATATGAACTCTGATTGCTTGTTATGGGCAACCACTGTACCCTAATGTTGCACTGCTTTTCATAAATCCATCCCTATAATTCTATAACGTTTTATAGAGCTGATGGTTAGAAAGGGGTCCACGAGTATGGGTGCAGTGGCCCACCAGTGTATCCTCCAGTGGTCAAAATTCTGCTACAGTAATGGACCCCAAAAGTCCAGCAGAGGAGAATATGATTTACAGCTATTTGCTGAAAGTCAAATAATCTATGGAGTTACAGTATTGATAATAAAACTGTATGTACAGTGATAATGGTATAGCTGAGAATCCTGCATAGATCCTAAGAAAAAATTATTTGCTGTGGCCAAGATGCCCAAATTCGACTGTGAGTTTCTCAAAGGTGTTTCATTTTACATACTCTATACAGCAGGAGATAAAGAATGTCCAAAAAAGAATGTGCACTTATATTGTCTATAAACAACATAATACAAATAATTTTATTTTTGTTTGCCTGCATTTTGAACGTTCTTTTTGTAGATACTTGCAGAGCCTTAGAGGTTCAAAAATACAAAAAGTATTGGACCGACAAAAAAGATAATTAAGTTACATAGATATGCACCTCAAGTACAAAGTATCTCGCCCATGTACACAGTTTTGAACTTGGATATTTCGAAAGATCAGACATGTCGCCAGTAACTGCTATGAAGGGTGAAAGTACTCAGTTTTCAGTAGATTTGCACTGCGTGGATCAACATTGTCATACAAAAAAAGGGCACTGCTATAAACTACACACAATGAAACAATGAAAAAAGATTAACTGGTCAGTGTTTTTTTCTTAAGAAATTGTAAAATAGTAAAAATCCTTTGGTTGTTTCCCATTGGGGCCACCTTTTATTATATGACCATATTGTATTTTTTGAACAATTCTGTAATGTTTTGATATATTTAATGAAAAAACAATTGGAGCCATATTAGAGCTTTTTACAACTTTCAGTTGTTCATAGCATAAATATGTCTGTGTGCATGTGCCTTTCCTTATGTGTTATATAAAATAATACCATATACACTATCTATCTATCTATCTATCTATCTATCTATCCATCCATCTATCCATCTATCTACCTTTTTTCATCTATCTATCTATCTATCTATCTATCTGTGACCACACCATCTGAGCGCATGAAACCCGGGAGTGCTGCATTCCCGGGGCCTAAATGCCTTCACCTTGCTGAGATCGAAGAAGGTGTTCTTTAGTTGTAATAGGTCTGAAAAGTAAAACATGTTTTGAAAATATAAAACAATAAAATATTCAAATCACTCCCCTTTCTCAAGACTTAAAAAAATAAACAATAAAAAATTATACATTATAGGAATCACTGCATTTCAAAATGGCTGTCGTATTAAAATAAAAAAATATTTATACCATACGGCAAACAGCGTAATAAAAAAATAGCCAGTTTGCTGTTTTTTGTTACTTCACCTCCCCAAAAATATTTAATAAAAAGGGATTAACACCCCAAAAAATTATGAATGCAAAGTACTCATTGCTCAGCAAAAAATTAGCTCTCAGCCTCATACATGTAAATATAAAAAGTTTAATTTTTTTTATTTTTTCAGTATTAAAACACAAGAAAAACCAGAAAACACCAGAAAAACAAAACCCATAAAATTGGTGGAATCACGTTTTTTATTTTACAATTCCACCCCATTTAGATTTTTTCCAGCTTTCAACTACATTAAATGCAAACAGTAAATGGTGCCATTACAAAGTACAACATGTCTCACAGGAGTTGGGATAGGAGGTAGAATCCGAGCTAAACTTTTGCACTAGAGCTCTTGAGCCTCGACATTTTGAATCTGTGCCATAGGGATGTGTCGATAGAGTAGTTAAATTAAAGTGCATTTTGTTGTAAAGAAAAGCAGTTTTGTTTGTGTCCATGAACTAATGGATTGTTAATGTGGTTATTAAACAAGAAATAATCTACCTATTCATCATGGACCTTTTACACAAATCAAGTTGAAAACGTCTGCAGGCTGGCAAGAAGAGAATGCTTTAATCAACCAGTAGCTCATTAAAATGTAATCAATGTCCATCCTTTGGTGACCAAAGGCCTCCTGCTTATTTACATGTTTAGTTTCACAAAATATTCATCTTCTTTGTAATTGCAATTTAATGCATTCAAGTTCCTTTCTTTTTCTCAAACAATTGCTTGTTCATGTGAAGAGATCACATCAAAGCTTATACAATCTAACCATATTCAACCAAAATCAACTGGTGGTTTGACATATACATACAGTAGTTCAGATTACCACATTTACCACCGATATGCAAAGATGGCCGATAAATATCCCTACCTAAAAATGAGCTTCGATTGTTCACTTTATATGTGGTGAATTTTTTACATTGTAAAAATCATGGATTCTTGCCCTTTTTTGTCTTGTCCCATAGTTTATGGTGGGAGAGGTTAGTACTGTAGCACAATAGTTATCACAAGGTTCTACAAATGGGTAATCATCTTGAATATTCAGCATGTCTGGAGATTGTTTTGGCATGAACAAGGCAATGTCTGGAGAATATTTGGGGTACTTTAACCCCTTCTTGACTAGCACTCTCCATGTACGGCGCTGGCCAGGACTTTAAACATGGCGTCTGCTTGTGGCTAAAGTCCGCAACCAGAATTAATGCTTTTTGCAGAGTTTAACCCTTCAGATGCTGTGGCCAAATGTGACCACGGCATCTGAATGCTCTAAAACTCAGAAGCAGACGCTTCCGGGAGTTATGGCTCCCTTTGGTAGATATCAGGAAAACCAGATGTATTGTGCGTCAGTTTTAGTCCTCTGGAATGGGAACTGAAGCTTCACATTAGTTCCTATGGAGCCCCTTGAATGAATGAGTACATTGAAACTTTCATACATTCCAATGTTAATGCATTGAAGTGCATGAGAGAAGCAGTCTGATGATTGCTTGTTATATTTCCCTATGGGAACTAAAAAATTGTGAAAAAAATGTTTTTAAAAATAAAAAAATAAATAATATAAAAATTCTAATTACCCCCCCCCCCCTTTACAATAAAAAAATATACATCATGGTATCACCACATACAAAAACGACTGTACTATTAAAATATAAAAATATTTTTCCCATATGGCTAGATCGCCCAGTCAATCAAACTTGCTGCTGATCAGCACTGATGGCACAATTAAATTAGTAACATAGGGATAGAGATTGGCCAGGTAGCAGGATAGATGTAATTTTCAAGCTCTCACTCCATTACACTTCATTTAAGGCAGGGATGCTCAACCTGCGGCCCTCCAGATGTTGCAAAACTACAACTCCCAGCATGCCTGGACAGCCTACAGCTATTAGCCTACAGCAGGGCATGGTGGGAGTTGTAGTTTTACAACAGCTGGAGGGCCGCAGGTTGAGCATCACTGATTTAAGGTATTTAGCCACACCCCATATGTCCATATTGCTCCCTTAGGAGGTGCTGCAAGTTAGAGATTCTACAGTCTACCATCTAATTCTGCCAGCTCTTCACTATACTGTGGTCGTTGCACAATCCTCCCAGTTGTCATCCAGTCTAAATCTACTTGCAGTAGGTCTTAAGTGCTGCTTGCTGCATACCCCCATCTGAGGTTAGGTTGCAGCTTTAGCATTTATTGTGGCTAGCAATCAGCACATACAGTATTGATCATCTGGCCCTAATAAGTGGTGTAGGCAGTGGGTTACACTTCCCTTAAAGGACTCAGAGACCAAAGGCTGTTTTGCACTCATCATCCTTGGGGCTCCTAGCAATCAGCCAAATAGAAGATGACAGATGTCATACAAATGGGCTTCTTAAGCTCTTTATTTTAAGCTCCTAGTCACATCATCCCTGTCATACTGCATGGCCCAAAAATACCACCCAAACTCTGGTATTCTCTCCCAGGGTCACTGCACACACCTTTTAGCGCTCATGCACACAGCTGTTGTTGTTTTTGCAGCCCGCAAATTGCAATTTGCAAAACACGGATACCAGCCGCATGCGTCCCGCATTTTGCGGAATGGAACATCCGGGACATAATAGAGCAGCCCTATCCTAGTCCATAATGCGTTCAAGAGTAGGAAGTGTTCTATATTTTTGCTGATGCAACGGAACGGACATATGGATGCGGACATCACTTGGTGTGCTGTCTGCATCTTTTGTGGCTCCATGCGGATAGGATGCAGACAAAAAATATGTTTGTGTACATTAACCCTTACTCAGAGCAGCAAGAGTGAATTCAGCACTACTGCTCTGAATCAACATCTACCTAGCTCCCAGCTAAACCACTGCCTACACCACCCACTTTGGGCCATAAAGATTTATTTAAACCAATTTTGAAATCAGGGCTGTGCAAACTGAAATTTGAAATTTGTTGTGTTAGAAACCTTAATTATGTAGCTTGACATACTGTATATTTAAGGATTGATTTATCTGTGCTTAGTGGTGTGCTTATTATTTCAAATTTTTTAAATTCTTTATTCAGTCCATTAAAAAAAATAATACAACACATTATAATCCCATTGACATACGGATATCTTCTATCATCAACATTTCTACAGTACAGATAATATCACAATTAATTTTTGTCATTAGTTATCTAAATGCAAAAAAAAACCTGTGGAAAATTTTATGGGACTGGCAGTCCCGAGTCAAGTTCCATCAAGAGAGGCAAAGAAAAACAAAGAAAAACGGTTGGAAATCTCCATATTTGCCATGACCTTCACTTATATTGCAGATTCTTCATCTGACAAAAACAATTTTGATTTAAATAAATCTTAGTCTGATAGAGTTCATTTACTTTATGTATAACCTCTTCCAATATAGGGCTATCTTGTTTTTTCCACTTACTTGCTATTAAGACTATTGGTATTTACCATACTACCCACTTAGATTGGGCATTAATAACCTGTAAGCCTTATCCAAAAGGGCCATCTCTGGCCCGAAAGACACAGTAGACCCAGTTATATCTGAAATCGGCATGAATATGTCTTTCCAGTAAAATTTTATTTTAGGACATGGCCACCATACATATATAAGAGAGCCAATGTTTTGGCAATTTCGCCAACATAAATTACTATTTGTTGAATCCATCTTATGCAATTTGCAAGGTTTTGTATACCATTTTAACTTAATTTTTAGGGATACATCTATGTGATTTATATATCTAGAAAGCTTCATTGGCCTTTCCGTGGCCTGTTGCCATTCAAAGAGAGAATAATTCCTCCCAATGTCTTTCTCCAATCTGTACATGTAAGGAGTCTTTTCTCTGGACAGAAACTGAATTATTAACTAAAACTATTAATTATGTTTCATTTGGAGCCTTCGGGAACCTGGTTATGGTTTTAGGATACTGTACTTCCAATATAAAACGGTCATTCCAAAACTAATTTATTTTGTATGCTGAAGGATCACTGTAAAAGTTAAATTGGAAAAAACAACAAAACATAAATTATGTTTTATAAAATAATATAAAAATAAACCTAAATAATTTCTGAAAATAACACCACAAATCATGTTACTAGCCCAACAACACTTATTTGCAACGCCTAAAAGGCTTAACCCTATCTTGACCCAGGTATAATATGGTGATGAAGACTTTTATTAATATCTAATAATAAACTGGCTGTGAGCCAAGATAAACAGTTAAAAACTATGCTGTCACTGAAAAGCACTGAAGTGACTGATATGCTGGAAAATAGAGATATGCACAATCTCTAAATCACTACTAGCTGTCTGTGCTAGCGTAAGTTTGCGGCCAGTGAATATTCACTATATAGCTTGCACCTGCTCGACTGACATGACTCTGAGACATGGTGCATGGATGAGCTAGGGGAGTGAGCCTACTGCGGTTTAATCTTAGATGGTGACAATTCTGTGAATGTTGCTGTGTTGAGAACAAACGCACTCGATGACCTGCACACTTGTCCGACACTACGTCAGTAGCTGTCGAATCACATTCATGCAACAACACACACCGCACACTGTGACCTATAATCAAATTACTTGATGCCTTGGCTTACTAGCTATGTGAACTCAGCTGGCCTCATCTAACGCTGCAGTACTCAAGAAGGTGTCCTACCACAGAACTACCTAAAAACTGTATTAGGGTGACAAACAATTGCTAAAAACTGCAACAGATCTCTGGCTTCTTCAGGGGTTTGCCCTAAACAGTCAGGAGGATCTGCTAACTAGCAACTAATACAGCTATTTTACCAGAGATGTGGCCTTGAGTGGTTGGATCTCAGTTTGAGGCATTGTATGTTGAGTAATGAATAAGAACGTTGTTGTTTGAAATGCGTAGCCTGAGAAGGGCATCACTGGTTATGAATCATTCTGTACCTCTGTACCTGATATATCGCATGACCAAATAAAGGAACCTACGACTTCATCAATTTTGAGTGCCGGATTCCCTTCCTTTCAACCCATTGTATGTTGAGTCTGGCTTCAACTTACGATGGGTCAGAAAAGACCATTGTATGTTGAAAATATTGTGCTGAGAACATTGTATCTTGAGGGAGCACTGTATGTTTAAGAGGGGACAATTATGTCCTCTTTTAGCCTGTCTAATAATTAAAGGGGTTGGCCACCTTCTGGCTGCTGGTGACCAATGTGTAGGCAATATGCCTATATGGTGCTTACTAATATACCATTTGTTTAAATTCTGTGCCATTTTTTGTATTTCAAAATGAATGCCCCTTTTTTGCCAAGTCATTTTTGCTGTCCACACAGAGGTATTGTCCATATAATTGCTGCTGATGGAGAGTCACGTGACCAGGCAAATCACCCCCATGTGATGTCTTCTTCATTTAAACACACTGCCCCTGCCAACTGCACTTGCACTTGGGTTTAGTGTGTATATAGAGGAGACTGAGTGATGTGTCTAGTCATATGACCCTCCATAAGTGGTCATCTTATGGACAGGACCTCTGTGTGGAGAGCACAAAAGAGTTGGAAAACAAGGGACACCATACCTAATAAAATATAGAAAATGGTACAGAATTTCAATGAAGTGTCAAATAGTCATCTTAGAAACACATGAACTAGAAAGTGACGATCCCCTTTAAAGCGCTGTACTATCACAATTTTGCTTTTTTCCACAATGATAATGTAGCATTTTAAAGAAATCAGTCAAAAAATACAATGTGACTCTATTTCTACCTGGGCTTGACCTATGTCATTTACTAGAATTGCACTTTGAACAGTTATTTTTTTTCTCCTTTTTTCATTAATTTTCAGCTTTCAGGCAAAAGTTGTCAAATCCTCACTAATTCCCTCATCGATGTTACACGGGCTATGTCATGCAACTAAGCAAAGGCAGTCATACTTTTTATCTTTAAGTTCTTAAACAAAATAATTTATCTTCTAGTTTAGGCAACCTATTAAAACACATAGATGTAAAGTATTAACCAGTATTAACCATTAATGACTTACAAAATCATATTGAGATAAGACACTACAAAATTGAAGGTAAACTAGGTCCCCAAGGATTGTTGGCCTCACCTTTTGAAAAACAAATTATTTTGTTTTTAAGTCATTAAACGGAAATAACGCTCATGTTTGTGATTTATTCTTTTCTAATTTTTGCATTTTGACATAATTATAGGCTAATGTAAAGGAGTTTCCCTTCATGTACTACATTCTCTCCCACTCCTACATACATGTAGCTGCCGGTGTAGCTACATACAGTATGTTGCATGGTTAAGGCTACTTTCACATCTACGGTAGCAGTGTTCCAGTAGGCAAGCGGAGGATCGTAAGGACACAAACCACAGCATGTAGCGGTTTGTGTCTGGCAGGTTCTCTGCTTGTCAGCCAGATTAGAACGGAATGTCTGCCAAACCCAATACTTTAAATGGAACCTTTCACCATGTTTTCACATATAAAACTGTACATATAAAACTTAAAGGTACAAATGTACCTTCAAGTTTGTGTACCTTCATAGTTACCAGAAATCCATCCACAACCTTCTCAGGACTAACATGTCCTATTATATCACCCTCTAAAGCTTTCCCGGCGTTATGCTCATTTGCATAAATAATACATTCCCCTCACTCCATCAGAGCCTATTTCACTCCCCCTAGAATTTGATTGACAGAGAATCTGCTAGATTTTATCTATAGGGGCATTTCTTAGGCGGAGCTGAGGAGCTTAACTCAAAGAAAATATGATTCTTCTCTGGTCACAAAAGTAAGATATGACTCTTTTATTTTAATTTGCATAAAAGGCAGGAAGTACAACATACATCATACTTATTTAATTTGGCTGCATATGAAAGTGTAATTTAAATGTTTTGGGCAACACAATAAAAATTTAAAAATGCTCTGTGAGGGTAGCATAGTAGAGGTGACAGGTTTCCTTTAATGGGCTGGCTGATATACCATTTGCATCCATCCGCGCCGGATCCAGTTCATTACGGCAGACTGTTCTTTGAGAGAACAGCCTGGCGGAATGAAATACGCAGATATGAAGCTAGTCTAAATCATCACAGACTCTGTGTGGTGTCTTTATCATCGAACCCAATATGCTCAGCTTTGTGGAGTTTTGTATGAAGATAGACAACCTTTACAGTATGTGACATAGAATTGTACATGTACTGTTAATGTGTCTTTATGCCTCTGTTTTGACAGTTTTTTTTTTATTTTTTTACTCTATGCAGTTTTGCCCCTGTAGTTAAAAATAGTAGAATTAAGTCTCCAGGTTCATGATTTGCAGCAGTACTGAGTAAATGGACTAGCAGAAGGAACTGGCTTTGCAAGGGTATATTGTATCTATTTCATTTAATGTTAATGTGTGTGTTGTTAAAAGGTATCAACAGTATTCACTATAACAGTGACATCTACAGTACCCCACCCCTTTAACAGTGACCTCAACAGCGGCCTGTCCCCTAAACAGTAACATCCACAGCGCCCTTTCCTTTATAAGTGACCTCTACAGCGCCCTCCCCTTTATTAGTGACTTCTACTGCACCCCGCTCCTTAACACTGACCTCCATAGTTCTCTGTCCCCTTAACACAGACCTCGACAGCGCCAGCCTCCTTAACAGTGACCCCCACAGCATCCCGCCCCCTTATCAGTGACCGCCATAGCAGCCTGCCCCTTTAACAAGGACCTTGAAAGTTCGATGCCCCTTAACAGTGACCGCCATAGGGGCCATCCCTTATTAGTGACCTCCAAAGTACCCCATCTCCTTAACAGAGATTTCCACTACACCCCGTCCCCTTAACAGTAGCCTCTACAGCAATCTGCCCTTTAACTGTGACCTCCACAGCAGCCTGCCTCGAGGGTGGCCAGAGGTCCGGTTTTAGGCTGGACAGTCCAGCATTCAGACTCCCTGTCCACCGTCCGGTGCAGGGCCTGGATGGACATAGGAATGTTCTTTTAAACAGCTCACTCTTAAGCAGCAGCACTGTGCTGTCTGAGCGTAAGCTGCAGGGAGAAAGTCACCCTCCCTCCCAACTCTGTAGCTGACAGAAGTTGATTTTTACCTTTGTTTTTCAATCCCTGTCAGCTGCGGAGTGGGAGGGGGCATGGCTTAGTGGGACCTGGGGGCTCGGATTTTAAGTCCGTCTTTTGAGGGTAGCCTGAATGCCCACCCTAAATGGACCTGAATTGTGACCTCCACAGAACTCCGCTCCCTTAACAGTGTCATCAACCCTGCCCTGCCCCTTTAAAGATGACCTACAGCAGTGAAGAAAAATGGCTGGGCTGTTATGGAAACCTGGTGTAAAACTGTGTGTATGTGGAGACTAAGGGCCTGCAAGGTTTTTTTGGGAATATCTAACGCAGGGATGTACTTTTGAACAGCTCACTCTCAGACAGCAGCACTGTACTGTCTGAGCGTGAGCTGCAGGGAGAAACTCACCGTCCCTCCCACCCTTGCAGCTGACAGAAGTTGATTTTTACCTTCATTTTTTTCAATTTTTCAAAGTGAGAGGGGTACGGTCTAACCAAACCGGGGGCGTGGCTTAGAGGCACCTAGGGGCGGGTTTTTTGTCTGTCTTTTGAGGGTGACCTGAGTAGCCACTCTACCTGCCCCTTGAACTGTGACCTCCACAGCACTCCGCTACCTTAACAGTGTTATCCACATTGCCCTGCCCCTTTAAAGCTGACCTGCAGCAGTGAAGAAAAATGGCTGGGTTGTTATGGAAACCTGGTATAAAACTGTGTGTATTTGGAGACTAAGGACCCGCGAGCTTCTATTGGCTGATAAGGGACATGTGACCGTGTGTATGGCAGTTGGGTAATGAAGTCGGGATGTGACGAGAAAGACCTGCAGGCTTCTATTGGCTAATGTAGTCATTTGATGGGCCATATTTGCATTTTTTTGGGAATATCTCAAGAACGGTACGTGCTAGAGAGCTAAGACCAGGTCTAAAACCTTACCAGACACCTGATATACCTATGTGCCAATTTCATGATTATAAATGCGATGGTTTGGATTCCTTTATCGGACATTCACACACACACTCAGCTTTATATCTTAGACTAGCTGAAGGACCCGGCTTCGCTCGGGTATATTTAATCTATTTCATTTAATGTTTGTGTGTGTTGTTAAAAGATATTGACAATATCCACTATAACAGTGACATCTACAGCACCTTTAACTGTGAACCCCACAGCCCCCCACACCTTAACACTGACCCCCATAGTGCTCCGTCCTCTTAAAATGGAACCTCCACAGCAGCCCACCCCGTTAACTTTGACCTTTACATCAGCCTTTCCCTTTAACAGCGAGTTTCACAGCACACCACCCCCTTAACAGTGGCCTCTACAGCAATCTGCCTCTTAACACTGACCTCAATAGCAGACCATACCCTTAACTGTGACCTCCACAGCAGCCTGCCCCTTGGGTGGCCAGAGGTCCAGTTTTAGGCCGGACAGTCCGGCTTTTAGACTCCCTGTCCTCCATCTGGCACAGGGCCTAGACAGACACAGGAATGTACTTTTGAACAGCTCACTCTCAGACAGCAGCACTGTACTGTCTGAGTATAAGCTGCAGGGCGAACGTCACCTTCACTTCCACCTATGCAGCTGACAGACGTTGATTTTTAAATTAATTTTTTCAATCCCTGTTGGCGGAGGAGTGGAAAGGGGAGTGTGTCCTTTTGAACACCTTACTCTAAGTTAGCAGCACTGTAATGTCTTAACGTGAGCTGCAGCGAGAATGTCACCGTCCCTCCCACCTCTGTAGCTGACAGAAGTTGATTTTTGAGTTCATTTTTTCAGTCCCTGTTGGCTGAGGAGTGGGAGGAAGCGTGGGTTCAAAGGATCAGGGGCTTGGCTTAGCAGGACCTAGAAGTTCCTTTTTAACTACATTTTTTCAATCCCTGTCAAATGAGGAATGGAAAGCGATGTGGCCTATCCGGATCAGGGGAGTGTCCTTTTGAACAGCTTACTCTAAGATAGCAGCACTGTAATGTCTTAATGTGAGCTGCAGCGAGAAAGTCACCGTCCCTCCCACCTCTGTAGCTGACAGAAGTTGATTTTTTAGTTTATTTTTTCAGTCCCTGTTGGCTGAGGAGTGGGAGGAAGCGTGGGCTCAAAGGATCAGGGGCCTGGCTTAACCGGATCTAGAAGTTCATCTTTAACTAAATTTTTTCAATCCCTGTCAAATGAGGAGTGGGAGGCGACGTGGCCTATCCAGATCAGGGGAGTGTCCTTTTCAACAGCTCACTCTAAGATAGCAGTACTGTGCTGTCTAAGTTTGAGCTGCAGGAAGAAAGTCACCTCCCCTCTCACCCCTGCAGCTGACAGAAGTTGATTTTTACCTTCATTTATTAAATCCCCATCATCTGCGGAGTGGTAGGTGGTCTAACTGGATAAGAGTGTGGCTTAGAGGGACCTGGGAGTGGGGGTTTTAAGTTCATCTTTTGAGGGTGGACACATTGTGGCAGGGAGGCTTGTCTAGGCTCCTTCCTGCAAGAGTGATGCCCCTCTGGGCACCTTACTGGCTCATTTGCATACCAAATAAACTGGAGTTTCAGAGGATAAAAATACATATTGCTGCAACAAAGGCACATGTGAAAATAAGATACCAAGTGTTATTAGGCCATTGCTTTACTTTACTTTACAGCAATTATCCTGGTGACAGATTTCGTTTAAAGCTCACCTACAGCAGTGGAGAAACATGGCTGGGTTGTTATGGAAACCTGGTGTAAAGCTGTGTGTATGGGGAGACTGGCCTGTGAGCTTTGATTGGCTGATAAGGGTCATGTGACCAGGCTTCTATTGGCTAATGGATTTTTGGGAATATCTCAGGAAGGGTACATCCTAGAGAGCTAAACCTGGTCTAAAACTTTCCCGGACACCTGATGTATCTGTGTGCCAAATTTTGTGATTGTATTTGTAAATGCGACGGTGCACATTCCTTTAGCGGACATACATACATACATACATACACACACATACATACACTCAGCTTTATATATTAGATATACAGAAGTATTTTTAGTGCATTGCATGTTCATATCACATGATGGGACTAAGAAATTACAGAAAATAATTTTACAAAATAATAAAATAAAAAAAGTTAAAGGCTATGTACACCTTTGGTGCAATTTATTATGATTGCTTATATACTCATGTTGGTCTAAAAAAGAATTTTTATTGGTCTTTATTTAAAATATTGAGCTGTTCTGTCACAGAGGGTTAACTGTCTAGTTGTGTGAATGGCACTTTCACTTTGTGCTGGTCATCTAATAACCCTTATCTCTAAATTACTAAAAGGTCATAAACACTTACTTAAGCCACCTTCTTATCAGTAAGATAAGTATTGAACTGTATTGAGTATTTATAAGGTCAGAGATCAGAGATGAGAAGCCATCAGCTGAGCGACATGAAGGAACAGAGTGAAAATTCAGAACCTGCTTCTAGAGAATCTCAAATCTGCACAGAGAAAGGGACTAAAAATTTTAAATAAAGACCAATTGAACAAAATGATTTCAAGCTCAAGATAAGTACAATACAATAATAAATAATAAAGAAATTACCCCAAAAGTGTACATAGCCTTTAAGGAAAATATAAAAAAAAGTCTGAAGTACCAAAATATCTTGATGTGTATCCTGGATGATAAGCACCATAAAAATGCTCATAATAATGCCTGAATTTCTATTTTTTGTAACCTTGCTTCCACAAAAAATTAAGCAAAGTGATCAAAAAAATTGCATGCACCCCATAATTATACCAATGTCGCTGCAATTTAGGACAAGTCCGAAACTAGGGGACTACACTCGCTTGTCTGTGGCATTCAGATTAGTTAATATGTTTTCCCCAGGTGCCAGGGGATGCGGTCGACCTAAAGAATCAAACAGCCAGACACAGGTTGATGGTTAAACGATTTTCTCCCGGGCAGCGCCCAACCAGCCAATTTTATTAGATGAACATTGTGGATCTAGCCACCCTCCTTTAGCCATTAATTTGAATATGTCCAATCACAAGCATTTATCAAAGCAACCAATCAGAATCATGATGGTGTATGATGGTATGAAAAATAAAATGTAGATAAACACAGGCATTACTCATATATATCATAAACATGAGTCCAGCTTACTTTAACGAATCAAGTGATGGTGACTATTTCTCAATCAAATCATCATATCACAGATTTTAGACATAAAACTAAGATAATGGAGATTTTGACAATTTTAATACAATTAGCAGCACCATACATGTTCATTAATCAGTTAATTTCTTTCACACCAATAAAAACTGTATCTCACCCCACAAAAAACAAAACCTCTCATACCTATGTCAATAGAAAAATAAAACAGTTATGTAGTCATTTTTACTACACATTGAATGCTATAGAAGCAAAACTCAAAAACGCAATGACAGAATTGTAATTGTAATAATTTTTTTATAGTTTCGTAATACACTATGTGAAACAATGAATGGTGCAATTAAAAAAATACACCTTTAACTACAAAAAAAAAAGTCCAAATGGCTAATTCAATACAAAAATAAGTTGTCTTGTTGAAGGCGTTGTCTTACTTCAATAAATTGCATATGGTAGAGAACGTTACTACAATACTAATTTATTGTGATTGTCCATATTGTCCCCTCTGCTGGCTTTACTTATTTTTCTAGGGGTTACACAACCACCCTACAAACTCTTTTACCTTGGATTGTACTGTTTACTATAAGGGCATGTTCACATGATGCATTGTGTTTTTTGTGATGCATTTTTTATGTGATTTTTTACTTGTTTTTTCTTTTTAACCAGTGGGTGTTCATTTCAGTGCAAAGCTGCATTTTCAACTTGAGGTTTTTGGTGCAGATCAGGGACAAAAAAAAGAAGCAGAAATTGTGCAAAAAAACACATGGACTTACTTGGAGCTGTTTTTTTCTGCTTCTTATTCATTTCGATGGGAGATTCAGCTATGATTCTTTGACGTGGAAAAAAAACAGACAAGTGCTGCTTCCCATTAAAATGAATGGGAGGCTGTCGTGAGGCTTTTTTGGAGCTTATTTTGCGGCAGGAATGCTCCAGAATGAGCATCAAAAAAGAGACAATGTTTCCCATTTGCCATTATCATCACACATTGCATGGCAATTAAATGCCAGTTATAATAACTCAAAAATAATAAATTTTGTTCTCAAATAAACTTTCCTATGTAATGAAATGTAGATTCTGCCACGTGCTGAAAACATTCTATGCCTTCAGAATTCAATAGTAAAAGCGGTATCCCTTCATATGTTCCTTGGCAACAAGCGAGTGGATTTTCAATAAGTAATAAATCAGTAGCTGTAAGTGGCATGCATTTATTATGCCGTGAAAAAACGCTAAATCTACCATATATTGCCTAGACTGACATCATTTGAACTGGAATGTGGGGGGGAGACTATCATCAGGGAATTGAAACATTTTAATTTTGATTAAGTTGTAAGCAGACCTTTTGCAAGATAATGTCAGGCAGTCTGAGAATTAATGACCTGATGGGCTATAATGGGATCTTTCTCATTAGCACAAGCATTATCCTATTAAAACGATTGTGCCTGGCAGTCAGAGGTAAGCAGCGCTGTAATTGTTCATAAGCGGGAACCTGACCTCTTGTACTGTACAGGTGAGAAACAAAAAATGCCCTGAATATTCGATACTGGGAGACAGAGGGTGTAAGGGTCGTGTCTCCTATTAATATTATTATCAGCAATAGCACTGCACTGTTCATCTGTTCCAAAGTGATGCATCCTAACATACCGCAAGTGTATGGTCATATGGTTATATGGTGGTACTAGTTTATCACACACATGCCAACAATTTTACTACAGTATCTTAGTGAGTGGAGTAAGTCTCCTGCTCTCCTGCCTCTATTCACCTGATTCTGTAGGAGAAGAGCAGTCAATCGGGAGTTCAATCTATTTGTTTATTCCTTTCTCAATTTTAAGAATTGCTACAGATTGTAAATGTACTAACTGAGGCAGAATTACCAATGATAAACTCGCTTAACATTGTATAACTGTTAAGGAGATTGTCCAAGATCAGCAAATCTGGTCAGTGTAAAGCGATGCCATAAAATAATTACTCATTTGAGCACCCACTTAAATGGTCCCCTCCAGCCATAGTTTACTGTGTGCAGTGATGATGTACCCATAAGTGCCCATCTACTCCAATCACTGGACTCAGTGGTCTTGTGTCACACACTGCTGAGGCCAGTGATTGGATATAGCTGTTAAATTGGCAGATGGACATGTCAGCACTGCAATACAGCAAACAAAGTCCATTGGGGAACATTGAAGAACCAGTGCTGGAAAGTCAGGCAATTTTTCAAGTGAGAGTGATGGCTTTATTCCCCCATCAGTTAAACAGTTTCTCATCTTGGAAAACCAATTTAAAGACGATAGACCCTATTAGACCAGCCACGATGCTTGGTTCGGTTGATCCTGCTGATTAAAATGATAAATGTTGTGTGAAAATCAGTTGTGTTGTTCCCAAGACCAAAGACTTTTATTCTTTATGCAAATGAGGACTTCAGTTCACTGAAAGTGTGGCCAGTGGTGATATCTGATGAGCTTTTTTTTCAGGAATGACACATCTGATTTTTGGGTATCATTTTTAGAGATGAGTGAAGTTATAAAAACTTTAATTCAGTGGCTTTGCCAAATTTGCTTTATGATGAATTACATTGTCACGAAGAGCGATTCTTTGTAAGTAGCAGGCACAGTGCTGGTGAAATAGCGATTGCATCGTCCCCCATCATTGAACCCCTCAGATGCCGCGTTCATCACTGATCACGGCATCTGAGATGCAAAATGAGGCCATTCAGAGGTTAAAAAAATATAAATATTACTCACCTCATCCATTTGAGTGTGAACGGGCCACCGTGGCCATTTATCATTGAAGTTTCCGCACCAAATCTTGCCTGGAGAGTGATGACCTCATCATGTTGGCCAGTGTGGTGACATCATAAGTGACTGTGCATAAGATTTCACTTGGGATCATCAACTAAGATGGCTGCCGTTCTCTTTAAAATGGAAATTGTGAAAAACTGTTATTTCACTTTTTTCATAAATATATTGTAAAAGCCAACACAAGAAATGCTATAATATATCTTATCAGAGAATTATGCTTTCTTCTTTTCTTACTAGGCTCCTTTTTCTGCCCTCCTCTTCTCTAAATGTCAATTCACTGCTTAGATACGTCTTCAGTGAAGACTGTTGAAGATAGGCTGCCTGCTCACTGAATGATCAGATTATATAGAAGTCTATGGAGAGGGAAAAAGAGAGGAGAGGGAGACTGCTGCACACAGGCACAAGCAGAAAAACTGAGGATAGACATGCAAGTGATTTACTGTCTTTTTCACTGCTAGATTCACACCTAAACTGCTCCATTCTGCGGTGTAATATTCTCCATCACTGTTGCCGTCTCTGAAGGTACTTTACAAGCAGCTAGTGAGCAAGTATCTACACCAACTTTCCCACCGACATCTCAAAAGTGGTGAGAGTGGGATAAAATCACAAAAAGCAGCAATTTGTTGGCCAATAATGGCGTGTGCCAAAATTGTGACTAAAATTTTTATGAGCACACTCTGACTAGACAGGCAATATATGCACAAAATTTATTACAGTGGCTGATGCTAGATGATAAATCTAGCCAGTCTTTAGACTGTGTAGTCTAAGGGGGTAATTTTTTATGATGAGTTTTGAAGTCAGCAAGGGGCATTTAATAAAGTTTTTATGCCACTATTGTGGAGTAAAAGTCACAAATGAGTGACTTTTTCAGCTTCTTGACAATTTTCTAAAGTTGAAATATAAGGGGGTGGGGCTTAAGAGAGGAGGGACTTCATGCTGCCACCAGATTTAATATAACCTATGCCAGAAACTGGTATAAGTTATAGCTAAAGTCTATGCCAGCCAGAGATGTGATTAAGGGCGCATTCACACGAATGTGGTTTGGTTCCTCATCCGAGGTTAATTTTTGCGGCTCAGATGCTGACCCATTCAATTTAATGGATGCTGGATCCGGATCAGTTAGACTTTTGCATTGAAATACCGAATCCGTCTTTCCGGTGTCATCCAGAAATCCAGGTCCTGTATTTAATTTTTTCAAAGCTAGAAAGCACTGCGCATGTGCAGACATGAACACCAGATCCAGCGATACGGCAAATTCCAAAACACTTGGTACCGGATCCGGCATTAATGCATTTCAATGCATACTGAACGGATTTTTTTTCTATTCAGAATGCATTGGGACAAAACTGGTGCGTTTTTTTTCCGGTATTGAGAACATTTACCAGATTTAAATACCAGAAAAGAATATTGCTAGTGTGAAAGTACCCTAAATCAGAGGCCCCTGCCTCTTAATACTTAGGCTCATATCACTCTGGAAAAAAAAGGATAAAGTTCTGGGGAACCATGTAGTGGCAACCCAGTTATTCCCAAACGTCCTAACTGGAAAAACAGAATACCAAGGCGAACCCTGGTTATGGGGGACTATAAAACATAACTTTTAATAGATACAATTAATACAAACGTGCAATCCAAAGACATGTACATAAAAAATTAAGAAAATAAATGCCCAAAAACAAATCGGAACAAGCTCACCATCTACGTAGGTATAGATGATGGGTCCCACAGCAATGCCTGGTGGTCGGTGCCAATGAATGTCTGGATAGGTAGACTTGGGTAGGCAAGCAGGAGATCCGAGGTGAGCAGAGGGGAGGAAACAATGGGTTTCTGGAGGAGCGAAGGATGGGATATGACTGACCCTTGAATGCCCTGTCAGATAGGGAGAGGCTACTAAGACTGCCCTGCCTATCTATACAGAGCACCCGCCCGAAAGGCGACCCGTCCGGATACCTGTCCCTAAATTGGGGCCTCACCCTAATAGTAACCTCACAAAAAAAAGGGGGAAGAGTGTCTCCCAAACCCGACGTGTCACGTTTCTACACAGTCGTTCTTCAGAGGATAAAAAAGGGGGGCACTGTTAGCAATGGCCAGATACTGGCCGGACCTCAAACATCTAGTGTGGGAAAAAGGACAAAAATGCTGCCTCAAATATCGTAGGAGAGAGCAGCAGAAATGTCACGGGTAGTAGGTCCAACACATATAGTCCCAATCAATGACGATGGTGACACCTCCCAGACCCAGATAAAAAGTATGGGAAGAAGAAGGACCTAGCTAAACAATTCGGGCAATCCTGGCTAACAAGCAAAGAGCCACCAGTGGGTGGACGCCGCCAAATGTACAGAGAGCCAGGCAAATGCCATGGCAGCACGCTCACCTTTAAGGCTCCTGAGTTGTACAGCGGAGGTCCCACTTCCGGGACGCCACACGTGCGGCCGACTCAGCGATCCCAGACGTGGAGGTCACGTGAGCCGCACCCGATCACGTGGGCGGAAGTGCGGGGCCCGAGCCTGGTTGCTGGGATACCGAGACGCTTCCAAATAGTAAGCGCCGAGGCATCCCGCATTGAACATTCAGGGTGAGATGGAACACACCTGGATAAAAAAGAGACAGCGCCTGGCTGTTCAAATATAATGAAAAAGCATGTTGTGCAGGCAACCTAATATCAAATATAAGTAAAGCAAGGCAAAGTATGTATGGAAGAATATGCAGTCAGAATGAACACTATATATGTGACATGAAATCGCAAATATAGAAAGGGGATGTCAAAGAGGAAAAATAGGTAGTGTACACATGAATATCTATTCAACAAAGGATATACATAAGAACCCATTTTTAGACGCATCTTAAAGGAAGCAACTAAAGCTGAATTGTTCGTTTAAAACCTCCAGGGGAGACCGTCTTCAAATAGTAAATCCAACGTGCCTCCCTCTGGAGGATCAGACGATCCCAGTCACCTCCCCTTCGTGGGGGCGCTACGTGTTCAATGCCAATGAAGGACAGGCACATCACACCTTTGTGACAATTGTGAACGTGCGAGGAGATAGGGGTATCCTTCTTATTGGTAATGTCGCTTATATGTTCCCCTATTCTCCTACGCAACTCGCGCTTGGTTTTCCCGATATATTCGAGACCGCATTCACAGGTGCACCGGTAAATCACCCCCTTTGTCCTACAATTGATAAATTGTTTTATCGAATAAGTGCGGCCGGGGTTGGTACTCGTAAACAATTTACAAACCTGAATAAACTTACGTCCCAGCTATGCACAACCCGCTCGGGCTGGTGGCACATATTCACATATTCACTACGTACCAAACTGTCCCTAAGACTACGCCCCCGTCGATACGTGATCTGTGGGTGGTCGCCCAAGACAGCCTTCAGCTCAGGGTCCATGGTGAGTATGTCCCAATGTTGGAGGACCACTTGACGTATTTGTTGGGAAGCGCCACTAAAGGTGGTAATCAGGCGAATGTTACCAGAGTCGGGTTTGGTCGAAGGTTTTGGGGTGAGGAGAGTGGACCTATCAACTCGGGCCGCAGACTGAAATGCGGATCTTAAGACCGCATCTGAATAGCCTCTCTGAAAAAACCGAACCCTCAGGTCTGCTGCCTGCTGTCTAAACTCCCTGTCGCTGGAACAGTTCCTACGAAGGCGAAGGTACTGGCCTTTTGGAATGCCACGCTTAAGGGGCCCTGGGTGGCCACTTTCCCACCGAAGCAGGGAGTTTGTGGAGGACGGTTTACGATAAACACTGGTGTTAATTCCACCTAAGTCGGTTTTGCTGATGAGGACATCCAGAAATGGAAGGGCCTGCAAATCAAGTTCAAATGTGAACCGTAGGTTAAGACTATTAGAATTCAGTCTCTCGACAAAAGACTCAAAAGAGGATCTGTGACTTTGCCAGATGACGAATACATCGTCAATATATCGTGCCCACAAACCTATATGCTCCTGGTGGTGCTCCGAAATGTCAGATCCTCTTTTGAGTCTTTGGCGAGAGACTGAATTTTAATAGTCTTAACCTACGGTTCACATTTGAACTTAATTTGCAGGCCCTTCCGTTTCTGGATGTCCTCATCAGCAAAACCGACTTAGGTGGAATTAACACCAGTGTTTATCGTAAACCGTCCTCCACAAACTCCCTGCTTCGGTGGGAAAGTGGCCATCCAGGGCCCCTTAGGCGTGGCATTCCAAAAGGCCAGTACCTTCGCCTTCATAGGAACTGTTCCAGCGACAGGGAGTTTAGACAGCAGGCAGCAGACCTGAGGGTTCGGTTTTTGCAGAGAGGCTATCCAGATGCGGTCTTAAGATCGGCATTTCAGTCTGCGGCCCGAGTTGATAGGTCCACTCTCCTCACCCCAAAACCTCCGACTCTGGTAACATTCGGCTGATTACCACCTTTAGTGGCGCTTCCCAACAAATATATCAAGTGGTCCTCCAACATTGGGACATACTCACCATGGACCCTGAGCTGAAGGCTGTCTTGGGCGACCACCCACAGATCACGTATCGACGGGGGCGTAGTCTTAGGGACAGTTTGGTACGTAGTGAATATGTGCCACCAGCCCGAGCGGGTTGTGCGTGGCTGGGACGACAGGCCACCCTGACTGGCTGCTACTGATGTAGTGGCTGCGTGGCCTGTAAGTTTATTCAGGTTTGTAAATTGTTTACGAGTACCAACACCGGCCGCACTTATTCGATAAAACTATTTATCAATTGTAGGATAAGGGGGTGATTTACCGGTGCACCTGTGAATGCGGTCTTGAATATATCGGGAAAACCAAGCGTGAGTTGAGTAGGAGAATAGGGGAACATATAAGCGACATTACCAATAAGAAGGATACCCCTATCTCCTTGCACGTTCACAATTGTCACAACGGTGTGATGTGCCTGTCCTTCATTGGCATTGAACACGTAGCGCCCCCATGAAGGGGAGGTGACTGGGATCGTCTGATCCTCCAGAGAGAGGCACGTTGGATTTACTATTTGAAGACGGTCTCCCCTGGAGGATTAAACGAACAATTCAGCTTTAGTTGCTTCCTTTAAGATGCGTGTAAAAATGGGTTCTTATGTATATTCTTTTTTGAATAGATATTCATGTGTACACTACCTATTTTTCATCTTTGACATCCCCTTCCTATATTTGTGATGTCATGTCACATATATAGTGTTCATTCTGACTGCATATTCTTGCATACATACTTTGCCTTGCTTTACTTATATTTGATATTAGGTTGCCTGCACAACATGCTTTTTCATTATATTTGAACAGCCAGGCGCTGTCTCTTTTTTATCCAGGCGTGTTCCATCTCACCCTGAATGTTCAATGCGGGATGCCTCGGCGCTTACTATTTGGAAGCGTCTCGGTATCCCAGCAACCAGGCTCCGGCCCCGCACTTCCACCCACGTGATCGGGTGCGGCTCACGTGACCTCCACGTCTGGGATCGCTGAGTTGGCCGCATGTGTGGCGTCCCGGAAGTGGGACCTCCGCTGTACAACTCAGGAGCCTTAAAGGTGAGCGTGCTGCCATGGCATTTGCCTGGCTCTCTGTACACTTGGCGGCGTCCACCCACTGGTGGCTCTTTGCTTGTTAGCCAGGATTGCCCGAATTGTTTAGCTAAGTCCTTCTCTTTTCCATACTTTTTATCTGAGTCTCGGAGGTGTCACCATCGTCATTGATTGGGACTATATGTGTTGGACCTACTACCCGTGACATTTCTGCTGCTCTTCTCCTACCATATTTGAGGCAGCATTTTTGTCCTTTTTCCCACACTAGATATTTGAGGTCCGGCCAGTATCTGGCTGTTGCTAACAGTGCCCCCCTTTTTTATCCCCTGAAGAACGACTGTGTAGAAACGTGACACGTCGGGTTTGGGAGACACTCTTCCCCCTTTTTTTTTGTGAGGTTACTATTAGGGTGAGGCCCCAATTTAGGGACAGGTATCCGGACGGGGTCGCCCCTTTCGGGGCGGGTGCTCTGTATAGATAGGCAGGGCAGTCTTAGTAGCCTCTCCCTATCTGACAGGGCATTCATGGGTCAGTCATCTCCCATCTTTCGCTCCTCCAGATACCCATTGTTTCCTCCCCTCTGCTCACCTCGGATCTCCTGCTTGCCTACCCAAGTCTACCTATCCAGACATTCATTGGCACCGACCACCAGGCATTGCTGTGGGACCCATCATCTATACCTAAGTAGATGGTGAGCTCGTTCCGATTTGTTTTTGGGCATTTATTTTCTTCATTTGTTTATGTACATGTCTTTGGATTGCACGTTTTTATTAATTGTATCTAATAAAAGTTATGTTTTATAGTCCCCCATAACCAGGGTTCGCCTTGGAATTCTGTTTTTTCATATCACTCTGGCACAGTAGGATCAAGACGGACCTATGGGAAATGTCCCTCAGTATTTTCTGAACCTGCAGTGTCATAATTTGCACCAAATGTATCAAATATTGTAAATTGTTTGATAAGTTTGGCTCATCTGTGTAAAGTAGTTAACACGGAAGAGAACAGTATATGGCTACAGATGGATCTGGATAGATTGGAGGCTTGGGCAGAGAAGTTGCAGATGAGGCTTAACACTGATAAATGTAAGGTTATGCACATGGGGAGGAATCATGCAAGTCACCTGTACATACTAAATGGTAAAACACTGGGTAACACCTCTGGTTTATTTAATATGCAAGTAATGTCTCAAGGCCTATTTAAAGGGTTGAACATTGATGTATAGGATAGCTTCTTACATCTGGTGGCATTAGAGGCAGAGCTTGTTAAGAGCTAATTTGCACCCCTTTCTTCCCAGTTTTCCAAAGGAGCATGTATGACCTATAAATCTCCTTACGCCGATTAAGGCGCTCTCTCCCCAAGGAGACTTAGTACCCCCTAAATCCTGCATCTAATTTACATATGTTCCAAAAATATTATGGCACCAATGACATGATAAATTACCCACCAAGTTTATATTGCCTGTTAATTGACTTATTTGGTGTCAAAATTGTGTCAGTTTTGGCACATAACTTCGCATTGTAAACCATATCCTCTTTCCCACTAAGCAATGTCCAATTTTTGCTAAGTTGATAAATGGTCTAACACATGTAGGCCAGAATGCAATCTCATCCAGAATTCTGGCACATTTGCAAGGATAAATCTGCCACAATATACAGCATATTTGTTGTTGAAGCCTTGACTATTGTCAGTGGTCAGCATCCTGTGCTTCTGCAACTGTTTCAAAACTACAGCTACTGGTATGCATCTCATGAAAGTCTGCACGACAGCTGGAGTCATCTGGTGAAAGCATATTGAAAGCTATGTGTAGTAAAAGCAAATACCTACCTATTGAAAGATGATAAAAGCCATGACAACTAAGGATGAGCGAAGCGAGCTTTAGATTATAGATCTGAAGTCGTTTCGTTCAAAACTTCAGATTAATGCTGTATGGAGATCTGTCTCAGTCGGAACCAAAGCCGAGTTCGGATCTAAGTTTTAAAGTGATTTTCCAGTTTAAAAATCAAATACCGGAGTTAATTATCAAAGTCTTGTGAGACTTTTTGAATAACTGACTTCGCCTCATCAGAGCCCGTACATTTTAATGCTGTATGGAGACTAATCTCTATACAGCATTAATCCGAAGTTTTGAGCAAAGTGACCTTAGCTCTTGGATCCGAAGCTCGCTTCGCTGATCACTAATGACAACCATAGAGATGCTGCTGATTAAGATAATTCATATTAAAGGGCATCTTTCAGCAGATTTGTACCTGTAAAGCTGTTCTCTTGTGTATTGCCAGCCTCTTTCCTATACTGGGACAGTGCCTGATATTGAAGCACATGGCGCAGCGTGAAAATTTAGGGGAAGTCTGGGCCTAGAAGCCTAGAAGCTCAATTGAATATATTCGCACTCCATTTTTCTCTGCAATGCGGCCACATATGAATGTGGGACCAACATAGATTCCTTCAGCTGCCAAGTGCACATCTAACAGATCAGCCAGTTTCATAGGTATAAATCTGCTGACAGATGCCCGTTAAATAATTAATATCACGTTAAATTGAATAAAATATATTAATATGCTATATCTTTTCATCGCCTGATAATGATACCCAAAACAAGAGGAAAATGGAAAGAAATCTTTTGATATTTAGGGGAAAATGATGTTTTAATTATTACAAAGCTGACGTTTACACTACAGAGAACATGCTCCTCAAGTTTATTCAGTATAATAGCTGTAAAATGGTAATATTTTTTCTCCTGCTTTGCTAAACTCAGATTTGTCTGATTTACTGAATCTGTGCATATAAAGGAACATGTATCAGGGTTCTTCTGTTAATTGTATATTATGCTTTGTTGTGATGTGATCTATAGCTGATATTTAGCATGTTACTAATCTGAAATAATAACTAGTGTTGAGCGAATCAAAGTTAACAAAGTGGAATTTTATCCTGCACAATCTGAGACTGGCAGCACTGACTGGATAGTGTCAGACTGTGCAGGGACACACCCCAACTGGTAATACCCACTTGGATCTTCATTGCGAAGAGTCAAAGTTACTGCAATATCCATATCAGGAGAGGTGTCAGGTCCTCTTTAAGTTAAGCTATGCACTTATTCCTATTATGCAGATAAAATAATCCAATAATTATATATATAGCAGAGTGAAGTATGTTTTTTGCCATTAGTGATGAGCAAATTTCAGGATAACTTCGATAAGCCGCGAAGCTGAATTCCCATGTGCTTCGCGGTAGCGAATCGATTTACCCTGAAATAGTGTAAAAAAAAAAGAAAACATACTTACCTGCTCCATTTGCTCGCGACAGGCCTGCCACCGCTATCTTGCTTGAAGATCTCGCCCCAAATCACGTGCGCGTCCAGCGTAATCTCAGGCAGCGCAATATTTCGCACCAAACCTTCAAGCAAGATGGCGACGGCTGTCCAGTCACAAGCAAATGGATCAGGTAAGTATTGTTTTTTTTTTAATTATACACTCTGTTATTAATATTAGATGCCCGCTATCATGTATGAAAACGGAATCTGAGGGATACAATGCCGAAATACAGCACAATTTCTGCTTCCTGTCATTGCACCAACTACTTACATGCGCTTCAAGCTGATTTTTTTGTAAAATTTGGCGAAGCAGCCTAATCAAATTTTAAAATTATTCGCTCATCACTATCTTCCATATTAACTTCAATTTACAAAATATTGTAGTGCACAAAAGAGAATAGTAAAATGGCTTGTCCGAGCTACAGATACTGATAACTAATTAGGATATGTCTTCAATAGAGATGAGCGAATTGGAGTTGACGAAGTGGAATTCGATCCGAATTTCAGGAAAAATTTCCTCACCCTTTGTGGTAACTAAAAAATGGCTGCTGCACATGTTAGGACATGGAGCAAAGAACTCTGGGAAGGTGGGATCATCCACAATGCCATGCATGCAGCCAATCAGCAGGCAGCCCTGTGATGTCACAGCCCTATTAATTGCCTCAGTCATCTTGGATTCAGCCATTTTCCAGTGTACTTAGGGAGAGACGTCAGCAGGCACTAGGGACGGTTTACAGCCTGGGTAATAGGAACAATCCTATTACACCTTGCTGCACTGACTGTGGATCCAAATTGCCATTATCCAGCTCAAAAATCACAGAAAACAAAAAGTAAAGGATAAAAACAACCTGCACGATATAATATACAAATATGCGGATGTTCCTGGCTACATTTATGAACAAAATCACAGAAAGAGAAGATAATAATGCACTCCTAAATTAGATGCAAGCATTATATATGGACTAAGCCCCCATTCTGATATAATAAGGTCTGAGACTCTTAGTTAATATATTTTGATCAAAACCCACCCACCAGGCATCAAGGTGGTCTCAGGTCAGGTGGGTTTCTACGCTAAACCTATCTATGCAGTTGTGCATTTATGATCAAGAGCGCAGACCCTCCACATAAAGTTAGCTGCTCCTAGTCACCTCTGTGTGCATCAGTAACCAATGAGGGGAGGAGCACATGCAACTATATGTACCACCTAATCAAGATCGCCTCTTAGGGTACTTTCACACTAGCGTTTTGGATTCCGTTTGTGAGATCCGTTTCAGGGCTCTCACAAACGTTCCAAAACGGATCAGTTAAGCCCCAATGCATTCTGAATGGATAAGGATCCGTTCAGAATGCATCAGTTCGGCTCCGTTCCGCCTCTATTACGTTTTGGAGGCGGACACCAAAACGCAGCATGCAGCATTTTGGTGTCCGTCTGAAGAGGCGGAGCCTAACGGATCCGTTTTTTTTTTTACAATGTAAGTCAATGGGGACGGATCCGTTGTCAGTGACACAATATGGTGCATTTGAAAACGGATCCGTTCCCCATTGACTTTCAATGTAATCCAAGACGGATCCGTTTTGGACTTTGTCATTTTTCTTTAAACCTAATGCAAACGGATCCGTTCTGAACGGATACAAACGTTTGCATTAGAGGTGCGGATCCGTCTGTGAAAATAAACAGACGGATCCGCACCAACGCTAGTGTGAAAGTACCCTTATATAGGTGGGGTAAAAGTGCACAGGAATGCTACTCCGAAGATAAAATAGGAATGCATTCAAACTTGAAGGAGCTACTCCCTCAAGAAAATACTACATAATAAACAAAAATCACAGAAAACAAGAAGTAAAATATAAAAACAACCTGCACGATATAATAAACAAATATGCGGATGTTCCTGGCTACATTTATGAACAAAATCACAGAAAGAGAAGATAATAATGCACTCCTAAATTAGATGCAAGCATTATATATGGACTAAGCCCCCATTCTGATATAATAATGTCTGAGAATCTTAGTTAATATATTTTGATCAAAACCCACCCACCAGGCATCAAGGAGGTCTCAGGTCAGGTGGCTTCCTACGCTAAACCTATCTATGCAGTTGTCCATTTATGATCAAAAGCGCAGACCCTCCACACATAGTGTGCTGCTCCTAGTCAACTCTGTGTGCATCAGCAACCAATGAGAGGAGGAGCACACACAAAAATATGTACCACCTAATCAAGATCACCTCTTAGATAGGTGGGGCAAAAGTGTACATTATACAGATCTGTAATTCCAGCAAATTGTTCTTGTAATTGGGGTGCAAATGCTTTTTGATAAAGCCATTAACAGCGTTAGAGATGAGCGAATTTGAAAAAAATTCAATTCGCCGATTTGTCCTTGGCTTTCCTGGCTTCTGAGAGCCTTTATAGTGGTGTAGAACACTGTGCCTTGCAGTCATAGGGAGTCTGCTTTGGTAGTGAAATAATACTGTGAGTCAGTATGACATGCAGAAGACAGACATCACTCTTAGAATCACCGCACACTACACTTGGGCACTCACAGGGCCAAAACTTACCAAATAACTCAAGTATGCACTCAGCCTTGCAGGTTGATGTTAGCGCCAAGAAGAAGCGCACTCCTTTTACACCATCATCAGCTGATTACACATAGATGTCTACAGAACCAGTTCTATTAAATGCTTATACAAATAGAGCCCCCCTGACAGAGTAGAGAGGGTGTAAGCAGTAAGTTTGTTTTGAAATCACTGGTTCTGACCCCCCAAAAAAACAATCCTGTCTGTTGAGCATTCGCCATCACGCGGTCAGCATTTGGTCAATAATCTATCAGTATTGCTAATACCAAAAAAACAGGAGTAGATCCAAAACAGAGATGCCACCCTGCTGACTCCTGGCCATGCTAGCGACTTGCTGGCTCACGGGCAAGCTGCCACCTACTTCTCCCAATGATGATGAAGACCCTTCGTCACCTGGCTCCCAAGTGCGATCAGCTACATCATCATCATCGAGTACTGTCTGCACGTCACTGATGTTCTCCTCAACTGTCTCTGACCACTTCGCAACACCAGCTCCCACACCACTCTCCTCATCAATACTTGCCCGCCTAGTGGATGAAGCAGCGAATGCTTGCCAGTAGCTGCTGACTGTCTTCTAGTAGTTTGTCCACGCTGTATAGTGGAACAGAGCCCACAGCATACAATACTTCTCTAGTTGAGGGAACATAAAAGAGCAGAGGCAGGCTGAGGAGAGGTAAGGGCACAGGGCCTGCTCCTGGGCCATGCCAACTATGGATTGTGTCTGACGAACCTACTGACTCTTGGCTGGGGGTGTCTGATGTCACATGCGACAAAGTCGAAGATCGAGTCAAACATTCAAGATCCGCTGGGTTGCTGGTCACGACACAACCGCTAGCTGACACTGGGAGCTCAGGCCTCTCTAACTGACCCCTGCTACCACAGCCCCTTACTCTGCTGTGACCTCTGCCTGCGCCAGAAATATTTAAGCCTCTGTCAATCCCTGGCACTTCTCTGTCTTACACAGGGCAAACTGGATTTTACACTATACCACTGCACCGCCGAACTGCAATTAGGCCCTAATTTTTTTCAACTTTTACACAAAAGGCTTTACAACAGATAAGCGCAATGATGAACGGTGAATATAATTTTTTTCTTCCACTAATACATGGCAAACAAGGCTTTAGAATATATCCGACACTTAGGCCCTGTAACAGCGTCCTCAGTGCCACAACACAAAAGGCTTTTCAACAGATAAGCGCAACGCAGAACGGCGAATATATTTTTATTTTGCCACTAATACACGGAAAACTGGGCTTTTGAGCATATCACTGCACCGCACAAGGGAAAATATATTATTATTTTGCCACTAATAAATGGCAAAAAGGGCTTTAAAACCTATAACTAAACCATGCAAATAAGACGTACTGTAGAAATATTTCCTTGTAATAAACCCTATTCTTGGCTGTATCAAACAGCACTTGCACCCCAATAACAAGAAAAGTTTGCTAGAATGACAGAGCTGTATAATGACAATTTGGATCCCCAGTCTGTGCACCAAGGTGTAATAGGATTGTTCCTATTACCCAATTTGTAACCTCCCTTACTGAACGCCTTTCTACATAAATGCTCTGGAACGATTCCTCCCTATACTTTCCCTGCACTTATAAATCGTTTTTTCACCACAATCAAGTCTATCCTATCACTGTCCCTAGCGCCTGCAGACACATCTCTCCCTGCACTAAGTATGCTGGTAAATTGCAGAATCTAAGATGGCTGCCGCTATTTATAGGGCTGTGACATCACAGGGCTGTCTGGCTGCTGATTGGCTACATGAATGTCAGTATGGGTGATCCCGCCTTCCCAGAGTTCCTTTCTCCATGTGCTCACACGTGAAGCAGCCTTTTTAGGAAAAAATGTGAAATTTGGCTTCAGTGCGAATCAAATTTTTCCTGAAATTCGGATGGAATTCCAGTTTATCAGCTTTCGATTCGCTCATCTCTAAACAGGGTTTATGACAAGGAAATATTTCAAAGTCTTATTTGCCCTTGTGCGGTGCAGTTTTATGTTCTAAAGAATTTTTTGGCTTGTATTAGTGGAAAAGCAGGGCTTATTAGCCGTTGTGTGGTGTAGTGAGAAAATTTCAGCCCTTTTTGGCGTGTATTAGTGGCACAAAAAAAGTATTTGACGTTGTGTGGTGAAGTTAGAAAATGACAGCCCTTTTTGGTGTGTATTAGTGGCATAAAAAAATATGTTTGCTGTTCAGCAATGCAGTTATATGCTCTAAAGCACTTTTTGATTAGAGATGTCCCGAACTATTCACCGGTGAACAGTTCCCGGCGAACATAGCATGTTCGAGTTTGCCGCGGAGGGCGAACATATGTGATGTTCGGTCCGCCCCCTATACGTCATCATTGAGCAAACTTTGACCCTGTACCTCACCGTCAGCAGACACATTCCAGCCAATCAGCATACCATCCCTCTCAGACCCTCCCACCTCCTATCAAAAAGCAAGGACAGCATCCATCTTAGATTCATTCTGAAGCTGCAGTTTTAGGCCCCATTTACATGTCCGCAATTTTGTCTGCATCCATTCCACAATTCTGCGGACTTGATGCAGAGAGCACACTATGTGCTCTGCGCTTCCGCATTTGCGGAGCCACGGCCCCGAAACATCTGGCCGCGGCTCCACAAAAGAAAGAGCATGTCCTATTCTTGTCCGCAACCTGCAGACAATAATAGGCATGTCTATGGGGAGTGCCGGCATGGTGTGTTGCGGATCAGCAATTTGCGGATCTGCAACACTCTACGGACTTCTGAATGGGTCCTTAGTTAGAGCAGGGAGACTGCTGCTGCTGCTGAATGAATAGCGAAAGCGTTAGCTAGGCCAGTGTTCTGTGTCCACTCCAGTCCTCAAAGACTCATCTGCTGTAAGGACGCTGACAGCACCCCAAAAAGCCCTTTTTAGGGCTGGTACATTAGTCTGCTTTTTTTTATTTTTTTATATATATATATTGCAGTTGCCTGCCCGTGTGTGAGAGGCCGCAGGCCCACAGACTGTCCTGTGTGCACACCACTCATATAGGGTAGCACAGTACCTTGCAGATAAAAAAGTTGTTTAATTTTTACCCTTTAATATAATTGCAGTTGCCTGCCAGTGTGTGTCAGGCCCACAGACTGTACTGTGCCCACTGCCAGTGCCCACCACTCATATAGGGTGGCACAGTACCTTGCAGATAAAAAAGTAATTTAATTTTTACCCTTTAATATAATTGCAGTTGTCTGCAAGTGTGTGACAGGCCCACAGACTGTACTGTGCCCACTGCCCACCACTCATATAGGGTGTCACATTACATTGCAAGGCGAATGCGCAGCGACCTAATATTCAAACAAAGCGGACCGAGCATGGGTCTTTTTCCATCTCCCGGTTCCAAAAATCTATTCACTACATCGGCCCTGGCGCTGATAAGGGACAAAACAGAGATTAAACTAATAGGAATAGTACTTAGTTAACACTAGTTGCATTGGTGGCAAATTCCATTGCAAGTGCACAAAATTAGAAGAATGCGGACAGAGCAAGCTATTTTCTCTATATCCCCATGCAAGGATTCAATTTAATACACGTCCCCTGATAGGGGACTTAACAAAGATTAAAATGGTAAAAATAGTAGTTCACACTCTTTGTATTGGTGGCACAGTATATTGGGTGGCGCACGCGCAGTGCCCCAAATTGGAAGTATAAGGACCGACCAATCATCTTTTTCCATCTCCCAGTTCCTAAAATCTATTCGATACAAGTCCCCTAATAGGGGACGTAACAGGGATTAAACTGATAGGAATAGTACTACTTAACACACCACTCATATAGGGTGGCACAGTACATTGCACGGCACACGCGCAGTGCCCCAAATTGGAAGAAAGAGGACCGACCAACCATCTTTTTCCATCTCCCGGTACCTAAAATCTATTTCATACACCGGCCCCTGATAGGGGACAAAACAGAGATTAAACTGGTAAGAACAGATTTTTTTAATTTTTAAAAAAAGAGGACAGCCTCTGTGGACCTGGGTATTTTTTGGCCGCGTTACTGAATGCTCATGCACAATGGCTGTAGGCTCATGGGTCCTTTTGCGGAGGTGACAAACCTGGTCAGTCAAACTCAAGGCAACATCAGTGACCTCATCCCACATGCGTTTTTTCTAAAGCGTGCCCTGCGAAGAGTGCTGGATCAGGACGAAGATGAGCATGAAGAGCAAGAGTGGTGGCCACCATTACCACCAGAAGCAGCCTTGTCGTCGTCGATTGCTGGACCTGCAGCAACGCAGAGAGAGGAGTCTGAAGAAGAGAAGTCAGAGGAGGAAGGTGGCTTTGAGGAGGTGGAAGACCAACCACAGCAGACGTCCCAGGGGGCTTGTTGTCACCTTTCGGGGATCCTTGGTGTTGTATGTGGCTGGGTGGAGGAAGAGACCTTCAATGACGTCAGTGAGGACAAGGAACGGGACATGGTTAGCTTGGTATCCAACCTTGTGCAAATGGACTGTTTGCGGTTGTGCAAATGGACTGTTTGCGGTGCGTTAAACGGGGAGTTTGGTCTGTCACTGGGAAGCAGGCGTAACCCTTGCACTACCTGATCAATACAGCATCATACCTGATCGTATACACACACTGCATGTTTTAAAGCACGTTATTCCAAACAATTTAGGAATGTTAGGTGATTTATGCCCTTTATGGATTAAAACCCAACTCTGCGTCAACTACGTAATTTTCCATGGGAGTTGCCATGGATCCCCCTCCGGCATGCCACAGTCCAGGTGTTAGTCCCCTTGAAACAACTTTTACATCACTATTTGTGCCAGAAAGAGTCACTGTGAGTTTTATAAATGCGCCTGCCTATTGAAGTCTATGGCGGTTCGCCCGGTTTGTCCGTTCGCGAACATTTGCGGAACGGAAAATTTTATGTTCGCGACATTTCTATTTTTGATGTGTATTAGTGGCAAAAAGAAATTTTTGCCTTTGAGCGGTGCAGTTATATGTTCTAAAGCCCTTTTTGGCATGTATTAGTGGCAAAAAATTATATATTTGCCATTCAGCAGTGCAGTTATATGTTCTACAGCCTTTTGTGGCGTATATTAGTGGAAAAAATAGGGCCTATTTGCCGTTCAGCGGTGCAGTTATATGTTTTAAAGCCCTTCTCGGCATGTATTAGTGGGAGGAAAAAGGGTGTATTAGCCGTTGGGGGGTGAAGTGAGAAAATTACAGACTTTTTTGTGGTGTTTTAATTTCCTTTTTATTTATTTATGTCAGACAGAGAAGTGCCAGGCCCAGCACAGGGGAGTGGCAGAGGCCTATATGTTTCTGGCACAGGCACAGGTCGCGGCAGAGTAAGGGGGAATGGCAGCAGGAGTCTCAGCGAGAGGCCTTAGCTCCCGGTGACATCTAGCGGTCGTGTCTTGACCAGCAATCCAGTGTTTCTTGAATGGTTGACTCGGTCATCCACTTCATCCCAAGTGACATCAGCCACCTCCAGCCAAAACTCGTGGGTTCTTCAGACACAACCCTTAGTTGGCATTGCCTGGGAGCAGGCCCTGCGCCCTCACCTGTCCTCAATTTGTCTCCCTCAACCTCCTTCTATCGTTTTCTGTTCCCTCAGCCAGAGAAGTATTATGTACTGTAGGCTCAGCTCCACTTTACAGCAAGGGGGAGCTACTAGAGGACAATCAGCAGCTACTGGCCAGCCAAGATGTGGAGGAGAAATCCGCCGCTTCCTCCGGTAGGCGGGAAAATAGTAATGAGTAGTGATGAGTGGCATAGGCAATATTCGAATTTCGAGAATTTGTGATCTCCAATCATTATTTACTTGATTGCGAAAATCAGCAGTATAATATATTTGCGATAAAAATTTGCAATGAGAATATTCGCGATTAACACTAAGAGGTAGGCAACTTTTTCTTTTGCTTGCTAGGGATGTTACTAAGTGCCGATATCCGCAATAAATTCACAATTAAAATATTCGCAATCAAAACAATTTGCAAATACTGTACAAATATACAGCACTAAATTCTAAATATTTGCGAAATTTCCAAGTGGTGATATTCGCAATTAAAATTCGTTATTTGAATATTCACACTCAACACTAGTGACGAGGAGAGTGGCGTGGGAGCTGTTGTTGCGAGTGGTCAGGCTCTTGACCAAGAGACCGTTGAGGAGGACATTAGTGACATGCAGACAGTACTCAATGATGATGTAGCTGATCACACTTGGGAGGCGGGTGAATTATTGGCTTCATCATCATTGGTTGAAGAGGGTGGCAGCTTGCCCATGAGGCAAAGGCGGAGCCAGCAAGTCATTAGCGTGGCCGGGAATCAGCAGGGTGGCAGCAGTGGGAGGTCGGGAGCCAAATGTGCCCGGGTAGACCACCCACTTCAGAGTAGTCAGTGCATAGTGTTGAGGGTAAAATCACCTACTTGGCGGTGTGACAGTTTTTTGTTAAGCCACCCAGGAGGTTAACATGGCCATTTGTAGAATCTGTGGGCAGAAGATGAAGCGTGGCCAGGGTGACAATTTTGTCACCACGTCCTTGCATCAACATGTGCAGCGTCACCATAAAGTGGTTGGGAGAACCGTGGCTCCGATGTGGTGGTCCAGTCTGCTGCAGCAACCGCTGCATCACCAAGTGGCATGCACCAGATTTCAGGCAGTCAAGGCTCCACCACCTCAGCCGAAGGGAGCTGTCTGTCCTTCCCATCATCTGCTGATCCTGATGCTCCTCTTCCTACTCCTCGTCAGTCTTTCCGTCAGCAATCGATCACCAAGTTGCTGGTGCTGCAGTCCCTGCCTTTCCAAGTGGTGGACTCTGCACCTTTCAGAGAACTGATGGCTTGTGCTGAGGCGAGGTGGAGAGTCCCAAGCCGTCAAGTCCCATTTCTTTGCCAAAAAGGCAATACCAGCCCTGCACACGTATGTAAAACAGAAGGTGGTCCAGTCCTTACGCCCGTCAGTGTCTGCCAAAGCTCATGGCAGCGCCGACATGTGGAACTGTAGCTACGGGCTGGGACAATACATTTGCTTTATGGCCCACTGGGCGAATGTAGTTGCAGCACAGCTACACCAGCAACTTGGCCAGGTGACGCTGCTTCCACCTCCAAGTTCTCAGGCTGTTGGTCCTGCAAAAATGTCTGCCAAATCCTCCATGGTGTCCTATACTCCACTGCAGGGATAATTCACAGTGTCCATCCAGCATACCACATGTGCAGGGCACGGCGGTTTCCCTCTGTTCTGCACCTCGTTTAGCTGGGTGAACGGAGTCACACAGTGGAGGAACTGCTCAGTGTGCTTTATCAAGAAATCAAATCCTGGCTTTCACTGCAACAACTCAAAATCAGAAACATGGTGACCGACAATGGCAGGAACATGGTGTCGGCGCTGCGTCAAGGAGGGCTGAGCCATGTGCCCTGCATGGCACAAAAGTTTAATCTGTTTGTCAAGCGGTTCCTGAAGTCTTCCACCCATCTGCAAGACATCCTAAAAATGGCCAGGAAACTTTGCATGCACATCAGCCACTCGTACACTGCAAAGCACACCTTCCTTGAGCTGCAGCGGTAGAATGGCATCCCCCAACACAGGCTGATATGCGATGTTTCCACCCATTGGAATTCCACCCTCCATATGTTGGACCGACTATACGAACAGAGAAAGGCCATTAACGATTTCTTGATGATCAAAGCGGACAGGAGTACTCCCCAGTGTTACTTCAATGTCATCCAGTGGCAGCTCATGTGTGACACCTGCCGTTTGCTAAGTCCCTTTGAGGAAGCAACGTTATTTGTCCGTCTCCAGGACTATGGGATGAAGAACGTTATTCCACTGCTTCATGTCCTGGAACAGATGATGGTAAATCTTGCTGGGCAGGAGACTGGAGACGTGGTGCCTAGATCTCATGGCCACATAAGCATTGTGGGTGCTGAACTTGAGGAGGAGGTGGAGGAAATTCGAGTGCAAGCAATGTGTAACGAATTGGTTGATTTTTCAATACAGGTGACTGGAGAGAAAGAGCAGGAGCAGCCAGAGGAGCTATAGGGCGATGAGGAAGACAAGGCAGAGGATCCAGACACACCATGACGGTATGCAGTGGAGATGGAGACAAACTGAACTAATATAGAGAAATCATATGTAGTCAGTTGGCCACTGCCTATCTGTGCCATTGTCAATCCTCTCGCAGGTCTGACCGGGGAGGCCCTCTGCGCTTACGTTCCTCTGCCATGGCAGCTGGGGGGGGGGGGGAGGAGCAGTTCCAGCTCCATCAGCAGCAGCCTGAGTCTACAGTCACTGATGAGTAGCTTTCTTCACCCGCATAGTGAAGAAACTACTCATCAGAAGCAGCAGCAGGTTGACCTGGAGCAGGACCTGAACAAGCAGGTGGTGGCATACTTGGACAGCACCCTGCCACCCCCCATTAAAGATCCGTTGGACTCGCTGGACTACTGCGCAGCCAAACTGGATTTGTGGCCGCAACTGGCAGAGACTAGATCAGCCATGGTGGCACACCAACAATTTGAGAAATGAGACTGGTATCTTCTGGCTACCTGCCTCAGCTACTATTCTGATGCTGCAACCTGCCTGATGCGACACATCTGATTCCAAGTGCTCCTTTTTTCCCCGACCATGTTCAGCTGGTACTGGAATTGCCACTCACCTCCACACTATGTCACCTTGCCACTCTGTGGTCTCCTGATGCTGCTGCTGCCACCTCTACTCTGTCATTGTGCCACTCTGTGGACTCCTCTTCATGCTGCTGCTGCCGCCTCCACACTGTAATTGTGCCACTCTGTGGCCTCCTCTTCATGCTGCTGCTGCCACCTCCACACTCTGTCATTGTGCCACTCTGTGGCCTCCTGATGCTGCTGCTTCCTCCTCCACACCGTCATTGTGCTACTCTTTGGCCTCCTCCTGATGCTGCTTCCACCTCTAGACTCTGTCACTGGGCCACTCTGTAATGTCCTCATGCTGCTTCCACCTCACCACTTTGTCATAGAGCCACTCTGTGGACTCCTCATGCTGTTCCCACCCTCCCCATTTCATGACTGGTCCATTATTTTACCTTTCGGCCTGGCTGACATCATCATTTATTTGACCCTTTTTCTGATCTGTCAGAAAGAAGGCAAAATGAGACACACAATGCATCCTGTCTATGTAACAGCTGTAAGGCCTGCATGACATGGTCCCTATTTTGCATCAGAATTAGCTTATGATTTGGTAGCCAAAAGCAGAAGTGCGTACAAAACACAGAAGACATACAAATATTCCATTCATGTGTCATCTCTGTTTTGGATCCACTCTAGTTTTTTTTTTTTTGCATAAGCAATACTGATGGATTACTGACCAAATGCTGAAAGAGTGAAGGTGGATGCTCAACAGACAGGATCTATTTTTTGGAGGTTATTCTGACGGATCAGAGGAAGGGCAAAATAATCAGTGACGTTAAAACAAACTTACTGCTGACACCCTCTCCACTCTGTCGGGGGGCTCTAGTTGTATAAGCGTTCAAAAGAACAGGTTCTGTAGACATCTATGTGGAATCAGCTGCTGACAGTATAAAAAGAGTACGCTTCTTCTTGACGCTAACATTGACCTGTAAGGTTGAGTTCACACTTGAGTTATATGGTCAGTTTTGGCCCTGTAACTGCCCAAATAAGTGAAGTGTGCAGTGATTCTAAGAGCGGCAACTGTCATCTGCATGCCATACTGACTCATAGAATTATATCACTACCAAAATAAACTCCCTATGCGTGTTACTGCAAGGCACAGTGTTCTACACCACTATAAAGGCTCTCTGCAGCCATGAAATAGCCATTTTTTAAAGCGATTCGCCATAAATAACTTCAGATCGAACCAAATTGTTCAAAAGATTTGGTGGACCAGCCGAATCGAATTTTTGAGACATTCGCTCATTTCTAGTCATCGATATCAGATCGGCAGGAGTACAGTCAATGGGAGAATGGAAAAAAAAAACTATAATTACCATGCCGAGGAGAGGCGTGCAGCAAAATATTGAAGAGGACCTGGTGTTTGCACAAGGATGTACTACTCACATGAACAAACAGATGATCAGCCCGGATGCTGTTAGTTGGACCCCTACCAATCTGATATTGATAACCTATTGTAAAGATAATGTAGCTTGGATAACTCCTTTAAAGGGACTGTCTCACTTCAGCAAGCTAAAGATAGATTAGATAGATAAAGTTAATAAAAGCCACTTTCTAATTATTATGAATGTCCATATTGCCTCCTTTGCTGGTTGATTCATTTTTCCATCACATTATACACGGCTCGTTTCCATGGGTTATGACCACCCTGCAATCCAGCAGCTATGGCCGTGCTTGCACACTGTAGGAAAAAGCACCGGCCTCTCTGGTGGCAAGGACGATTCATAAGCATACTCTTTTTCCTATAGTTCTCTTGAAATTCAGCTCAGGGACATATGTTCTGACTAATAAAACTGGGGAACTGGAATTACCGATGTGTGAGGAGGACTATGACATAGTGTGAATAACTGAGACATGGCTGGATGATAGCTATAACTGGGCAGTTAATGTACAGGGTTAAAGTCTGTTTAGAAAGGATAGACAAAACCAGAGAGGGGGAAGGGTCTGCCTTTATGTAAAGTCCTGTTTAAAGCCCACAGTCCGAGAAGATATAAGTGAGGGACATGAACATGTGGAGTCACTGTGGGTAGAAATACATGGAGGCAAAAACAATAATAAATTACAAATAGGAGTTTATTATAATCCACCTAATATACCAGAGTCCACAGAAAATCTACTACTAAATGAAATAGACGAGGCGGCAAATCATAATGAGGTCGTTATTATAGGGGACTTCAACTACACAGATATAGACTGGGAAACTGAAATCTGTACATCTCATAAAGGAAACCAGTTCTTGGCAATAACCAAAGACAATTACCTACTGGTTCAGGGACGGCCATACTAGAGGGACAGCCATACAACCGAACAACAGATGATCAGGTTGGGGGACATCTAGGAAATAGTTACCATAAAGTAAAAACCTTTCAATTATCATTCAAAACAGGGTGTCTTCAGGGAGAAACAAAAATACCAGACTTCAAAACAGGAAAATTTAGACAACTAAGATAGGCCATAGGCCTAATAACTGGGACAATGTCCTCAAAAATAAAAATACAGCCACAAAATGGGATATTTTTAAAAGCATCCTAAAATATAATTGTGAGAGATACATACCTTATGGGAATAAAAGGTTAAGGAAAAAGAACAAACCAATGTGGATAAATAGAACTGTAAAGAAAGCAATAAATGACAAAAAGAAAGCATTTAAATCACTAAAATAGGTGGGTAGCGAGGAAGCACTGAAAAACTATAAGGAAAAAAATAGAATATGTAAAAAAGCGGCCAAACTAGACACCGAGAGACTAATTGCCAAATAGAGCAAAACTAACCCTAAAATATTCTTCAATTATATAAATGGTAAAAAGTATAAATAAGAAGGTGTCGGACCTTTACAGACTGATGAGGGGGTAGTTGCAGAGAGTGACCAGGAAAAAGCAAAGCTATTAAATATTTTTTTATCCACCGTATTCACTGAGAAAAATAAGATGAAATGCAGAATGTGCAAGTAAATTCCCCATCAAAAGTGCTCTGTCTGACCCAGGAATAAGTACAGCGGCGTCTTAAAAAGATTAAAATAGACAAATCACCAGGACCAGATGGCAAACACCCCCGTATCCTTAGAGAATTAAGTAATGTCATAGCCAGATCCTTATTTCTGATATTTAAGAACTCTATACTGACAGGGAGTGCTCCACAGGATTGGCGCATAGCAAATGTGGTGCCAATATTTATAAAAGGTTAAAAAAAAACAGAGCCCAGAAACTATAGACCGGTAAGTTTAACATCCGTCGTGGGTAAAGAGAGCTGAGAGCTGAGTTCCTAAAGGTTGGCTTGCTAGAATATAACGAAGATTGAGAACATAGTGCTATATTTGATATTCGTTATCTTCGTTATATTCTAGAAATACAACCATTAGGAACTCAGCTCTAAGTTGAATTCGCAATGCGAACATATACTCACATTGCAAATTCAACTTGGAACTGAGTTCCTAATGGTTGTATTGCTAGAATATAACGAAGATAACAGATATCGAATTTTAGCATGGAGGCGTTCCCATTGTGATGGGGACGCTCAATGCACACGGGAAGTTGGCAGAAGCGGCAACGGGCATTGACTGGAGCGAGCAGGGATCCAGGAATCCTCCGGACAGGTAAGAACAGCTTTTGGGAAGTGGGAAGACAACCAGAGAGCAACAAGGATTAACATCTTAAAAAAAAAAAAGAATATCCGAAATAGCACATTTGTGAAGTGCCGATATTCACAAAAAAAAAATTGCTATTCTAATATTTGCGCTCAACACTAGTCAGTACTGGGCCCTATCCTCTTCAATAAATTTATTAAGGCTTGCACAGTAAATAATTAATTTTTGCAGATGACACTAAACTGTGTAAAGAAATTGACACAGAAGAGGACAGTATACTGCTACAGATGGACTTGGATAGATTGGAGGCTTGGCAGAGAAGTGGCACATGGGAAGGAATATTGCAAGTCATCTGTACATACTAAATGGTAAAACACTGTGTAACACTGACATGGAAAAGGACCTAGGAATTTTAGTGAACAGCAAACTAAGCTGTAAAAACCAATGTCAGGCAGCTGCTGCCAAGGCCAATAAGATAATGGGTTGCATCAAAAGGGACATAGATGCCCGTGATGAGAACATAGTCCTACCACTTTACAAATCATTGGCCAGACCACACAAGGAGTACTGTGTACAGTTCTGGTCTCCTGTGAACAAGGCAGACATAGCAGAGCTGGAGAGGGTTCAGAGGAGGGCGACTAAAGTAATAACTGGAATGAGGGATCTACAATACCGTGAAAGATTATCAAAATTAGGGTTATTCACTTTAGAAAAAAGACGACTGAGAGGAGATCTAATAACTCTGTATAAATATATCAGGGGTCAGTACAGAGATCTCTCCTATCATCTATTTATCCCCAGAACTTTGATTCTGACAAGGGGACATCCTCTGCATCTGGAGGAAAAAAGGTTTGTACACAAGCATAGAAGAGGATTCTTTACGGTAAGAGCAGTGAGACTATGGAACTCACTGCCTGAGGAGGTGGTGATCGTGAGTTCACTAAAAGAGTTCAACAGGGGCCTGGATGTATTTCTGGAGTGTAATAATATTACAAGCTATAGCTCGTTGATCCAGGAAGTTTTTCTGATTGCCTGATTGGAGTCGGAAAGGAATTTTTTCCCCTTAAAGAGAACCTGTCACCAGGAAATTCACTGATAAACCAGGCATGCTGCCTTGTAGAACTCACCCTGCTGAATATAATTATACCTTTTACTTGATGATCTGTTGCTTTATTGTGGAGAAATATTACTTTTAATCCATATGCTAATGAGCTGATACGAGTCCAGTAGTTGATATGAGTCCAGCATTTTTTCTATTTAGAGCTGTAGCCCCTCCCCTATTTACTTCTTCAGTTGTAAAAGGGGCGTGGTTTAAAAAATGACCTGCATTATAGCCAATACAAGCCTTGCTGCCTTTCACTTTAAAGCCTAACTGCCATACCCACGGCGACATGTCCCTTATCAGCCATCATGTGTTTATCACCCCATGAACAAACTAGCCCTTATTATAATTACTAACTTCAATAGTATATTCCTCTCCCTTTTTTTACCTTAGCATTCCCTGTTATTCATTTTCCCTCCAGTTATTAAAATGAATAAATGTAATAAGCCACGCCCCTTTTACAACTGAAGAAGTAAATAGGGGAGTGGCTATAGCTCTAAATAGAAAAAACGCTGGACTCATATCAACTACTGGACTCAAATCAGCTCATTAGCATATGGATTAAAAGTACTATTTCTCCACAATAAAGCACCAGATCACCAAGTAAAAGGTATCATTATATTCAGCAGAGTGAGCCCTACAAGGCAGCATGCCTGGTTTATCAGTGAATTTCCTGGTGACAGGTTCCCTTTAAGTGGGGAAAATTGTCTTCTACCTTACAGTTTTTTTTTTTTTTTTGCCTTCCTCTGGATCAACTTGCAGGATAACAGGCCGAACTGGAAGGACAAATGTCTTTTTTCGGCCTTATATACTGTGTTACTATACTATGTTACTATGTTATTTTCCTCTAGAATTTGCTGATATAATTGATAATTATCCATCAATGATGGCAAGGCATCATAAAACATAATGCTTCTCATTTACGAAAAAATTCTAATTTGGTCTCATCCGTCCCATTACTGTTCCTATTACCTTCTGGTTTGAACATATGATTAGAGATGAGCTAATCAAAGCTGAGGAAGTGGAATTCGTTTAGAGTTTCAGGAAAAATGTGATTTGCAACGAATGTGAATTTCCTTGTGCTTCGTGGTAACAAATCACAATTTTCCTAAAATGGAGGCTACATGTGTGAGGACTGAGGACACGAGGCAAGGAACTCTGGCAAGATGGGATCACCCAGATTGACATGCCTGCATGCAGCCAATCAGCAGCCAGCCAGTCCTGCAATGTCACACCCCTATAAATACGGCGGCCATCTTACAGTCAGACACTTTCCAGCGTTCAGAGTGCAGGGACAGATGTGTGAAGGTGCTAGGGACAGCAAGTAGAAAAAAAATTGTGGAAAAAAAAAGACAGAAAAAAGATTTATAAATGTAGGGAAAGGATAGGGAGGAATCATTTCACAGCATCTTAGTGCAGGGAGAGACGTCAGAAGGCGCTAGGGACATTGATAGGAAAGTGATTTACAAGTGCAGGGAAAGATTATTTGGGGATCCAAATAGTCATTACACAGCTCTGTCATTCCAGCTTTTTGTTATTGGGCTGCAAGTGTTATGTTGAAAAGCCTTTAGTGGCTTATATCTTAGTATCTTATTCATTAGTACAAGAAAAAGATATACGCATTTCACCTCTGCAGTTATTTGTGGTGAAAGCCTATAGTGGGCTATTTCAGTCCAACAAGAAAAATATATTCTCAGTTCACTTCTGCAGTTATTTCTGGTGAAAGCGTATAAGTGCGTATTTCAGTACTACAAGAAAAATATATACGAACTTCACTCTTTAATAGTTTTCTGTTGAAAGTGTATAGTGGCGTATTTCAGTCCAACAAGGAAAATATATTCTCTGGTCACTTCTGCAGTTATTTCTGTTGAAAGCGTGCAGTGGCCTATTTCAGTCCAACAAGAAAAATATATTTCCAGGTCACTATTGCAGTTATTTCTGGGGAAAGCGTATAGGGGCGTATTTCAATACTACAAGAAAAATATATTCTCAGTTCACTGTTGCAGTTATATCTGGTAAAGCCTTTACTGGTGTATTGCAGTAGAAAAAGAAATATACTTTTGTCATTCGCGGGTGAACTTATATGTACAAAAACCTTTATTGACTTATATCAGTAGAAAAAGAAATATACAGTCGCTATTCGCTCCTGCACTTATATCTTGAAAAATATTTAGTGAGTTTTATCAGTAGAAATATAAAAATCTATTCAGCATTCACTGTTGCAGTTATATGTGGCAAAGCCTTTAGTAGCGCATTTCGCGTTCAGCTCTGCAGTTAGTATTTGAACAGCGCTGCAGAAGTATTTAAACATCCTGCGATTTTGCTAATTCCCCCACTTAGAAATCAGGGAGGGGTCTGAAATTCACATTGTAGGTGCATTCCCACTTTGAGAGACAGAATAAAACAAAAAATCAGGAAATCACATGATGTGATTTTTAAAGAATTTATTTGTCTTGCACTGCTGCACATAAATATTTGAGCACCTGAGAAAATCAGTGTTAATATTTGGTACATAAACCTTTTATTTGCAGTTACAGAGGTCAAACGTTTCCTGTAGTTCTTGACCAGGTTTGCACACACTGCAACAGGGATTTTGGCCCACTCAGTTCTCCTCAATGACCTTTGAAACTCTGGTCCCAGTTCTCTTCATGTCATTGACCAGCTCCTCCCTTGTAGTTCTGGGCTGATTCCTGACCTTTCTTATCATCAGTGATACCCCACGAGGTGAGATCTTGCATGGAGCCCCAGTCCGAGAGACACTGACAGTCGTCTTTAGCCTCTTTCATTTTCTAACAATTGCTCCAACAGTTGATCTATTTTCACCAAGCTGCTTGGCAATTGACCCGTAGCCCTTTCCAGCCTTGTGGAGGTCCACAATGTTGTCTCTGGTGTCTTTTGACAGCTCTTTGTTCTTGCCCATGGTAGTAGTTGGAGTCTGACTGACTGTGGGGTGGACAGGTTTCTTTAAGGAGCTCAGAAAAGTGCTACTAAGTTAGATCAATGAGTGGAGTAGAGGTGGACTTTTTAAAGGCACAGTAAAAAGTCTTTGAGAGCCAGAATTTGTGCTGATTGCCAGTTGTTCAAATACTTATGTGCAACAGTACAAGACAAATACATTCTTTAAAAATTATACAATGTGATTTCCAGATTTTTTTATTTATTATTCTGTCTCTCAGAGTGGGAATGCACCTGCAATGTGAAATTCAGACCCATTTATGAAATCGCAGGGTGTTCAAATACTTCTGTTCCTCACTGTATATGTGGGAAAGTCCTTTTTACGTTTCACACACAGCGCGCTTACGTGATGATGTCCATAAGAGCGGCGCACCAATACAGGTGGATACACTATACACTAACCCTGACTAATTCACAACAGCCTGCATCTATCTGTGGTATTGCTTACTGGACACTACGGGGACTTTTTTGCAGCACAGAAACCACACGAGGACAGCGTCTTACTCTTCCAGCATGGACCTGCTTCCTCCGATACATCCCTTTCACTTCAGATCACTCCACCTCAGGCGCCGTTGTTTCGTTGAAACTGACAGCCTATAGCCCTCTGTTGAAAACCCTCTGTTGAAAACCCTTTTGTGGCGTATATACATGGAAAAAGAAAAATATACTCGGCGTTCACTGTTCCAGTTATATGTGGTAAAGCCTTTAGTGGCTTATATCAGTAAGAAAAAGAAAAAGATATTCAACATTCAGCGTTGCAGTTATATGTGGTAAAATCTTTTGTGATTCATTTTAGAGGAAAAAAAACTTGTATTCAGCATTAAGCGCTGAACTTATATGCGGTAAAATATATTTTTAACCTCTTGAGAACACAGGACATACCCGTACGTCCTGTGTCCTGTCTCTAAAGATGGCGCCCGCTCCTGCTTCCTGTGGGTGCCTTAACCACAGGTGTCCACATAGTTATTGTAGCAGACACCCACGGCTAATGTCCGCGACCGGCAGCGATGCCGATCGCGGACATTTAACCCCTCAGATGCCGTGGTCAATCCTGACCACGGCATCTGAGTGTGCACAAACCGAAAGTTCTACCTACGGTTTGTGCTCCGGTTCCCCCGTGCGGCGATCCGAGGAGCGGGAGCACGCCTGTAGTAGCCTGGGTTTCAATGAATGAAACCCAGGCTGCTCTGTAGTATTTCCTAGCCTTGGCTGTAATAGGCTTTATAGGAAATATGCAGTTTTTTTTTTTATATTTTCCAATGCTATTGCATTGGAATGTATGAAAATCGCAATCAGATGATTGTAAGTTATAGTTCCCTATGGGAACTATATAAAAGTGTAAAAAAAAAAAAAGTTTAAAAAATAAATAAATAAAAAAAAATAAAAGTTCAAATCACCCCCCTTTTGCTAAAATAAAAATTAAAAATTAAAAAAATACACATCATGGGTGTTGCAATGTGCGAAAACGCCCATACTATGAAAATATAAAAAAAAAATTCCCCATACGTCAAACAGCAAAACGGAAAAAAGTGTCCAAATGACGGATTCGCCATTTTTGGTCGCTTCATTTTCCACAAAAAATTACATAAAAGGTGATCAAAAAGTCATACACACCCCAAAATGGTATCAATAAAAATATAAGATTATGACACAAAAAATTAGCCCCCATACAGCTCTGTACATATAATTACAAAAAAGTTGTAGGGGTAAAAACATGGTGACAAAAAAGTAAAACAGATTTTTTTCCCACGTTTGGATTTTTTTTTCACTATCAAAACGCAAGAAAACCTATACATATAGGGTATCTCTGGATTCGTACTGACCTGTAGAGTAAAAGTAACCGGTCAGTTTTAACGAACGTCGGAATTTAAAAACCCACAAAGCTGTGGTGGAATTGCTTTTTTTTGCAATTTCACTCCATTTGGAATTTTTTTCCCGCTTTCCACTACATCATATGCAATATTAAATGGTGACGTTGAAAAGTACAACTTGTCCCACAAAAAACAAGCCCTTATATGGCTATGTGAACCAAAAAATAAAAAAGTTATGGCTCTGGGAATGCAGGTAGCGCAAAACGAAAACTCAAAAAATTAAAAACCTCCGGTCCTTAAAGGGTCAAATATTTCAGGGGAAAAAAATCATTGTATACAGCGTTCAGCACTGCAGTTATATGTGGTAAAATTTCCATAATGTCTCTATGATAAATCTGCAGAGTTGGGACCCCTGTGTGGCTTCTACACACTTTCGAAATAATCCTTCAGCGGAGCGAATAAATGCCGGATGACCAGGATGCTCCATGTTTGTATTTGGTTATGCTGTTATATGTAGTAAAATCTTTTGTAACTTATTTTGGTGGGAAAAAAATTGTATTCAGCATTAAACGCTGCATTTATATGCAGTAAAATCTTTTTTGAATTATTTTGGTGGGAATAAAAATTGTATTCAGCATTAAGCGCTGCACTTATACGAGGTAAAATCTTTTTTGATTCATTTCGGTGGAGAAAACACTTGTATTCAGCATTAAGAGCTGCACTTATATGCGGTAAAAAAAATTAAGCGCTACACTTATATGCGGTAAAATCTTGTTTGAATAATTTCGGTGGAGAAAACACTTGTATTCAGCACTAAAAGGGTATTCCCATCTTAATGATCACTGTTAAATCTGTTAATGATTTAACAGTGATCATTTTTCTAAATATGTTTAATTAACTAATTCCCACCCCTTAGAAGAAATTTAAGATATACTTACCTGACTGTTGTCTTCCATCTCCCCTGGTTACGGCCACCGCTCTCCTCCCGAATCGTGGTGGCCGCGCTTGCGCAGACGACTTCTTCTTTCTCATGGCCGGGCCGCGCGCAATCCTGAAAGCGTATGCCGACGCCGCGCATGGGCTATGGTGACTTCTTCCTGGCCAGTATAGTATACTTGCCAGGAAAAAGTCACCAGGGCGCATGCGCGGCAACATGCGCGTACAGTGAAGTCCAGCGCGTGGCCCGGCCGGGAGAAGATGTCAATCAAGATGGAGCCCGCACCCAGCCAGAATCCAGGAAGTGAACGGCGTGCTGGGAGCAGGTAAGTATGAAATCTTTTTTGAAATATTTAGTTAAACAAAAATCTACTCTGTGGCCTACTCATGCTGCCACCACCTCCAGACTACATCATTGTGCTGCTCTGTGGTCTCCTCATGCTGCTGCCACCTCCAGACTCTGACATTCGAGGTGGCAGCAGCATGAGTAGGCCACAGAGTTGCACAGATTCTGTCATTGTGCTGCTCTGTGGTCTCCTCATACTGCTGCCACCTCCAGACTCTGTCATTGTGCAACTCTGTGGCCTACTCATGCTGCTGCCACCTCCAGACTTTGTCATTGTGCCGCTCTGTGGTCTCCTCAACCTGCTGCCACCTCCAGACTCGGTCAGTGTGCCACTCGGTGGCCTTCTCAACCTGCTGCCACCTCCAGACTCGGGCAGTGTGCCACTCGGTGGCCTTCTCATACTGCTGCCACCTGCTCTGTGGTCCTCTCATGCTGCTGCCACCTCCAGACTATGTCATTGTGCCGCTCGGTGGTCTCCTCATACTGCTCTTAACTCTAGACCCTTTTATTGGGCCACTCTGTGTTCTCCTCATGCTGCTTCCACCTCACCACTGTGTCATAGGACCACTTTGTGGACTGCTAATGCTATTCCCACCCTCCGCACTTCATGACTGGTTCACTCTTTTGGCTTTCGGCCTGGCTGACATCATCATTTATTTGAAACTTCTTCTGATCGGTCAGAAGGAAGGAACAACAAGACGCACAATGGATCCTGTCTGTGTAGCATCTTTAAGGCCTGTATGGTCCCATCAGAATTGGCCTGTGATTTGGTAGCCAAAAGTAGGAGTGTGTAGAAAACACAGAAGACATACAAATATTTAATTCACGTGTCATCTCTATTTTAGAGCCACCCCCTTTTTTTTTTTTGCCTTTAGCAATACCGATGGATTATTGAGCAAATGGTGACCGAGTGAAGGCGTATGTTCCACAGACAGGATCCGTTTTTTCTGGGTAATTGTTCTGACGGATCAGAGAATGGGGAAAATTAATCAGTGACATTAACACAAACTTACTGCTGACACCCTCTTCACTCTGTCAGGGGGGCTCTACTTGTATAAGCGTTTAATAGAACAGGTTCTGTAGATATCTATGTGGAATCAGCTGCCGACGGTGTAAAAGGAGTGCATTTCTTCTTAAAGCTAACATCTACCTGTAAGGCTGAGTTCATACTTAAGTTATTTGGTCAGTTTTGGCCCCGTGACCGCCCAAATAAGTGAAGTATGCAGTGATTCTAAGAGCGACGCCTGTCATCTGCATGTCATACGGACTCACAGTATTATTTCACTACCACAGCAGACTCCCTATGTATGTTACTGCAGGACACTGTATTTTTCACCACTATAAAGACTCTCAGCAGCCAGGAAATAGCTGTTTTTAATGTAATTCGCCGCAAATATATTCGGATCGAACTAAATTTTTCCCGAAAAATTCGGCAAACTGACTCATCAAATTTTTTAAAAATTCGCTCATCTCTTCAAATGATCTTTAGCAAACTGCAGACAGGCAGCAATGTACCTTTTGGGAAGCAGCAACTTTCTCTTTGCAATCCTGCCATGCACATCATTGTTGTTGAGTGTCCTCCTGATGGTGGACCTTGAACATTAACATTAGCTAATGTGAGAAAGGCCTTTAGCTGTTTAAAGGTTACCTAGGGTTCCTTGTGACCTTGCAGACTATTAAACACCTTGCTCTTGACGTGAACTTTGTTGGTTGCCCACTCCTGGGGGGACCAGTAACGGTCTTGAATTTCCTCTATTTGTACACAATCTTACTGCGGATTGGTATAGTCCAAAATTTTTAGAGATGGCTTTGTAACCTTTTCCAGCCTGACAAGCATCAAGAACACTTCTTCTTAGGTCCTTAGAAAACACCTTTAGAGCCATGATATACTTACACAAACATATGAATTAAAGATGAGTATTTGATAAATCCCTGTTCTTTTAAAAACAGGTCACCCAATCACAATCAATTGTTATCCTCTTGACTCATAACACCTGACTCTAATTTCACTAATCCTAAAGCGTCACATATTTTTGCCTCTCACAGACATGTGATATTGAATCATTTTGCACAATAAATAAATGTCCAAGTGAAGTCTTATATTTTTGTTCAGTTGTTTGATTTATCTTTATCTATATTTACAACTTGTGTGAAAATCTGATATCTTTAGGTCAAATTTATTTAGAAATATAGATAATTCTGAATTATTCGCAAACTTTCAAGCCCCATTTGTCATTTTTCTCAGTATCTTTTTTAATTAAGATCTATTGCTATACTGCTACAAACCACCCTCCTATAATGGTTATAGATACTGTATCATAGAGTGTCATGGTTCATGGGCACAATGACAAGATAATAGTTATTTAAAAAGCTTCATTCCACCACACAGATCCCTGGTTCTGTCATGAGTTACTGCTTAACAATTTCTTGTAAAAAATGATACATGACTGTAAAAATGCTGACCCAGCCAGCTGACAGTCCAGTGCACTTGTATTAATGATATGGTGCTTTGGATGAGAGACGTTCTTACAGAAGGCTCCACACTGCCATTTTTGTAGTTATGTAGTAAATGATTCATTAACATCTGTCAAAACCCAAAGTCAAAACCATAGTAAAACATTTGGGGGTTATTGGATACAAGAGAAAGGAGAACAATCTTACAATTCCCTGGAGCCTTACTGGAGTTCTACAACTGCTAAAAGGACTAATCCTGATGATTAGGTTTAGAATGAGTTTTTCCTCATTAGATGATCAAATTAGGGCATTTCACATAACATATCCAAAAAACGCTATGTTACACGAAAAAACGCAAGAAAACCGCATAGGAATCGCAAATCCCTGATACATCAATCCAGTGATTCCGTACCAGGTGTTGCCTCTTTCCATGGAGGAAAGGTATAAAGAAGCCCAAAAAAATCGAGGAGTAACCACTGATGAAGGGGAAAGCAATCCCCGAAACGCGTTTAGTGCTTACCTCATACTCCCGACTTGGACTTTATCCACGTAACTGAGATAAACTGTGGAATTCATCTGAAAGAAAATATTAAAGTTTTGGAGCGCTGCAAATCATTGAAATTACCATACAGTTATCTCCAGCCACAGTGAGGCTTTCCCGTGAGCGCAGCCTCGGTGCACATGACCATCCAAGGATCGCTCACAGCGAGCACACCGGTGAGCGGCTGCCGCGGACATGCAGAATAGAAGCTGCATACACAGCCTGCATAAGGGAATCCGAATGCCACAGATGAACCACTGTTGGCAGTGGCGTACACACAACCCATGGGGCCCCGGTGCAAAACTGATCCATGGGGCCCACCTCCCTGTCGCCACACCCCCAACCTTGCTCCACCCCTCCTCGGTTCCGCCCCCCCAAACCTGGCTCCACCCTCTTAGATCATACCAGTGTATAACTGTATTGCGGCGGCAGCAGGAAGCGCACGGCGTCATAGCAACCAATGACACCCTGCGCTCCTGCACTCATAAGAAATCCAGGCGGGGATCACAATGACCGTGTTTCACTGATATGTGAAGATAGATAGGATAGATAGGTAGATAGATACTCTGTGAAAACACCATGAAGTAATATCTTTATGACTCAAAGCCCTCATCTCACAGATTTCTGGCTTACTCTTTCAGCCCCACCAGTGATAGCATTAATAAATGAGGGCTGTAATATGCATGGACCTGGCCTGGTTTCCATGGTGTGAAACAAATAAGACTTTGCGACACTTACATCAGACATTAATTAATTATTCAGCAAAAGAGCGGAAAAAAAACTCTACCTGGTGTCTCTGGTGTGAATAATGTAATGGTTGCTGATGCTGTCTACGCAGTCCTCATCCACCGGCTACATGAGAGACTTAGCTGGTTAGCTTTTATACAGATGTAGCAGAGCCGACTTTGTCACTAGACGCCGTTTATCACAATATGTTTATGACTGCAGGTAAAGTTACTACAACAGTGGTCAGTATTGTAACCTGTGGCACTCTAGCTACAGTATTGTGAAACTACAAGCCCTAGCATGCTTCATGTCTGTGTACCTTCATAGAACTAGACCAAGCAGTGTGCATGCTGACAGTTGTAGTTTTACCACAGTTGGAGGGCCGGAGATTGCTGATCTGTACTAAAGGGAAGGAAACGACAAACTCCTCTCCACTACATCAGTATAAGGGATGCCTTTAATGTCCTCTTCCTGGGGCAGTCTGTCATCCACTGTTTGCTCATTCCTTCTGGTTTGGGAGCAGTGAGATTTGGCCATTTTCTGGAATGATAATCCAGCTTCATCTCCTCACCCTAAATTACCTTTAGTCAGTCAGGAAGTGAGGTCCGGAGAACAGCACTGCTATCGCTCATCAGCGCCGAGCGCCCCTCCCCCTCTGCCACTAGGGGGCGGTGTTGCTTCACAGATCCAGCCTGGCTATCTAATGGCAGTTTCAGAGGAAACCTATTACCTCCTGCATCCACCCAAGGGAAAGTGGTGGTGGTGCAGGAAGTGCGAGCGGAGCGCCTCCTGTCTGTCCTGATTGTGGTTGTGGTCCCACAGGCAGCACCAGGTCCAGGTATGTGACAGGCAGCTGAGCTCTTTACTTTTGAATTGGATGATCATTTGGTGGAAGCTGCAGCAATGCAGTATGCAGGGCAGGCTTTACACCCCCCGGCCCCAACATAACTTACCAGACAGTTCTGCTGGTGCTGGGCCCACAGCTACCCCTCCTGGCTATCTGTGTCTCAGACTCCGGCAGAAATCTGCTCACTCCACTGCTGGAGTCTCTCCTCCACTTCCCGGCCGGCTGCACTGTGTCACCTGACCTGACAGCGTGCATGCACTACGTCCTGACGCTGTGTGCTCAGGTCAGGACAGTGAAGCGCCGGCCGGGGATGGTAAAGGGGCGGGCCGCACAGATATCAGACCAGTCCAGGAGGTAGTGTCTAGTGCTGGGCCCCCGTGACTCTAGAAAAAAAAAACAGCAGCACTAGTGCAGGGGGCAGGGCCCCTGGAGTGCCGGGTGGAGGCTAGCACTGGGCGCCGGACAGATACAGATAACAAATACAAAATATATACAGCACAGTATGCCACTAGTGCACAGGGGGCGGGGCCAGGGGTCCACAGGCGACCGGGCCCCCTGGAGTGCCGGGCCTAGTCGCAAATGCGACCCCTGCGACCCCTGTATGTACGCCGCTGACTGTTGGTAAGACCAGACCTTTTTTTCTCCCAGGAATTGTACACCAGACAAACCATCTCCCAGGTACCTGAGGCATAACTAACTGCAATGATGGACATACACTCATCTAAAGAATTATTAGGAACACCATACTAATACGGTGTTGGACCCCCTTTTTCCTTTTGAACTGCCTTAATTCTACGTGGCATTGATTCAACAAGGTGTTGATACCATTCTTTAGAAATGTTGTCCCATATTGATAGGATAGCATCTTGCAGTTGATGGAGATTTGAGGGATGCACATCCAGGGCACAAAGCTCCCGTTCCACCACATCCCAAAGATACTATATTGGGTTGAGATCTGGTGACCGTGGGGGCCATTTTAGTACAGTGAACTCATTGTCATGTTCAAGAAACCAATTTGAAATGATTCGAGCTTTGTGACATGGTGCATTATCCTGCTGGAAGTAGCCATCAGAGGATGGGTACATAGTGGTCATGAAGGGATGGACATGGTCAGAAACAATGCTCAGGTAGCCCGTGGCATTTTTAACGATGCCCAATTGGCACTAAGGGGCCTAAAAAATGCCCAGAAAACATCCCCCACATCATTACACCACCACCACCAGCCTGCACAGTGGTAACAAGGTATGATGGATACATGTTCTCATTCTGTTTACGCCAAATTCGGACTCTACCATTTGAATGTCTCAACAGAAATTGAGACTCATCAGACCAGGCAACATTTTTCCAGTCTTCAACAGTCCAATTTTGGTGAGCTCGTGCAAATTGCAGCCTCTTTTTCCTATTTGTAGTGGAGATGAGTGGTACCCGGTGGGGTCTTCTGCTGTTGTAGCCCATCCGCCTCAAGGTTGTGTGTGTTGTGGCGTCACAAATGCTTTGCTGCATACCTCGGTTGTAACGAGTGGTAATTTCAGTCAACGTTGCTCTTCTATCAGCTTGAATCAGTCGGCCCATTCTCCTCTGACCTCTAGCATCAATAAGGCATTTTCGCTCACAGGACTGCCGCATACTGGATGTTTTTCCCTTTTCACACCATTCTTTGTAAACCCTAGAAATGGTTGTGCGTGAAAATCCCAGTAACTGAGCAGATTGTGAATTGGCACCAACAACCATGCCACGCTCAAAATTGCTTAAATCACCTTTCTTTCCCATTCTGACATTCAGTTTGGAGTTCAGGAGATTGTCTTGACCAGGACCGCACCCCTAAATGCATTGAAGCAACTGCCATGTGATTGGTTGACTAGATAATTGCATTAATGAGAAATAGAACAGGTGTTCATAATAATTCTTTAGGTGAGTGTATATGTATAATCTTTTTGGATCACTAGCAAGTACAATTGAGCCATATCGCCTGCACAGACTATAGCAGGACTGTTATCATGATTTAAAATTACTGCCAATATATTTGATAACTTGAGTGGACAATTGACTGGCTACAAGGTTCTGATTGACCATACTTACTATCAATTTGATACAGAACTCAAATAGCGGGAACTATGAGCTTCTGAATGATTTTAGAAGATCAGACCTTGGACTATTTTAATTTTTGAGCATAGTTTAGTTTTTATACATGATCTTCTATTTCTTTTAAAGTTTCAGACATTTGGTTTACCAATTTTTTATATTTGCGCTGCAAACCATTTCCTTTTCCTTCTGGAGCTTGCTTTCTTTTAATACTATACTTGTTACTAATAAATGTTCAATGGCATTTTAGTAAGCTTCTGAATGATTTACACACGTGAGAGTGCCAGTCTCAAACCAGATCAAATAGGTGTAGAAAAAGGTTTAAATGTATGACATCTTTGAAGCTGTCTTACATTTATAACTGGCAGAGAATCTGCCGAAGTCATGTATAGGCCGGCTTCTCTTCATGATTTTGGAGGAACTATCCCCAGCTTAGGGGTTTATTAAAACCGGCGTCTAAAACGGTTGCACACATTGCAAGACAAAGACATCAGCACTATGAACAAGTCCATTTTGTTAAAAGGGTCTCCTAAAAAGAAGAAGATCACAGGGTCTCATTTGTAAGGCCGACAGTGATCAACTGTAATTTGGAGATCAGCATCAACACAGGGGAAATTAAGCATCCCACGGTGATGACTGAAATGAAAAGGGTCCTCCAGAGATGCTCTTTTAAGCCATTATCACAAAATGATGGAGGTCCATATGAGTCACGTCCTTCTATTAACTCACAATAGTAGGGATTTTTTTTTTTAAATTAAGGTGCTTGCTACTGTATATTTACAAAGTATAGAGATACTCTCTCACCAACAGACCTCCACACAAAGAAAATCACATACTATTTTTCCCTAGAGCCTTTGATCAATGCACATTGCAATATAGAAATCCAATTAAGATTACTGCTATTTTTTTTAGTACTATTTTAAGGCAACCTGAGGGATCAAAAATACCCATGGCCTCTGGATTTATTGTACAATTTGTAGAGGTACATGATTTGTGTCCAGTGTAGATAAAAGTCCAAATCTATTCACCCATGTGTTGAAAATGAATAACTCCACAGACCTGCCAGGAGCTCATAGATGTTATTAAATGTGGGAAGGAATTCAGTGTTATCTTCTTTGCAGATTAAACAGCTCTGTAGCTTGTGGAAATAAATCCTGGAAAGGTTTTCGAATGATAGCATAGGGACTTAAGGTTGCAGGCTCTATTTCCCTATCTAGAAAAAAAAGCTAACTAAAATTGTAATTGAAGTTATATTTAAATTAAAGATAATGCACATTTTGAAATGCCTTACAACAAATGTGGGAGTGTTGGACGCTCTTAAAGGGCTCTTGCATTATAAAACCAAAGTAACATTCTTTAACTCTCAAAAGCTTTTGACATTTGGCCATGTGTTAACCATCGGTCTAGCCTAAGCTGTTTCCATTTTACTGTTTACCACCTCACAGAAGGATATTTCATGAATGTATTTTTATTTTATTTTTGTTATATCTTGGTGGTAAAGTGAATTTTATATACCGGTAATTAAATTGTCAACATTGCTGCCATATTTCCCCATACTAGTAAATGGAACCTAAACATTTTACAGTAACTATCCTGTTATTTTAATCCATAGGTATACCTACATTTAAACTCTATAGGATCCAGACAGTTTTCACCTCCAGGACCCAGCCTAATTTTGCAAATCTGACATGTCAGTTTATGTAGTAATCACATTTTTTTCCCATGAAATAATGTACGTTAGTTTTAAATTTGGGTCAATGTCTTTTACCTTTATTAAAAAAAAATCCAAAATTTAAGGAATTTTTTTATTTTTATTTCTCTGCTTTTAATCCTCTGAAAATAGTTATTAATTGATATTCACTAGTGTTGAACAAATTAAATTCAAATTTCAAAGAAAGTTTGACTTGCCTCAAAGCCGAATTTCCTCGTTCATCATGGTAATTAATATATTTTCACTGAAATGGTGATAAAAAAAAATTATACTTACATCATCCATTTGAGTGTGAAGATGCTGCTTAAATGAAGATCCTGCACAAAATGCTATGCGCGGTGATGTATGATGTCACCGCGACGGCCAGCATCATAATGTCATCACGATACGAGCGAGATTGTGAGTGGGATTTTAATCAAGATGGCTATGGAGAGTCCTTTGCGCTCAAATGGATAAGGTGAGTATTATTTATTATTTTTTATTAACTGATTATATCCTGAAAGCCCTAATTTTTCATCTCAGATGTTGCGATCAGCAAAGATTACAGCATCTGAGGGGTTCAACAACGGGGGTGGCACAACCACCATTCTTCGTCGTTGCGCCCGCTACTTACAAAGAAATGTGCTTTGTAACAAAGTAATTCATTGCAAAGGGAATTTCTTTGTAAAATTTGGCAAAGCAATCGAATAAAAATTTTCTAAACTTCGCTTATCTCTAGTATTCACCATAGGTCTACATTATGTTTGCTTAATTTTTTAAATGCTGTTTAATTTTTTTTAACATGTTAGAAGTCTTAGAATTTTAGAAACAAATTTCACATTTTTAAGAAAATTTCCAAAAATGACTTTTTAAAGGGGCTTACATAATAGAAACTACCCATAAATGCCCACCTTTAAAAACTACACCCCTCACATGTTCATCGTCATTGCCATGTGGAGAGTGCACAGAACAGAAGTTGGTTAGCAGCTTAGTGGACATTTTCCTGCTTCACTATCATTTGCACCAGTTTTCTGATGTAAATGACAAATAAACCCCTCCTGACACAGCGATTTTGGTTTTTGCATTTTCAATTTTTTGCTCTGCTTTACTGGAGCCATAACTTTTTTATTTGTCCATTCATGTAGCTATATGAGTACTTGTTTTTGTGGGAGACGTTGTACTTTCTAATGGCACCATTTAATATTGCATGTGATCTTGTGAGAAGCTAGAAAAAAATTGCTCATAAAGTTGCAAATTATCTTTATTTGTTATTGTTTATTTTTGTTTTTAAAAACTTTCTTATACTCATTTTAAGCCTATGGGAGATTGCGTGTTCTGTGCAGGGATCCATAGGAACATCGCTATGGCAGGCATCAGAGACCATAGCAGGATTGAGACTAACACAGAAAATGAACAGCTTTCTTGCTCAGATGGTGTGGTTACAACTGACCACAGCATCTGAGGGGTTAAATGTTTGTGATCAAATTTATTGCCGATCACAGACATTAGCTCCGGGTGTCTGCTGTGTAAAATAGCAGACAACCCGTGATTATGGCACTGTCTCCACTCTGGAGCTGGCACCATATTTAAAGACCCTACTTGTGCCGTACATGTAGTGCAAGTCACAAAGGTGTTGATATCTACTTCAGCCAGGGGCAAAGGATTGCGCTTTGTGACAAAGTAATTCATATCAAATTTCTTTGTGAAATTCAGTGAAGCAGCCAAATTGAATATTTCATAACTTCGCTCATCACTAATAATCACAATACATTAGTAAGTGCCTTGTATTAGCTTTCTCTACATAATAAATGCAACTTACTGATCTTTAAGCTTATTTTACTAGTGTTGAGAGAATCGCAATCCGAATTTCAGGGAGAATTCGATTTGCCGCAAAGTTGAATTTCCTCGTTTTTCCCTGAATGGCGGAAAAAACAAAAAAATAAACCGTACTTACTGCATCCTTTTGAGCATGAAGAGCCGGCCATGATTAAAGATTTTGCACAAAATCCCGTGTGCGGTGACACCACGCTGATGTCATGACTTCATCGCGGGATGCACAAGATTTCACACTAGATCTTCAATCACAATGACAGTGGCCAGCTCTTTTTACACTGTATTATCGCTGTCAGATGCTGCAATTAGAGATGAGCAAATTTTTCAAAAATTCAATTTGCTGGTTCGCCAAATTTATGGGAAAAAATTTGGCTTTACCCGAATTTATTCACGGAGACTCGCATTAAAAAGCGTCTATGTCCTTGCTTTAGAGAGCCTTTATAGTGGTGTAGAACACTGTGCTTTGCAGTAACACGCATATGGAGTCTGCTGGGGTAGTGAAATAATACTGTGAGTCAGTATAACATGCTGATGACGGGCGTCGCTCTTAGAATCACTGCATACTTCACTTATTTGGGCAGTCACGAGGCCAAAGCTGATCAAATAACTCAAGTATGAACTCAGCCTTACAGGTCGATGATAGAGCCAAGAAGAAGCACACTCCTCGTCAGCTGATTCCACATAGCTGTGTACAGAACCTGTTCTATTAAGCGCTTATATAAGTAGAGCCCCCCGACAGAGTGGAGAGGGTGTCAGCAGTAAGTTTGTGTTGACGTCACTGATTATTTTGCCCTTCCTCTGATCCATCAGAACAATAACTTCAAAAAAATTGATCCTGTCTGTTGAGCATCCGCCTTCACTCGGTCAGCATTTGGTCACTAATCCATCAGTATTGCTAATGCCCAAAAAAAAAAAAAGGAGTGTATCCAAAACAGAGATGACACATGAATGAAGAGACCACAGAGTGGCCCAATGACAGAGTCTGGAGGTGGCAGCTGCATCAGGAGGAGACCACAGAATGGTACAATGACAGTGTCGAGGTGGCGGCAGCAGTATCAAGAGGAGGCCACAGGGTGGCACAATGATAGTGTGGAGGTGGCAGCAGCATCAGGAGACCACAGAGTGGTAACGTGACATAGTGTTGAGGTGGCAGCAGCATTAAGAGACCATAGAGTGACCCGGTGACAGAGTGGGAAGGTGGGTGGCAATAGCAGTACCAGTTGAAGATGGTGGGTGAAAGAAGGAGCACTGGACATAAGATGTGTGGCATCAGGCGGGTGGAAGCATCAGAATAGTAACTGAGGCAGGTAGCCAGAAGAAACCGGTCTCTTTTGTCAAAGTGTCGGTGTGGCACCATGGATGATCTAGTCTGATGCATCTGGCATTGGTGGGTAGAAATCCTGGCTGATCCACGCCTGATTCATCTTGACAAAGGTCAGTCACTCCACATTTTGAGTGGACAGGCGAGTTCTTCTTGAGGTAACTATGGCCCCTGCTGCACTAAACACTCTCTCTGATGCCACACTACTGGACAGTTTTTCCAGGGCAAACTTTGCTAGCTGCTAATACACTAATACACACCAAAAAGGGCTATAGAACAAATCTGCTGAACGGCAAATATATATATTTTCTTGCCACTAATGCATGCCAAAAAGGGCTTTAGAACATATAACTGCACCGCTGAACGGCAAATAGGCCCCTATTTTTGTCCACTTCTACACGACACAAAAGGCTTTAGAATATATAACTGCACTGCTGAATGGCAAATATATTATCTTTTTTCCACTTATACATGCCACAACCAGCTTTTGAACATATAACTGCACCGCTGAACGGCAAATTTATTTTTCTTTTGCCACTAATACACTACAAAATAAAATTCGCACTTCACCACACTAATAAGCCCTTTTTTCCCACTAATACAAGCCAATAAATGCTTTAGAACACATAAAAATATTTCCGTAGTGCTTCCGTGGGGTCCCATTCCATGCTTCCGTTCTGTTTCAAACCGCATCTCCGGATTTGCGGACCCATTCAAGTGAATGGGTCCACATCCATGATGCGGAATGCACACAGTTGGTGCCCAGTGTATTGCGGACCCGCCATATGCATGCCACAATATGGCAACGGCGGGGAAACGTCTGTGTGCAAGAGGCCTTAGTATAATTCAGAGAGGTAGGTGAATCAAAATTTATAATACTTCGCTCATCACTAAAGATAGCGTTGGCTACATCTGTAGGACCCAGAAAGTAGCATATTATAATGTTGGGTCCTTTGCAACCCTATACACTTACTTAAAGAGGACCTGACACCTGTCCTGACATGTCTGTCTTAGTACAAATTTTTATTCCACATGAAATGACAATTTTGGAACATGTATTCTTATAGCTCTATGTTTTGCTGTTCCTCTGTTATTCGTACTTATGAATAAATTGCCCACCAGGTGTTACCATCTGGGGGTGTGTTCCTGCCTACTGACACTTTTCAATCAGTGCCAATAATGGAAGACTGTACAGGTACACACCCCCAACTGTTAACACTTAGTAGGCAATTTATTTATAAATTACTAGCAGGAGTAATTGAGGAACAGCCCAACATACAGTTATAATAAAAATTGTTCTAGAATTGTAAAATCAAGTACTTATCAAAGCAGAAATGTCAGGAGATGTGTCAGGTAATTTCTCTTTAACCTCTTAGGGACAGAGGGTGTACAGGTATGCCCTGGTGTCCTGGTCACCAGGGCAGTGTGCAGTGATCGGAACAAGGTACCTGCTGAAATCATTCAGCAGGAACAGTACTTTGGGACAATGCAAAAGGGGGTCCTTTGACACCCCCCCCCCCCCCCCGTATTGGCGATCGCTGCAAACCACAGGTCAATTCAGACCTGCGGTTTGCAGTGCTTTCTGCAGTTTTTGAAATGTAAATTGCTCTTTTTTTTTGTTTTTCTACCCCCCCCCCTGCAGCCCTCTTTAAGATGGTGCAGCGGGAGGTGCGGGCATTGCCTCTCTAATATCCATTGGTGGCCAGTGGGTATACCAGGGTGTCAACACATTGCTGACACTCTGATATAAACGGCTGACATCTGTGCTGTGATGTCATCCATTTAACCCATTCCATGCCATGGTCCGTATGGACCGCTGTATGGAATGGGTTAACAGAGAGGGATCTTCCTCCCTCCCCCATCGGGGGCTGGTGTGCCCTTGCAGCCCCCAAATCTTCACGGGATCACAGAGGGAGGAGGCTCCCCTCCCTATCACCCACTGCTCTGTTTTGGCAGCGGGTGATGTTACCATGGCAACAAGACGCCTTCACAGGCGTCCTGCTTGCTATGGTAATGGCAAGTCTGATCAGACTTCTGCTAAAGGCAGACGTCTGATCAGACTAAGTGTAAAAGTGAAAATACAGTACAGTACACTATATAGTGCAGACATCAGAACCACTGGATCTTCAAGAACCAAGTGGGTCTGGGTCAAAAAAAAATGTAAAAAAGTGAAAAAAGTATAAATAAAAAACACATTTATCACTGAATAAAAATTAAAAAAATAAAATACACTACACATATTATGTATCGCCGCATCCGTAAAAACCTGCTCTATAAAATATCAAATGACCCAACCCCTAAGGTGAACACCATAAAAAACAAACAAAAAAAAATGGTATTAAAAAGCCATTTTTGTCACCTTGCATCACAAAAAGTGTAATACCAAGCGATCAAAAAGGCTTATGCCTCTCAAAATATTACCAATCAAACCGCCATCTCATCCCGCTAAAAATAAGCCCCTACATAGCACAATATCCCCAAAAAATAAAAAAATATGTCTCTCAGACTATGGAGACACTAAAACATGATTTTTTTTTCTAAAATGCTGTTATTGTGTTAAAGTAAAATAAATTTTAAAAAAGTATACATATTAGGTATCACCGCATTTGTAAAAACCTGCTCTATAAAAATTTCACATGATCTAACCCCTCAGGTAATTACCGTAATTTTATTTTAATAAAAACAGTGTAAAAAAAAACATTTTTGTCACCACACATCACAAAAAGTGTAATAGCAAGCGATCAAAAAGTTATATGCCTCCCAAAATAGTGCCAATTAAAACGTCATCGCATCCCGCAAAAAATAATACCCTACATAGGACAATTGCCCCCCAAAAAATATGGCTCTTAGACTATGGAGACATTGAAACATGATTTTTTTTGTTTCAAAAATGATATTATTGTGTAAAACTTTAATAAATAAATAATAAGTATACATATTAGGTATCGCTGCTTCCGTAACAACCTGCTTTATAAAAATAATACATGACCTAACCTCTCAGGTGAACACAACAAAAAAATTAAAATTATATAAAAGCCATTTTTGTCACCTTACATCACAAAAAGTGTAATAGCAAGCAACCAAAATGACATATGCATCCCAAGATAGTGCCAATCAAACCTACATCTTATCCCACAAAAAATAAGCCCCTACATAAGTATCTCGTCCAAAAAATAAAATAAAAATATGGCTTTCAGAATGAGGAGACACTAAAAAATCTTTTTTCAAAAAATGCTTTATTATGTAAAGCTGAAACATCCCCCCCAAAAAATGTGTCATATTTCGTATTGTCACAGCTATAACAACCTGCTCAATAGAAATAGCACACAATCTAACCTGTCAGATAAACGATGTAAATAACAAAAAATAAAAACTGTCCCAAAACAACAATTTTTTGCAAATTTTCCATTTTAATCAATTTTTCCACTAACAAAGCTTCCACTAAAAGAAAAAACACATTTCAGGAGATTTGCAAAAACAATATCAACTTCATGCCTGGGAACAGCATGGATTTGTACTGAATGGCAGCTTTGCACATAATTATATAGGTAACATATATACACTTCCTCAAGTACAAAAGACGAGTTGCATCCGGGGTAGCAAACATTGTTGCCTACAAAACTGAGATTACTTTCCTAGTGATTGATGTGTTTTAATTTTACAGACCATCTTTGTACATACAAAATTTATGAGAACAGTATTTTTCATCTGTATTATTACTAGCAAAGACGGAGAGATGTAGAGGGTTGTCTTTGAGCAGGAAAGAAATTTGCAAAAAGATTATTTTAATTGTGCGTTTGGGCGCTGAATGATACCTGTAAAGGCCTAGAACCTTGTTAGGTTATGGAATGTACATGGAATGGAACCGCGGTGTAATGACAGCTGCTTCGACAGGTGGGACTGCAACTTACAGATGAGCACATTTACTTATGCCTTATTAGCAGACTTTTAGTCACACAGGGTTTTAGCCACCTTTATTAGGGAATGAGGCCCTATATGGCTTATAATATGATATTTTATCTAGGATGTTCTATGGATTATGTCAGCTTTCTTTCATATTACAGGCTGATTGTGATGTCTCTAGCCCAGGGATGGGCAAACTGCGGCTCTTCAGCTGTTGTAAAACTACAATTCCCACCATGCCCTGATTTAGGCTGATAGTCGTAAGCAGTCTTTGCATGCTAGGAGTTATAGTTTTGCAACAGCTGGAGAACCGCAGTTTGCCCATCCTTGCTCTAGCCAAATAAGCCCTGGTTATATACAGATGGAGACAATATACAGTACCTTGCATGTGTAGTGCTGCCCCTAACCATGACTCTTTCTGTGGGGTTGTATTCTTAACCCAGGCAGGACTAGCAAAGCCCAAAAAAGTCAACAAATAAGAAAATAATTAGACATATTATTTTTCTTAGATTATACTGTACAATAACATACACAGAAATGTAGCGTAGTCCAACCACAAGATGTGCAAAATGAATAGAACATATTGGCAAAATAATTATGTAGGCTTAAATCAGAGAGGAACTGATCTAGCTGTTCTGATCCCCTGGCAACCACTCTAGTACACTTGATCAGAGTTAATAAAATGTATTTGAGGAGCACTTTTCACTTGCATTGCTATTTCAGTAGACACTGCATTTCCATGATAGCTGTATGAATTTAGCCTAAAGAGTACTTACTTCTCTCCTATCTATAATAAACTAAAAATATATAATATGCTAAAAATATGTTTCATCTGTATTTGTATACCAAAACATTTATATCAAGTGTTCACTTCTATCCTATCCCTATCATAAAGAATACATATCTATCTGTATATATATAAATACAAAAATGGGGGAAGAATATCTTAGGAGGCGAATACTAATGAGAGTTTCCATTATGAAAGGCCTCACTATTAAACAGTAGGACCGGGGAGCGGTGAATACAGCTTTCCTGGTGCTGGCTGTATTCACCCCTCCCTGGTCTTTTGCTGTCACCACACAATGTAAGTGCACACTATGACCTGACACAGTGCAGCATCAGTTCTCAGTGCAGTATGGCGCTGTCAAAAGACTAGGGAGCAGTGTGAGCAGGAATAGTGCTATGGATCTGCTAGTGGTGGAACTGTCCTGAGCATGAAAGGTAAATTGTTTTATTTACTTTATGTCTGATCTGATTTCTGATGAGGAATTGGGGCCTGAACTGAGGTCTGATGGGGGACTGATCAAAAGTCTGATGAATATTGGGGGTCTGATTTGAGGGTCTGATGAAGATTTGGGGTCTGATCTGACGTCTGATGAGAATTGGAGGTCATATTTGAGGGTCTGGTGAATATCTGGGGTCTGACCTAAGGTCTGAGGTAAAATATATATATATATATATATATATATATATATATATATATACACATGTTGATTCACAGTTTATATGTTTGATATGTATTTTTCACAGTTATTTTAACACTATATGTAATTTATTATGTGATTGATTGGTGATTGGTTGATTAATTTGTATGTATAAATGCTCACTCTATGCAGCATAATGTTGTTACCACTGCTTGAGAAAGGTACCATTGGGCGTACCGAAACGTCGCGATTTTCTGGTAAATAAATTCACACTAATTTTTGGATGTGCCGTGGAAATTTTATATATATATATATATATATATATATATATATATATATATATATATATTTATTTTTTATTTCCACGCTCTAAAACCTAGTCTTATGGTCAGGAATGTCTTAAGGCCATGGGATATATATATATATATATATATATATATATATATATACTTCTCCAAAGAAGAGGCAGACCCACTTTATTGTTCTTCTGTAACGTTTCAACTGCTCATTGCAGTCTTTATCAAGCATAGACTGCAATGAGCAGTTGAAACGTTACCTATAACTGTATTGCCTGCGGCCTGAGGATATTGCACCCGGATTTACAATATTGTGCTGCTGTTTTTCTTTGCTATATATATATATAAAAGAGAAACAAAATCCACGGCACCACCTTCAGTGATCTGTGTCTTTATTTCACCAAGGGCAACGTTTCGGTTTTCCCAATGAAACCGTCCTCAAGCCAGTGATGAGGACGGTTTCATTGGGAAAACCAAACGCTGCCCTTGGTGAAATAAAGACACAGATCACTGAAGGTGGTGCCGTGGATTTTGTTTCTCTTTTATGTATTCAGAGAGTTGGAGTCCCTCTCTGCACCACAGGCACACCGAATTACTTTCAAGCGGTGCGGTTCATCACTCTGTTTGCTACTATAAATATATATATATATATATATATATATATATATACTGTGTGTGTGCATATATATATATATATATATATATATATATATATATTTATTACTATCCTTACCATATGAACATGAAGCTAAATTGAATTTTCTTATCTTACCAATTTTCTTTTTGAGCAATCATAGCATTGATCCTGATTTTAGTCTTAAGCTACAGCATCTACTAAGGCTACTTTCACACTGGCGTTTTTGGCAGATCCGTCATGGATCTGAAAAAACGCTTCCTTTACAATAATACAACCGCATGCATCCGTCATGAACGGTTCCAGTTGTATTATGTCTTCTATAGCCATGAAGGATCCGTCTTGAACACCACTGAAAGTTAATGGGAGACGGATCAGTTTTCTAGTGTGTCAGAGAAAACGGATTCTTCCCCATTGACTTACATTGTGTGTCAGGACGGATCCATCTTGCTCTACACCACATTGCGGGCAGAAAAACACTTCTTGCAGCATCTTACTGTCCGTGATGGGGCTACAACCAAATGGAATGGAATGCATTTTCATGCATTCTGTTTTGTTCAGTTCAGTTTTGTCCCCATTGACAATGAATGGGGACAAAACTAAAGGGTTTTCTTCTGCTTTTGAGATCCTATCACAGATCTCAATAGTGGAATTGAAAACGCTAATGTGAAAGTAGCCTAAGCTGTTTTTGACATACAAGGCAAACCTTTCTCTTGCTTTTCTTAGACTAAAATAAAATAGGCAAGTTATAACTATATGACAGGTATACTCCTTAGCGCTGCTTCTCTGAAAAATTCCATTTTTATATGAATTTACGTCTGAAGATGGAACCTTTTTTACATGAGGCACAATTTTCATAATGCTAGGAAATTGATCCTTCAGACTGTACTTGCAATATGTCTTACATCATGGATTTTTATTAAGAACTGAAGATCTGAATTTCCTGCCTAACTCTATCATGGCAAAATGCATACACACGCAAAAAAAACTTTTATCTTACAGTTCAGTTGGCTGTGCCACTAAGTCGTTCAGTATATTTCACATTACATATATTTTGGCTTATGCTAGTTTTATTTAATTGGTTGTTAAAGCTCTTTGCCCTTTATGCTGCATACATTTTTGTGGCTATATGAGTTTTTTCTTTTTTTACCTTAAAGGGGTAATTCGGTGGACATGCCATATGTAGGCTTCCATCTAGCAGTGTTCCCGGCGATGTCACTGGTTCTGATGGGTGGGCTTTAGCGCTGCCGCCCAAGAGTCCTTATGGAGAGCCTGGTACGTCACTGTAACTCCATAAAATGCTCCGATCTTCATATCAGGGGGCTGTCTGGGTGAAAAAGTGGGTATGTCCGGGTTCAGCTCTGAACTTGGATAACCCCTTTAAGGCTCAATTCACATCACTATTTAGCTTTCCGATCTGTCAGAAGAACAGAAAAAAAATCCTTTATGTTAGCATAAGTTTTTCCCTTAAAATAACCGATCCGTCTTTTTTTAAGCATCCGTTATGATCAGTTTGTGTAACTTCCGGATGTCACTGACCGTGGCGTACCAGATCTTCTTCTGCTAGATATATGGTCCAAACAATGGAATTTGCAGCTTAGTGTTTCCAAATGATTCACTTGGGGTGAAGGAACCCTCAGTCTGAGTATCACATTGGCAGCACTGTGTTAGCGAGAACAGATATCTTTCTGATATCAGACAGCTTTAAAATGAGTGCACAATGTGGACAGGCAGCAGGGAAGGCAAGTAGGATGCTTGGCTGCATAATTAGAGGTATAACCAATAGGAAAAGAGAGATTGTGATTCCACTGTATAAAGCACTGATGAGACCACATCTGGAATACTGTGCCCAGTTCTGGAGACATCAACTTCAAAAAGATATAGATAAAATAGAACAGGTGCAGAGATGGGCTATATAAAAAGGTGGCAGGTCTTAAGCATAGAACATACCAGGATAGACATAAATAACTTAATCTGTATAGCCTTGAGGAAAGAAGGGAAAGTAGGAAATTAATCTCTAGAATAAAAGGTCTTTTATAGTTTATTTTTTGAGGATCATGTCCTTAGATTCCATTTATATCAGCATTCCTGCATAACTTCTGACATGTCCCAATTAACTGTTTGAAAAAGTTTGAAGGAGCATATACCCCTGAAAATTTACATATTGCAAAAATTCATGTACTTAAAATATACATTTTGTTATGTGGGATGTTGGACCAATTTGAAGTAATTCAGAAACAAAAAAAAAAAAAAAAAACAAGGGACTTTTTATAGTCTTTGAAAAATATTAAAATGACAACTTGTCCTCTGCCACCCATATATATCAATAGTGAATCTATCATCCTCATGTCAACAGAGCAATATAATGTACTATACAGCGTTTTAGTGTATTTCTGTTGAGCTTAATCTGGAATTGATAGTTATTGAAATGTTACAATTTAAGTTTACCATATCGAATTATAAGCCATGAACTTCAAGGCAGTATTAAAAATAACATTTAGTACATATAGGCCTCTTGCACACGGGCGTCATGTTTGACGCCCGGATAAGATGCGGGTGCGTTGCGGGAATCGCCGCGATTTTTCCGCGCGTGTGCTAACCTTTGTAGTGCGTTGAGCACGCGCTGAGAAAAATCCGCATGCTTGGTACCCAGACCGAAGTCAGACTTCATCACTGAAGTCTGGTTTCGAGATGAGTATTCTGTATGTGTAATTATTTTCTTTATAACATAGTTATAAGGAAAATAATCGCATTCTAATTACAGAATGCAATGTTCCGGGCTTGAAAGGGTTGAAAATCATAAGAGTTAACGCCTTCCTCATTATGCGCAGAGCCTCAGAACATCGTCTCTTGATAGTTTGCTGCTTGAGGACCTGTGGTGACGTCACAGGGTCACATGGTCAATCATAGAGCATTTGAGTGGACCATGTGACCCATGTGATCCTGTGACATCACGGCAGGTCCTTCATCGAACAACAGATGTTCGATGAAGGACCGGCCGTGATGTCACAGGATCACATGGGTCACATGGTCCACTCAAATGCTTCTATGATTGGACCATGTGACCCTGTGACGTCACCACAGGTCCTCAAGCAGCCAAACTATCAAGAGAGACGACGCTCTGGGGCTCTGCGCGTACAATGGGAGAAGGTAAGTTAACTCTTTATTATTTTTAACCCTTTCAAGCCCGGGAACATTGCATTCTGTAATTAGAATGCGATTATTTTCCCTTATAACTATGTTATAAAGGAAAATAATAACGATCGGGTCCCCATCCCGATCGTATCCTAGCAACCATGCGGGAAAATCGCAACGCATCCGCACATGATTGCGGATGCTTGCGATTTTCCCGCATCCCCATTCACTTCTATGGGGCCTGCGCTGCGTGAAAATCGCAGAATATAGAATATGCTGCGATTTTCACGCAACGCAAAGTGATGCGTGAAAATCACCGCTCGTGTGCACAGCCCCATAGAACTGAATGGGTCAGGATTCAGTGCGGGTGCAATGCGTCCTCCTCACGCATTGCACCCGCTCGGAAAACTCGCCCGTGTGAAAGGGGCCATATAGATATAGATCTACATGGGATGGACTAAAGTAAAAGATTTAAATCTGCATTAGTCATGAACTGCTAGGCTTATGCAACTGAATTTTCTAGTGGACCTTATTGGTATTGGATTTTTATATTTTTGAGTTGTAACTCAAATGCTTTTTTTAATAATCTAGTAGAAATGTGCATTTGCTATATAGTTAGTCTTGGACTACACTATATAGGTGATTTTATTTTATTTTTTAAGTTGGCGGAGATGGTGATTGATTGTTTAGAATAAAAAAAAAATCATCCCGAATTTAAAAAAAAAAATTGTAAGAATTTGTTGTAAAAAAATTCTGTAGAATTTTGATTCTAAGGGGATTTGGGGGGGGGGGGGGCTGGGTGCTATCTCTACTTGGGGAAAGAGCACCTTAATTGGCGTGAGGACTCAAGGTCTATTTAAAGGGTAGGTGGCATTAGAGGCAGAGCGTCTTAACAGCTCATTTGCATCCCTTTTTTTCCCCAGAATTCCAGAGGAACATATATGGCCTATAAGTCTTCTCACGCTGATTAAGATGCTCCCTCCCCAAGGAGAGATGGTACCCCCCAAATCCTGACTTAGGCCTCTCACCCAGTTAGGCCAGTACTCTCTGCTTAGCATTCATGAAAGTCAATCATCCTGAAACTGTTGTCTGCAGATGAAATGCTGGCTTATCTACTATCCGAGTCATGGCTCAAGGCCTTTTTAAAGGGTTGAATATTGACTTATAGAATAGCTGCCTTAAATCTGGTGACATTAGAGGTAGAGATTCTTATAAGCTCATGTGCATCCCTTTCTTCCCAGGATTCTAAGGGGAGAAAGGGAAAAAGATGAATCTGGTCCAAATGGATTTTTAGGACATTTGCTTATCTCTAGTACAGTAGCTAGAGTTGTATCTGTTATCACTGAACATATCATGCACAAATCAGTCATACATATGGCCTTGAAGATAAAAAGAGAAAGTCCCCCACTATTTTATTCTCTCTAGAATGAATCTCTGAAAAGGATATGCTTGTACAGAAAACTGACATAGTCCTTACCTCGGCAACTCAGGTGAAAAACAATCAATAGTCACTACCAATGTCTCAAAGACAAAACGGAATACATTGTAAACAAGCTTGTAAATGATCTCAAGAGAATCATAAATGTTAGGACTTAATACAGACTTGTGAGAGGGGGGGTCAAAGGACAGCAGCAAATAAACTCCAGGACTCTGAATAGTATGTGGAAGAAAGTCTTTGCAGTTAATTATTGTACTCTTTCACAGCATCTAAAAGACATCTCAAGCTGGAGAAAGGATACAAAATGTCAAAGTGCCACAGTAAAGAGAGAGAGAGACAAAAACAGAAGACTCTGTGTGGGTTATAAATATTCCTGTGATTGTAGAAAATGAAACCAAATGATCAAATCTTGTGAACTGCATTAACTGATGGAGTACATGCACGCGCTTTATTAAGGGGAGTTTGAAGAATTGGACAGACAATATAAAAAAATAATAGACACATTATTAACCCCTTCAGGACCCTGTCATTTTTCACCTTAAGGACAAAAAATTATGAGTCATGTCCTATTCTTGTCCATTTTGCAGACAAGAATAGGCATTTCTATAAAGGGCCGCCCACTCCGTTCTGCAAATTGCCGGAGGCACAAGGGCGGCATCCGTGTTTTGCAGATGTGCAATTTGCCAAAACGCAAAACACAGCACGGTCGTGTGAACAAGCCCTTACTAATTGATTTTCACTTAAAACAAAAAAAAAAAAAAAAACTGAAAAGCTATGTACACCTTTGGGGGCATTTTTTTATTAGTGCATTGTACTCATAATGAGCTAAAAATATTTTTTTCAGTTAATCTTTATAAAAAATATGGGGGGAGATTTATCAAATTGATGTAACATAGAACGAGCTTAATTGCCCATAGCAACCAATCAGATTCTTCTTTTCATTTTCCAAAGGAGATGTCAAAAATGAAAGATGGAATTTGGTTGCCATGGGCAACTAAGAAAGTTTTTCTTTACACCAGTTTGATAAATGACCCCCATGGAGTCCTTTTCTCTGTACAGACCTGACAAGCTTTAATAGCAGGATCTGAATTTTCTCTATCTTCAGCCTGCCAGGGGGCTGACAGGCTCTTTATTTCTGATCTCAGACCTCATAAACACTCATCAAAGCTCAATCCTTATCGTATTGATAAGAATGTGGCTTAAATAAGTGTTTATGACCTCTTAGTAATTTAGAGATGACCAGACACAAAGTGGAAGCGAAAGTACTGTAGGATGCACATAGCTAGAAAAACAGTTAATCCTTTGTGATAGAAATACTCAATATTTTTAATACAGACCAACTGAAAAATAACTTTTAGCCCCCAAATGAGTTAAATACAATCATTAAAAAAAATTGTTCCCAAAGGTGTACATAGCCTTTAATCCTAGATGGACCGCACAGCTACATGGGCTGAGATATAAACTTCCTAAGTGCTTTACTCACAACTAGAGTTGAGCGAACACCTGGATGTTCAGATTCGAGAAGTTCAGCCAAACTTCACGAAAATGTTTGGGTTCGGGTTCTGAACTCAACCCGAACTTCACCCCTAACCCGAACCCCATTGAAGTCAACGGGGACCCGAACTTTTGGGCACTGAAAAGGCTGTAAAATAGCCCAGGAAAAGGCTAGAGGGCTGCAAAAGGTAGCAAAATGTAGGAAAGTCCTCTGCAAACAAATGTGGATAGGGAAATGAATTAAAATAAAATAAATAAAAATTGACCAATATCAATTGGCAACTTGGAGGAGGAGAAGGTGGAATAGGAGGTTGGGTTGGCATCAGGTGGGAATGATATGGGAGTTGAAGTTCTCATCACAGCCAAAAAGGATTCATGTCTGCCTGCAGTGCCACAGGCCTCATTCACGGATTCAGGGCCATGGCACCCGCAAAGAGGAAAGCGGTCCCGTAACAGCAACACAGGCCTCAGGTCAACCTGCAATGGAACAGGCCCTGACACCTAGACAGAGGAGATGTCATTTGACTGTAAAAAGAGTTTAATGTCTCCCACCAAGACAGCAAGCAATTAAACGAAATATAGGCCACTGACACCCACACAATGGGGCCGTCAATTAGTAAAAATTTTAATGTCTCCCACCAAGACAACAAATGATTAAACAACATATATGCCCCTGACACCCACACAATGGGGAAGTCATTTGACAGTAAAAAGAGTTAAATGTCTCCCTCCAAGACAGCAAGCAAGTAAACTAAATATAGGACCCTGACACCCACACAATGGGGCAGTCATTTGACAATAAAAATAGTTAATTGTCTGCCACCAAGACAGCAAGCAAGTATATGAAATTTAGGACCCTGACACCCACACAATGGGGCGGTCATTAGAAACAAAAAAAAATTAAATGTCAGCCACCAAGACAGCAAGTAAGTAAACAAAATATAGGCCCCTGACACCCACACAATGGGGTGGTCATTTGACAGTAAAAAATAGTTAAATGTTTGCCACCAAGACAGCAAGCAAGTATATGAAATTTAGGCCCCTGACACCCTGACAATGGGGCGGTCATTAGACAGTAAAAAGAGTTAAATGTCTGCCACCAAGACAGCAAGCAAGTACGTGAAATTTAGGCCCCTGACACCCACACAATGGGGCGGTCATTAGACAGCAAAAAGAGTTAAATGTCTGCCACCAAGACAGCAAGCAATTAAACGAAATTTAGGCACCTGACACCCAGAAAAAGGAGCAGTCATTAGACAGTAAAAAGAGCTAAATGTCTGCCACCAAGACAGCAAGAAAGTACGTGAAATTTAGGCCCCTGACACCCACACAATGGGGCGGTCATTAGACAGCAAAAAGAGTTAAATGTCTGCCACCAAGACAGCAAGCAATTAAATGAAATTTAGGCCCCTGACACCCAGACAATAGAGCGGTCATTAGACAGTAAAAAGAGCTAAATGTCTGCCACCATGACAGCAAGAAAGTACGTAAAAGTTAGGCCCCTGACACCCAGACAGAGGAGAGAGGTCCCAGAGCAGCAAAAGAGGCATCATGTCACCCACCAACGGAGAAGGCCACTTTTAGTTATTTAGGCCCCAGCACCCAGACAGAGGAGAGAGGTCCCATAGCAGAGAATCAGGCTTCATGCCACCCACCAATGGAGAAGGCCACTTTCAGATATTTAGGCCCCTGGCACCCAGACGGAGGAGAGGTTCATTCATCTTTGGGTTGCCCGGCAAAAAATGGTAAAATTAAAAAAGAGGATTCAATAAAGAAGTGCCCTGGAGTACAAGAATATATGGTTAAGGGGAGGTAGACATAAATGTCTATTCTGCAAAAGGGATGGACAGGTGCTGTGGGATCCATGCCTGGTTCATTTTTCTGACCGTCAGCTTGTCCACGTTGGATGTGGACAGGCGGCTGCGTTTGTCAGTAATGACGCCACCTGCGGTGCTGAATACACGTTCAGACAAAAACGCCGGGCAGGCCAGCACCTCCAAGGCATAAAAGGCTAGCTCTGGCCAGGTGGACAATTTGGAGACCCAGAAGTTGAATAGGGCCGAACCATCAGTCAATATGTGGAGGGATGTGCACACGTACTGTTTCACCATGTTATTGAAAGGCTGCCTCCAGCTAACATGTTCCATATCAGGAGGTGGTGCAGTTAGCTGTGGCGTGGTGACAAAAATTTTCCACATCTCTGCCATGCTAACCCTGCCCTCAGAGGAGCTGGCCGTGACATAGCTGCATTGTCAACCTCTTGCTCCTCCTCTGTCTTCGCCATGGGCTTCCACTTGTTCCCCTGTGATATTTGGGAATGCTCTCAGGAGGGCGTCTACCAGCGTGCGCTTGTACTCGCGCATCTTCCGATCACGCTCCAGTGCAGGAATTAAGGTGGGCACATTGTCTTTGTACCGGGGATCCAGCAGGGTGGCAACCCAATAGTCCGCACAAGTTAAAATGTGGACAACTCTGCTGTCGTTGCGCAGGCACTGCAGCATGTAGTCGCTCATGTGTGCCAGGTTGCCAAGAAGTAAGGACAAGCTATCCTCTGTGGGAGGCGAATAGTCATCGTCCGTTTCCCCCCAGCCACACACCAGTGATGAGTCCGAGCTGCGTTGGGTGCCACCCCACTGTGAACATGCTTCATCCTCATCCTCCTCATCCTCGTCTTGTCCATCCTCCAGTAGTGGGCCCTGGCTGGCCACATTTGTACCTGGCCTCTGCTGTTGCAAAAAACCTCCCTCTGAGCCACTTCTAAGAGACTGGCCTGACAGTGCTAAAAATGACCCCTCATCCTCCTCCTCCTCCTCCTGGGCCACATCCTCTTCCATCATCGCCCTAAGTGTTTTCTCAAGGAGACATAGAAGTGGTATTGTAATGCTGATAACGACGTCATCGCCACTAGCCATTTTGGTGGAGTACTCAAAACAGCGCAACAGGGCACACAGGTCTCGCATGGAGGCCCAGTCATTGGTGGTGAAGTGGTGCTGTTCCGCAGTGCGACTCTCCCGTGCATGCTGCAGCTGAAACTCCACTGTGGCTTGCTGCTGCTCGCACAGTCTCTCCAGCATATGCAAGGTGGAGTTCCACCTGGTGGGCACGTCGCATATGAGGTGGTGAGCAGGAAGGCCAAAGTTACTCTGTAGCGCAGACAGACGAGCAGCGGCAGGATGTGAACGCCGGAAGCGCGCACAGACGGCCCACACTTTATGCAGTAGCTCTGACATGTCGGGGTAGTTGTAAATGAACTTCTGCACCACCAAATTCAGCACATGCGCCAGGCAAGGGATGTGCGTCAAACCGGCTAGTCCCAGAGCTGCGACGAGATTTCGCCCATTATCGCACACCACTAGGCCGGGCTTGAGGCTCACCGGCAGCAACCACTCGTTGGTCTGTTGTTGTATACTCCGCCACAACTCCTGCGGGTTGTGGGGAATGTCCCCCAAACATATGAGTTTCAGAGTGGCCTGACGTTTACCCCGGGAAGTTGGTAGTGAAGGTGTGTGGCTGACTGGATGAGCAGGTGGAAAAAGAAAAGGCAAAGAATGATGCCCTGCGATCCTTGGTGGCCGAAGGACGTGCGCCAAAGAACTCTCTGCCTGGGGCCCAACCGCCACTACATTTTCCCAGTGTGCAGTTAGGGAGATATAGTGTCCCTGGCCGTGCTTATTGGTCCACGTATCTGTGGTTAGGTGGACCTTGCCACAGATGGTGTTGCGCAGTGCACACTTGATTTTATCGGATACTTGTTTGTGCAAGGAAGGCACGGCACTCTTGGAGAAGTAGTGGCAGCCGGGAACAACGTACTGTGGGACAGCCACGGCCATCAGCTGTTTGAAGCTGTCCATGTCCACCAGCCTGAATGCCAGCATTTCAAAGGCCAGTAGTTTAGAAATGCTGGCCCAGGGCTTAAGGGTGGCTAGGTGGTAATTTACGCTTTCTGTCCAAGGTTTCGTGAGATGGAGAGCTGAACGCTGCCATGTGACATGGTGGAGTTGCTTGGTGATGGAGGTGGTGGTGTTGGTGGCACATCCTCTGTTTGGTGGGCGGCAGGTGCCAACATTCCTCCCGAGGCAGAGGAAGAGGCCGAGGCAGCAGCAGAAGAGGGAGCAGGAGGAGCATGAGTGAGTTCCTTGTTTTTAAGGTGTTTACTCCACTGCAGTTCATGCTTTGCATGCAGATGCCTGGTCATGCAGGTTGTGCTAAGGTTCAGAACGTTAATGCCTCGCTTCAGGCTCTGATGGCACAGTGTGCAAACCACTCAGGTCTTGTCATCAGCACATTGTTTGAAGAAGTGCCATGCCAGGGAACTCCTTGAACCTGCCTTTGGGTTGCTTGGTTCCTGGTGGCGGTGGCCAGTAGCAGGCGAACTCTCTTGGTGGCGGCTGTGCTGATTTTGCCCACTGCTCCCTCTTTTGCTACGCTGTTGGCTCGGTCTCACCACTGCCTCTTCCTCTGAACTATGAAAGTTAGTGGCACAACCTTCATTCCATGTGGGGTCTAGGACCTCATCGTCCCCTGCATCGTCTTCCACACAGTCTTCCTCCCTGACCTGTTCGGTCTGCACACTGCAGAAAGACGCAGCTGTTGGCACCTGTGTTTTGTCATCATCAGAGACGTGCGGACTCTGACGAGGTGGTATTCCCATGTCCTCATCATCAAGAAACATAAGTGGTTGTGCATCAGTGCATTCTATTTATTCCACCACTGGGGAAGGGCTAGGTGGATTCCCATGGGAAACCCTGCCAGCAGAGTCTTCAAACAGCATAAGAGACTGCTGCATAACATAAGGCTCAGACAGTTTCCCTGATATGCATGGGGGTGATGTGACAGACTGATGGGCTTGATTTTCAGGCACCACCTGTGCGCTTTCTGCAGAAGACTGGATGGGAGATAATGTTGTGAACGTGCTGGATCCACTGTCGGCCACACAATTGACTAGCGCCTGTACTTGATCAGGCCTTACCATCCTTAGAATGGTATTGGGCCCCACCATATATCGCTGAATATTCTGGCTGGTACTGGGACCTGAGGTAGTTGGTTCACTAGTTTGTGTGGCTGTGGCAGAACGGCCACGTTCTCTCACGGCACCAGAGGGTCCACTAACACCACCACGAACATATCCGCTTCCGCCTTTCTAGATGTTTTCCTCATTGTTACCGTTCACCACAATAAGAAAAAAATGATTTTATGTCCCAAAGAACTTTTTTACAGGCACCTAACACTATCTGGCTATCTATTTATGTACCATATTATACTAATACAGGCACAGCAGTAACCACAGATTTGGGGGGATATCAATTGTAGGCCTAGTATTTAGGCCTTGGATGAAAGGTGGATTTTGCGGACAGAATTACACTTGGAGATGCACAATAGTGTGTGCAAATGTAGAGGATTATGCTTTCAGCACTTGTATTTTAACACTTAGTGTAATATACCCTTTAACGGAAAGGAATGCACTTGGAGATGTATGGTAGCGTGTGCAAATATAGAGGATTTATTAATCAGGCTTGTATTTAGACGCTAACACGCTGAGTGTAATATACCCTTTTACGGACAAATTTACACTTGGCCAGCAACAGCTGAAACCACTGATTTACGGTATTGATATTTTGGCAATTGAATTTGACCACAGAAAAATTCTATCCTTTGCCGGACACTATTAAACTTGGCCAGCCACTGCTGGGACACCAGATTTAGTGGATTGCTATTTTGGCAATTCAATTTCACCCCAGAACAAAGTATATTCATGCCGGACACTATTAAACTTGGCCAGCCACTGCTGAAACCACTAATTTACGGTATTTCTATTTTGGCAATTGAATTTGACCCCAGAAAAATTCTATCCTTTGCCGGACACTATTAAACTTGGCCAGCCACTGCTGGGGCACCAGATTTAGGGGATTGCTATTTTGGCAATTGAAATTCACCCCAGAACAAAGTATATTCTTTGCCTGACACTATTAAACTTGGCCAGCCACTGCTGAAACCACTGATTTACGGTATTTCTATTTTGGCAATTGAATTTCACCCCAGAACAAAATCTATCCTTTGCCGGACACTATTAAACTTGGCCAGCCACAGCTGGAACACCAGATTTACGGTATTGCTATTTTGGCAATTTAATTTCACCCCAGAAAAAAACTATCCTTTGTTGGACACTATTAAACTTGGCCAACCACTGCTGGGACACCAGATTTATCGGATTGCTATTTTGGCAATTGAATTTCACCCCAGAACAAAATATATCCTTTGCCGGACACTATTAATCTTGGCCAGCCACAGCTGGAACACCAGATTTATGGTATTGCTATTTTGGCAATTTAATTTCACCCCAGAAAAAAATCTATCCTTTGACGGACACTATTAAACTTGGCCAGCCACTGCTGGGACACCATATTTAGGGGATTGCTATTTCGGCAATTGAATTTCACCCCAGAAAATTATCTATCCTTTGCCGGACACTATTAAACTTGGCCAGCCACTGCTGGGACACCAGATTTAGGGGATTGCTATTTTGGCAATTGAATTTCACCACAGAAAAAAATATATCCTTTGCCAGACAGCAGACAGTATTACACTTGGCTAGCCACAGCTGGAACACCAGATTTAGGGGATTGCTATTTTGGCAATTGAATTTAACCCCTCAATAAAATATATAAATTTCTATCCTGAGTTTCTAGGGATGACAATAAGCACAGCAAAGCCCCTGATGTAAGATATAGCAAAAAAAAAAAAAAAAATAGTATTGATGGATTGATGGACTTGGTGGCAGCTTGTGCTGGTGCACCACAAGACACAAAATGGCCGCCGATCACCCCAGAGAAAAGTGACAGAAAAACGCTCTGTGCAGCCTAAAAAGTAGTAAGCAATTAACTAGCAGAAGTTGAATGATTCACAGCTGTAGATCGATCACATCATTAGGTGTTTTTGCTGACTTTTCCCTGCCTAATCAAGCCCTCACAGCAGCTGCATCCTATCCCTACACAAATCATAGCAGAGTGACTTGTTGTGCTACGTGACTCCAGCTTAAATAGAGGCTGGGTCCCATGCTGCACTTGGCCAATCCAGCCATGCCAATAGGCATGTTGATTGGCTGCTTTGCAGGCTTTCAAAATGCGCCATAGAAATCTCCGAACACCGAACCCGAACCCGAACTTTAACGTAAATGTTCAGGTTCGGGTCCGTGTCACGAACACCTCAAAATTCGGTACAAACCTGAACTATACCGTTTGGGTCTGCTCAACCCTACTCACAACCATAGTGACAGAGGTCTCTCTACACACCTAGGTTCAGATGGATGTGTGTGTATATGTGATCTCCTTCTTCCGCTTAGGAGTTCTCAGGAGTGGAAGAGGTCACTATCCACAACTACCTCCCGATGGCAGTTGCTTGTGTGACCTTACGTGCATTCTCCCCCTTCTCCTTCTCCCATTGAGGGGTGTAAGAAAAGAGCAAGGAGAGATCTTAGGAGGGGAAGAGGTCATTCTCCACACCTATGTATGACTGCTCCTCTGCTATTTCTGAGGAATCCAAGAGGTAGCCTGTAGCCAGGCCACACAGAGACCACTAGACCTTGGATGTATTGGGTAATCTAGATACCTATAGATTCCACCCTAAAATACTAGTGGATAAACCTCCCACCAGAATTTCATGTGCACTTTGAGCCAACACCTCACACCAATATCCTATCAGATGATAGATGTGATCTGTACACCATAATATAGTTCAGTGACAGCGAAACCCTGATAGTTTTAATGGATCACGGTTGTATTTTCTTTTAGCCTAAATAGTATGTTTTATCTCAATAAGGTTAACAATGTACAGGGACTATTTTTTGGGTTATCAACTCTCTTATTCAGTTTTTGTCTAAAATCCCCATGGGCTTCACCCTGTACGGACCTCGTTTTGTCAATCCTTCATATACACACACACTTCACTACTGATTAATGCAAAGTTAGTCAAATGGTTACTTACACTTTAAAGGGGTTTTACGGTACTTTTATATTGATGGCCTATCCTCAGGCCATCAACAACCAATCATGGAGGTCCGACATCCCACACCACCGCCAATCAGCTGTTCTGCAGAACTGAATAACTGCATTATTTACTACACAATGGATGGCATTTTGAAGTTTGAATGCCTATTTCTGGTGCAAAAACTGCTGCATAACAGTTGATCTCTGGGGTGTGGGATGTCGGACCCCTGACAATCAGATAATGATGGCTTATCTTAAGGATAAGTCATCAATATAAAAGTAAGAGAAAATCGTTTTAAAATCAAAAGTGAATTGTATAAAAAAAAGATTTAATAAACTATATATACTGTATTTTTGTATACATTTAATGCATTATAGAAAAGTGCTTTAAAATGAACCTGCCACTTTGAAAATGCAGCAGGAGGAGCTGAGCAGACTGATATATAGTTTTGTAGGAAAAGATTCTGTATAATTTAGAATTAATTTAATGAAATCCTGCTTTTACTCACCACATCCATGTGCTCGTGGAGGGGCCATCACAACCATCTTAATTGAAAAAAATGCCTCTTCTTCAATCAAGATGTCAGATGCTGCAGTGGGGGTGCCGTGATCACCATTCCTTGTCTTTGCACCCACTACATACATACACCAAAAGAATACTCTAGCTCCCAACTAAATAATTGCTGTATATAAGAAAGTCAACTCCGCCACACCAAAATAAAACAAACAGTATATAATTATTCAAAAGGAATATTTTATTGATCACACATCAAACAAACTTAAGAACCAATAGTAGCGGGCGGCATACATTTACAGGAAGGAAAACAAGAACCACAGATAAAGTATCATGTGCCAGATAACAAAATCAATTGATGAACAGTACTAATATTTGGTCTCAATCGTCTTCATTCAGAAGGGGTGAGACACTATCTCAAAATTGCCAAGTGCAACCCTTGTATGTCAATGAGGCCAAGTGCCAATAGAAGGAAAAATCCCATTCCTGAATTAAATATATCAAAGGTAAAAAAAAAAGTGCCTAGTCTAATAGAACATGTACAGAATCCATCCAAATATACATGATAATTGAGTGATACCGACCAATGTGGTTAAGACCCCGACGCGCGTTTCGCATCTCGCTTCCTCAGGGGATGAGGAATGCAATTAGTGAGGAAGTAATTAGTAAAGAATCAAACTTCTTTGTGAATTTCGGCAAAGCGGCTAAATCAAATTTTTGATAACTTCGCTCAACTCTAGTCTTCATGTTAAAGGAAATCTGTCACCAGGAAAATCGCTATTAAAGTAAAGCAATAGCCTAATAGCACTTAGTACCTTATTTCCAGATGTGCCTTTGTTTCAGCAATAGATGTTTTCTATCTTCTGGAAATCCAGTTTATTTGGTATGCAAATGAGCCAGTAAGGTGCCCAGAGGGACATCGCTCTTGCAGGAAAGCCCAAGCCCGCCCTCATGCTAGGAACAGGGAAAAGGGGGGCAGAGTAATGGCTTGACTGTGCTGTAGGAGCGGTGGGTGGACACATTGTGGCAGGAGGCGTGCCTGGGCTCCTTTCTGCAAGAGTGACGCCCCTCTGGGCACCTTACTGGCTCATTTACATACCAAATAAACTAGATTTTCAGAAGATAAAGAAGATTTATTGCTGAAGCAACGGCACATCTGGAAATAAGGTACTAAGTGCTATTAGGCTATGGCTTTACTTCAATAGCGATTAACCTGGTGACAGATTTCCTTTAAAGAGCTTGAAACGAGGTTGGATACAGTTCAAGGGGATCCCAGAGCGTCTTAAACACAAGGGGGGCACTAGGGTCACTTATAATTTAGGTCGAATTTATTTGGAACAAATAGAATATGATGCCAAATGGATAATCAGAACTGAAGAAATTTTCAAGAAATTCACTCATCTCTACAGGCATATGTATTCTCATAAATTCATACTTAATCTGTGAGGGAAAAAATTGTAACCTGTCACAATCTCCTATAAATTCTCAGCTTGCAATAGCCATTAGAATATTGCCAATATCATTGTTATTCTTGATTTGTTTGATTAAATGGTTGACATATACATGTTTTGTTGGAAAAGTACAGTTTTCACTGCAGCTGACAGGTCTTGACAACAATATACAATAAATTCAGCTAACATGTCAGATTAATTATTATATTTGACAACTGTAATTAATTTCTACTAACCATGAAATCTGACCTAGTGATGAGCGGCAGGTGCCATATTCGATTTCGACGAAATTCGCGAATATTCGAATGAATATTCGTTTCGTATTCGTCGAAATCGAATATTCGTCATTTTTTCTAGTTATCGCGATTAAAATGCGATTTAAATAATCGCATATTGCGATTTGTACTTAAGGCTACTTTCCTATTGGTTTCATATCTAGAATTAGCGAGGATGACGAATATGACGAATGTATTCGTCATATTCCTCAAAACGAAGATAACGAAGTATTCTACATCTTCGTTTTAGCAACCTATTCGTCAACCTCGCTAATTCTAGCAATCAAATAGGAAGGTTGACTATAGAGACAGCTGTGTTAAATTCGCTATGCGATTTTTTTTTAATACAATAATTATATTACTTGATATGATAATATTATTATAAGTATTCTATTTATTAAAAAAAAAAAAAAAAATGCATAGCGAATTTAACACAGCTGTCTGGTAAGTCAACCTTCCTATTTGATTGCTAGAATAGCGAGGTTGACGAATAGGTTGCTAAAGCAGATGTAGAATACTCGTTATCTTCGTTTTGAAGAGTATGACGAATACATTAGTCATCATCATCCTCAATTCTACAAGCTAACCATAACTTCTGTGCTCATGGGCGTCCCCATCACCATGGGAACGTCTCCATATACTAAAATGTGCTGTCGGATTTGAGGAATTACGTTGAAATCGCAATGCGATTAATTCAAGTTATATTAATCGCATTGCGATTTCAACTTAGAGCTGGGTTTATAATGGGTCAGCTTGCTAGAATTAACGAAGTTAACGAATATGGAATATAGCAGCAGTGCTAAGTTGAAATCGCAATGCGATTAATTTAACTTAAAGTATTCGCATTGCGATTTCAACTTAGAGCTGGGTTTATAATGGGTCAGCTTGCTAGAATTAACGAAGTTAACGAATATGGAATATAGCAGCAGTGCTAAGTTGAAATCGCAATGCGATTAATTTAACTTAAAGTATTCGCATTGCGATTTCAACTTAGCACTGCTAGTGCATAGCTATATATTCCATATTAGTTAATTCTAACCTATGTAAGATAGCAGTGCTAAGTTGTAATCGCAATGCGATTAATATAACTTGAATTAATCGCATTGCGATTTCAACGTAATTCCTCAAATCCGACAGTACATTTTAGTATATAGAGATTTTCCCATGGAAGGGGACGCTCCATGAGCACGGAAGTCGGCAGAAGCGGCAACGGGCACTGACTGGAGCAGCCAGGAAGCCAGGAATCCTCATGACAGGTAAGAACTACTTTTGGGAAGTGGGAAAGAAAAAAATATAACTAAAAAAAAAAAAAAAAAACGAATATTCGAAATAGCGAATTTATAGCGCTATATTCGAAATATTCGCGAATTAGCGAAGTGCCGATATTCGCTAAAAAAATTCGCTTTTCGAATATTCGCGCTCAACACTAATCTGACCCACTGTCTACACTCAAGACCTGGAGTTTTGAAGCCTTGATTTAATCAATAGATGTAATTAATTATGCTGCTGGTTCTCAATTTTTGTCCTCAGGCTTCACCAGCATTAGCATGTTCAGTTGTTCTGGAAGACAGGTGGGTTAATCACTGGTCCAGTCAATGTATTCATTTGGGAAAAATGCCACAAATCCAGCACAGTTGGTGATGCCTAATGAAGAGTACAAGGACCACGGAGCTATACGAAACTGTATAACTATAGTAAAATGGCTGAGCTTTATTATTTTCTGATATACTACTAGCAGAAGGACCCGGCTTCGCACGGGTATATTTCATCTATTTCATTTAGATATCAACAGTATCCACTATAACAGTGACCTCCACAGCAGCCCGTCCCTTTAAATAGTGAGCTCCACAGCATCCCGTCCCCTTAACAGTGACCTCCAAAGCAGCCCACCCCATTAACAATGACCTCACCTCACAGCGGCCGCTCCTTTATTAGTGACCTTCACAGTACCCCATCTCCTTAACAGTGATGGTAACCAGAACAGGGGCGTTTCTACACTTGACCTAGGGGCAGGGTTTTTAAGTCCGTCTTTTGAGGCTGGCCTGATTGACCACCCTACCTGTCCCCTGAACTGTGACTTCATTCACAGCGCCCTGCTCCTTTAAAGGAAATCTGTCACCAGGATAATCACTATTGAAGTAAAGCCATAGCCTAATAGCACTTAGTACCTTATTTCTAGCTGTGCCTTTGTTTCAGCATTAGATGTTTTCTATCTTTTGGAAATCCAGTTTATTTGGTATGCAAATGAGCCAGAAAGGTGCCCAGAGGGGTGTAACTCTTGCAGGAAGGAGTCCAGGCATGCCTCCTGCTAGTGCCCAAGCCTGCCCTCATGCTGGGAGCAGGGAAAAGGGGGGCAGAGTTATGGCTTGAATGTGATGTAGGAGGGGTGGGTGGACACATTGTGGCAGGAGGAGTGCCTGGGCTCCTTCCAGAAAGAATGATGCCCCTCTGGGCACCATACTTGCTCATTTGCATACCAAATGCTATTAGGCCATTGCTTTACTTCAATAGCGATTATCCTGGTGACAGATTTCCTTTAAAGCTGACCTATTGCAGTGAAGAAAAATGGCTGGGTTGTTATGCAAACCTGGTATAAAACTCTGTTTATGTGGAGAATAAGGGCCTGCAAGCTTTTATTGGCTGATAAGGGTCATGTGACCAGGCTTCTATTAGCTAATGCATTCTTGGGGGAATATCTCAGGAACGGTACGTCCTAGAGAGCTGAGACCCGGTCTAAAACCTTCCTGAACACCTGATGTACCTGTATGCCAAATTTCTTGATTGTAAATGCGACGGTGTAGATTCTTTTAGTGGACATACACACACACACACACTCACATTTATATATTAGATGGAACACTTTAGCAGAACAAGCATAACTCTCCTTAGGTTTGATCTGGGGTGCCAAGACAATTATAAGATCCAATTGGTAGATTATTTCAATAAATACTTTCACTGTTAGGTCTGCTATTGTTATTTAAAGTATGAGATAAGGTAAAGTAGCTCACAAAAGCGCTATTCATAGAGGAGTGAAAATAATGGTTACTGAAAAAAAATCCTCTAAAACTTAACTTTTTATCTTATCCAATAAAGGCAGAAAAGATAAATAATCCCCACACAAAATATTCTATATACAGGTAATAAATGTGCCCATGAAGTTGTGGCTGGATATATAACGGCAAATATTTTGGGCAATATCCTAGACAAATATACATAGAAAACAATGTAGGCTGGTTGGTAGATTTATTCACGGTTACCATACAGTTTCAGAAACCGTCATCCAGGATTTTGTCCCAAATAAAAAACCCTATATATCTGCACTAATGGATGTGTTTGAAAATGGTGCTCCCACTCTGAGGAGCATGATTGGCCGTAAGGGGGTGGAGACTCCGCACTACTTCCAGTCATGTGGAACGCAGATGCACTCCAACATGTAAAAACAGATAATTGATACTCAATGCACATAAAATAATCTGGATATATGTAGATAGATATATGTAGATAGATAGCACCCTATTGTGATCATATTAAAAATAATATACTGTAAAAAGTGAGGAAGGGGAATGATAAATCAACCCTGGATAATAGAATATTCACTAGCCATGGGTCCCCCAATATGATATTCGTACAATAATGATCATTCTTGATCAGATGGCTAGGCAGGTTAACTAGTGTACAAAGTTAATAAACAAAGTAACTTATATATTAACAAAGATCAGTATATGGAAGCAAGGGGTTAAATAAAACATGCAAAAGATATCTGTTCAGTAAGACCCAGCGGATTAACCGTTTTTAGACAGTGTATCCACTGGGCCTCCTTACAGAGAATCCTGTCCCAATCACCACCTCTGGGTGATTTTCTGATTACCTCAATTACTTGAAATTTTTACATTCTATAGTCACCATTGTGATATTCCAGGACATGACGTGCCATGGGTTTATCCTGGCGATGACTGATATCGCCAAGGTGATCACCTACCCTACGTCTTAGTTCACGCTTAGTTTTTCCGACGTAGTTTAGGGAACAATCACAAGTACATAGGTAGACTACACCCTGGGTCTTAAAGTTAGCAAAATCCCACATTTGGTAAGTTTTACCCGTTGAAACACTAACAAAGGTGGTAGATTTAAGAATCATCGGTGGCAGATACAGTGAGTACCACATTTGAAGGTGCCAGGCAATTTGAAATCAAGCCAGGTACCCCAATTTGATGGCTTTGTGTAGTGACTATTTACCAGTCTATCCCTGATTGATCTGCCCCTTCTATAGGTAACTGACGGTTACGTAGGGATGAGATCGCTAGTGTCGGGATCGGACAAGAGGATTCCCCAGTATCGTCACAGGATACATAAAACTCTTGAATTTTGTTCATCAAATGTACCAATTATTCTCATAGTTTTATTCTCTTCTTTGGGATATAAATTAGAAATCAAGCGAGAATGTGTATATTTCTGTAGAGAGTGTTTAACTACAGTATGTCCTTTAAAATCTCAGGTTGATATTCCCTTTGAGAAAAACGTTCCTGCAGGTCCCTCACATGAGTTTTGAATGAAATAGATGTTGAACAATTTCTTCTGACACATAAATACTGTCCTTTGGCCATACCCTTTTTAAGGCTCAGGGAGTGATAACTCCCATCCCATAATATCAGAATATCGTCAATATACCTTCCAAAAAAAACGATATGGGGGCTCCACTGTTCAGATATTTCACTAAAACTATGGTGTCTTCCCACCAGCCCAGGAGGAGATTTGCATAACTGGGTGCATAGGGGCTTCCCATTGTGGTCCATCTGAGCTAGTAGAAAAATCTACCATCAAAAAGAAAATAGTTATGTAAAAGAATAAATTCCAAGATTTTCAACTCAAAGCAGCTATGGGTCTTGTATTGTATGCCCCAAGTTTTCAAAAAATATTCAGTTGCTTTCAGACCGAATTGGTGTGGTATGCTAATATATAATGCCTCCACATCGGTTGAAGCCAGATACATATGATCATCCACATAGATGTTTTCAATCTTCATCATAAGGTCTGTGGTATCATGCATATAAGAAGGTAAATATTATACAAAAGGGCTAAGAATCTCATCAACATATGCTACAGTTTTATGCAATGGAATTGACTCCCGAGACGATCGGACCACCCCTTAAGGCGGATAACCCTTGTGTATTTTGGGGAGAGCATAAAAAGTGGGGTACTGAGAATTTTTGGGGATTATGAATTTAAATTCCTTACTGGAAATCACTTTATTTTTCATTGCTTCAACGAGGTTATATTTTAATTCGTTGGAAAATTCCTATGTAGGATTCTTTGGTAAGATGCCATAACAGGTTTTATCATTAAGGAGGTTAGAGCGCATAGTTTGATAAGTAAAATTATCCATTATGACCAAGTTTCCCAGGGTTTAAGGGGGTTTGCATATAATGGTGGGGTATAAAGGTCATTTAGAGACTCTAATTCCTCCTTATTAAGATTTCTTGTAATCGTAGGATTGGTAGATTTTATAGGTATCTTTATCATGAGTAGTGATGAGTGGCAGGGGCAATATTCGAATTTGCGATATTTCGCGAATATTTGGTAGAATATTCATCATATATTAGCGAATTCGCGAATTTGCTATTATTTTCTAGATTGCGAAAAGTGGCAATGTAATATTGGCTTAATGCTCACACAATAAAAAGGTGGGTCACTATAGCTACATTTTTCAAATTGCTCGAAGTTTAATGAGACTGGAGAAAATGGTTGACATGGCAGAACATTACAACAGCTTTATATGCAGATATAGTGCTCCAATATATTCGTGATTGCACAAATTGGCAATAATGATGCTAATATTTTGGCGCAATACGTGCTAATTCACATTTTAACAGGCTTGACTACATATTAGTGATTGGTGCACTAAGTATTGTTGTGAACTTGTAACATCACAGCACAATGTATGTATGTATGTATGTATGTCTGTTTGTATGTAGCATACACACAGTGGAAATAAAAAGTTAAAATGTTAGGTTTCTGTGCTAAAAAAAAAAAACTGAGACAAAGATAAATCATTTCAGAACTTTTTCCACCTTTAATGTGACCTATAAAATGTACCACTCAATTGCAAAACAGACTGAAATCTTTTAGGTGGAGGGAAGAAAACAAAAAGAATAATGTGGTTGCATAAGAGTTCACATCCTCTTATAACTGGGGATGTAGCTGTGTTCAGAATTAAGCAATCACATTCAAAATCATGTTAAATAGGAGTCATCATACACACGCCATCATTTACAGTGCCTCTGATTAACCCCAAATAAAGTTCAGCTGCTCTAGTTGGTCTTTCCTGAAATTTTCTTAGTTGCATCCCACAGCAAAAGCCATGGTACACAGAAAACTTCCAAAGCATCAGAGGGATCTCATTGTTAAAAAGTATCAGTCAGGAGATGGGTACAAAATAATTTCCAAGGCATTAGATATACCATGGAACACAGTGAAAACAGTCATCATCAAGTGGAGAAAATATGGCACAACAATGACATTACCAAGAACTGGATGTCCCTCCAAAATTGATGAAAAGAAGAGAAGAAAACTGGTCTGGGAGGCTACCAAGAGGCCTACATCAATATTAAAAGAGCTGCAGGAATATCTGGCAAGTACTGGCTGTGTGGTACATGTGACAACAATCTCCCGTATTCTTCATATGGGTGGGCTATGGGGTAGAGTGGTTAGACAAAAGCCTTTTCTTACGAAGAAAAACATCCAAGCCAGGCTACATTTTGCAAAAACACATCTGAAGTCTCCCAAAAGCATGTGGGAAAAGGTGTTATGTTCTGATGAAACCAAGGTTGAACTTTTTGACCATAATTCCAAAAGATATGTTTGGCACAAAAACAGCACTGCACATCACCAAAAGAGCACCATCCCCACAGTGAAGCATGGTGGTGGCAGCATCATGCTTTGGGGCTGTTTTTCTTCAGCTGGAACTGGGGCCTTAGTTAAGATAGAGGGAATTATGAACAGTTCCAAATATCAGTCAATATTGGCACAAAACCTCCAGGCTTCTGCTAGAAAGCTGAACATGAAGAGGATCTTCATCTTTCAGCGTGACAACGACCCACAACATACATCCAAATCAACAAAAGAATGGCTTCACCAAAAGAAAATTAAAGTTTTAGAATGGTCCAGCTAGAGCCCAGACCTGAATCCGATTGAAAATCTGTGGGGTGATCTGAAGAGGGCTGTGCACAGGAGATGCCCTCGCAATCTGACAGATTTAGAGTGTTTTTGCAAAGAGTCGGCAAATCTTGCCAAGTCAAAATGTGCCATGCTGATAGACTCATATCCAAAAAGACTGAGTGCTGTAATAAAATCAAAAGGTGCTTCAACAAAGTATTATTTTAAGGGTGTGCAACCATATTATTTTATTTTAATATTATTTCTTCACTAAACCTAAAACATTTCAGTTTGTTTTCCAATTGAGTTATACAGTTTGTGGTTCACATTAAAGGTGGAAAAAGTTCTGAAATGGTTTATCCTTGTCTCATTTTTTTACTGCACAAAAACATGACATTTTAAAAGGGGTGTGTAGACATTTTATATCCACTGTACATACATACATACATACATACATACAAGACCATGTGTGTAGCATGTATGTATGGACAGCAGAACCTAGCTACACTATATCACTATCTAACCTACACTGACTATCTCCCACTAACTATCTGTATTATATATATTAACTAACTATCTACTGTAATGTGACAAATGGAAACGAGAGAGCTCAGAAATAACACTGCTGTTTCTCTCAGAGCTGTAATAAACTGTAGAAAATGGCTGTGGGGAGGTTCTTATGTAGTAAGGGGTAGGCAACATTCCTATTGGTTTCTAGGGATGTTGCTAACCTCAAACAAAGACATTGCAGCCTTCTCATTGGGCCACAAGCAAAAAGGGAGGTTACTGATAAAAAAAAAGTAAAATATTCGAAAATACGAATATTTATCACTATATTCTAAATATTTGCGAATTCTCAAAATTGTGATACTCATGATAAAAATTTGAAATTCAAATATTCGCACCCAACACTAATCATGAGATCTGAAGAATTTCTTCCACTTAAGTTTACAAAAAAATAAATGAATGTCCATTATCCTATTAAATGGACTGAACTTGTCAGTACAAAAGAGAAACCCTTTGCCATCACTCTATTCTCAACTTCTGTTAATGATCGTGTAGACAGATTGATGATCTGGTTTGTATAATATGACTTTAAATTGGTTGTTCCCTCTTTGTCCCTCAACTGATATGGGAACACATTTGTGTCACTCCTTGCTTCTAAAAAAGATGATTTTGTATGATGGCAAAGGGTTTCTCTTTTGTACCGACAACCAAGTTCAGTTCATTTAATTGGATAAAGGACATTAATTTATTTATTCATAAATAAAGGATGAGCGAACCCAAACTGTACACGGACCCGGGCCCGAACATTTTCAAAAAAGTTCGGGTTCGGGTTAGTTGTTCGGCGATTTCTTCCCGCTTCCTGAAGGGCTGCACAGCAGCTAATCAGCTAGCGTTTTACTTCTTGCCCTAAGAAGCCATCACAGTCATGCCTACTAATGGCATTGCTGTGATTGGCCAAGTGCAGCATGTGACCCAGCCTCTATTTAAGCTGGAGTCACGTAGCGCTGCATGTCACTTTGCTCTGATTAGTGTATGGATAGGACGCAGCTGCTGTGAGGGCAAGATTAGGCAGGAAAAACTCAGCAAAATTACCTAATGAAGTGATCGATCTACATCTGTGAATCATTCAACTTCTGCTGGTTAATTGCTCACTGGTTTTTAGGCTGCACAGAGCATTTTTCTGTCACTTTTTTATGGGGTGATCGGTGGCCATTTTGTGTCTTGTGGTGCAAAAGCACAAGCTGCCACCAAGTCCATCAATCCATCAATACTAGTTTTTTTTTTTGCTATATCCTACATCAGGGGCTTGGCTGTTCTTATTGTCACCCCTAGAAACGCAGGATAGAAATTTATATATTGTATTGAGGGGTTAAATTCAATTGCCAAAATAGCAATCCCCTAAATCTGGTGTTCCAGCTGTGGCTAGCCAAGTGTAATACTGTCTGCTGTCTGGCAAAGGATAGATTTCTTTCTGGGGAGAAATTCAATTGCCAAAATAGAAATCCCCTAAATCTGGTGTCCCAGCAGTGGCTGGCCAAGTTTAATAGTGTCCAGCAAAGGATATTTTTTCTTCTGGGGTGAAATTCAGTTGCAAAAATAGAAATACCGTAAATCTGGAGTCCCAGCAGTGGCGCTTGTCTGTGATACTGCCACCAGCCATGCTAAACACACGTTCAGACAACTGGATGTGCTGCTGTGGGTGGTGAAGGTGGTACGCTGAGTGGATGAGGAGGTGGTAGAGGAGGAAAAAGCCGAGTAGGAAGAGGAGGAGGAGGTAAAAGGATACAAAGAGAAATGCCCAGCAATCCTCGGGGACGAAAGGAGATTTGCAAAAATGCTATCCGCCTTTGAGCCAGCCGCTACATTTACCCACTGTGTTGTTGGTTATGTGGACGTTGCCACAGATAGAGTTGCGCAGTGCACACTTGATTCTGTCTACCACTTGGTTGTGCAGGGAAGGAATGGCTCGCCTGCAAAAGTAGCGGCGGCTTGGATACACGTACTGTGGGATAGCCACCGCCATAGGGTTTTTAAAACTGTCTACCAGACAGAATGACAGCATTTTAAAAGACCAGGAAGTTTGAAATAAGGCATTCAGAGCCATGGGTAGGGGGGGTACTTCCTCTTTCTATTTCTTTTTCTCTCCAGTTTTTGGGAGATGGACAGCTGACAGCTGAACACTTCCATGGGATTTGGTGGAGATGCTTGGTGACAATGACAGATGTGGTGGCGTTGCTGCCACATCCTCTGTTTGCCGGGTGACAGGTGCCACTGTCACTCACTTGGGCTCAAGTTTAGAATGTTTATTTATTATTTTTCTGTATTTTATTTTATTTTAAGTCATTTCCCTATTCACATATGTTTGCAGGTCATTTACCTACATTTTGCTGCCTTTTCCAGACCTCTTTCCTTTTCCAGGGCTATTTTACAGCCATTTAAGTCCCCAAAAGTTCGGGTCCCCATTGACTTCAATGGAGTTCGGGTTCGGGGTTAAATTCGGGGCGAGTTCGGATCCCGAACATTTTCGTGAAGTTCGGCCGAACTTCTCGAACTCGAACATCCAGGTGTTCGCTCAACTTTATTCATAAACTTAAGTGGGAGAAATTCTTCAGATCTGATGAGAAAGATGGGGATTATGAATCAGGATCTTGAGGGAGTTCGAGTCTTGAGCTCTCTTTTGGAGGATTGTGAGCGGATCCCAGGATAGGGACCCTTCACGTCTTTAAAAGAAAAAAGCAGTAGGATGTCTCCTCCACAGGATACTCAATAGTGATGAGCCACAGGTGCCATATTCGTTTTCGACGAAATTCGCAAAACGAATATTCGTCATTATTCTAGTTATCGCGATTAATATGCGATTTAAATAATCGCGTATTGTGATTGTAACCCAAGGCTACTTTCCTATTGGTTTGATATCTAGAATTAGTGAAGATGACGAATATGACGATTGTGATGCGATGACTTCAAGTTATATTAATCACATTGCAATTTCAACTTAGCACTGCTATATTCCATATTCGTTAATTCTAGCCTAATATGTAATATAGCAGTGCTAAGTTGTAATCGCAATGCGATCAATATAACTTGAATTATTCGCATTGCGATTTCAACTTAGACCTGGTTTACTATGGTTGGCTTAGTAGAATTAGCGAAGATGACGAATGTATTCGTGATATTCCTCAAAACGAAGATGACAAAGTATTCTCCATCTTCGTTTTTGCTCCATATTCGTCAACTTTGATAATTCTAGCAATCAAATAGGAAAGTTGACTATAGAGACAGCTGTGTTTAATTCGCTATGCGATCATATTACTGTGCTTTTTTTTTAAATAAATAGAATAATTATAAATTATAATACTTGATAATTATTATAATTATTCTATTTAGTAAAAAAAAAAAGTAACATAGCGAATTAAACACAGCTGTCTCTATAGTCAACTTTCCTATTTGATTGCTAGAATTAGCGAAGTTGACGAATAGGTAGCTAAAACGAAGATGGAGAATACTTTGTTATCTTCGTTTTGAGGAATATGACGAACACATTCGTCATATTCGCTAATTCTAGCAAGCCAACCATAGTAAACCATGGAAAGTTATATTAATCGCATTGCGATTTCAACGTAATTCTCAAATCCGACAGTACATTCTAGTATGGAGATGTTCCCATGGTGATGGGGATGCTCCATGAGCACGGAAGTCGGCAGAAGCGGCAACGGGCACTGACTGGAGCAGCCAGGAAGCCAGGAATCCTAAGGACAGGTAAGAACTACTTTTGGGAAGTGGGAAAGAAAATAATATAACAAATTAATAAAAAAATAAAAAAAACACGAATATTCGAAATAGCGAATTTATAGCACTATATTCTAAATATTCGCAAATTAGCGAAGTGCCGATATTCGCTAAAAAAATTCGATATTCAAATATTCGCGCTCAACACTAGTTTTTACATGATCGCAGTATGGTGCTATCTATCTACATATATCCTGATTATTTTATGTGCATTGAGTATCAATTATCTGTCTTTACATGTTGGAACGCATCTGCGTTCCACATGACTGGAAGTAGGTGGGAGTCTCCATCCCCTTCCGGCCAATCACGCTCCTCAGAACGGTAGCACCATTTTCAAACACATCCATTAGTGCAGGCATATACAGGGGCTTTTTTAGTGGACATATAGAGGACATATTTTAGCGCCCACACCATCTTGGCTGCCAGCATCTTGATTTCATCTGCTATTTTTGTTATGTCCCCTGATGAACTATGACTGTCTTCTCTGGGGACAAGTGTCGGGACTCAGTTTGACCAGTTGCTACATAGGGCTTTCCAGGGTTTTGATCAGGGTTTAGCCACCGATAAGTGGGGTTGCCCCTTTTGGGGAGGTTGCTTTTCTTTTAGGCAGGGATAGCTTGTAAAGGACACCCAGGGATAGATCACCATCCGACAACATTGCTGGTGACAAAAAAAAACTGTTTGCCGGTTTTTGAAACTGTATGCTAACTGTTAATTCATCTACCAACCAACTTAGATCGGTGAGAAAATCCTGGATTACGGTTTCTGAAACTGTATGGTAACCGTAAGTACTGTAAATCTACCAACCAGCCTACATTGTTTTCTATGTATAGCTGCCTAGGATATTACCCAAAATATTTGCTACTATATATCCAGCCACACCTTTGTGGGCACATTTATTACCTATAGAATATTTTGTGTGAGATTAATTATCTTTTCTGTTTTTATTGGATAAGTTTAAAAGTTAAGTTTTAGAGGATTTTGTTTCAGTAAGCAGTATGACATAAGGTAGTTTCATTCTGTTGAAACTGGTGAAACCCAAACTATTCATAGGTATGATAAATAAAAGAGAATATATTTATTATCATATATATATATATATATATATATATATATATATATATATATATATATAAATCTTCACTTTGGCTTGTTTTAGTCTTTTTGCATTGCCACAGTTCAAACTTAAATAACATCTTGACACAGGTTAAAAATATTATTTTCAAAATGTTCAAAAGGCTATTTGAAAGCTAGAAAGGCATCATTTAGCCTTTTACTTTTTAGTCCTTTAGTACATGATGTTTCAAATAACATGTAAAGGTACAGGTCAGCCATTAGTGGTGAGTGCTGCCCAGTTTAAACTTGAATGACTTCTTGACACAGGTTAAAAATATTAGTTTCATATTGTTTGAAATGCTATTTGAAAGCTAACATATCATTTTTTTTTATTAGTTTGCCAGTACCTCATGTTTCAAATAGCATGTACAGTCACACGCCAGCCATTAGCGTAGAGCCACACTCGAATCCTGCTGCTGTGCCTCATCGTGTACAGGCACCCTCTTGGTTATGGTGAAAATGTGCACAGATAATTAGTCAGGCAATGTCTGAAATTAAGACCTGAATCTTCAAGTCAAAGGTGGTCATTTACAAAAGCTTTATGCCAAGTTTGTGGCATAAAAAACATGGAAAGTTTGACACAAAGGACATTTTGCACAAACATTTTTTTTTTTTTTTTTTTTTAAGCATGAGAATCTTAGCAGAATGGGCATGGCAATCACAGCTTAAAACAGTTACTATAACTTATGCCAGAAAACTGGTGTGAATTCTAACAAAAATCTACTCCAGCTTCTAGCTGTGGTTTCAGTTTCCGAACAAAAAACGGATCAGCAAAAAATACAGATGACATCTGTGTGCATTCTGTATTTTGCCAACAAAACAGCTGGCCCCTAATAGAACAGTCCTATCCTTGTCCGTAATGCGGACAATAATAGGACATGTTCTATTTTTTTGCAAAACGGAAATACAGATATACGGAAACGGAATGCACACGGAGTAACTTCCTTTTTTTTTTTGACTGATTGAAGTGAATGGTTTCTTATACGGTCCGCAAAAAAATGGAACAGACATGGAAAGAAAATACGTTTGTGTGCATGAGCCCTAAGACTGATGTGTAAAATGCTAGTAAATGGCCGTACTCTGTAATATCAATTACTTGTTAGACATTTTCTAGATATTCTCTAGAATGGCATCTGGATTTTTAAAAATTCCACAGTTCTGAGACTTAGACAAAATATTTTGTACACGGACACAATTTTGGCTCCAGGACAGAATTTTGGCATACAGACACATAGGGGCACATTTATTAAGACCGGCATTTTAGACACCGGTCTTAATAAAGGCCCGTACACTAGCTGGCAAAGGATCCACCGAAGTTATGAAGAGGTGTCGGCCTCTCCTTAACTTCGCCACTTCGTTTTTTTTTGGCACAGGCCATTATGAGAGACCTTGACATAGTGCACAGATTCCGGTATGTTCTTGATATAAAAATATATTGGCGAAAGTCTCATTTTTAACATCAGAGTGAGGATTTAGCCATATATTGTCAATTGCATTTACCAGTGTACTGCACCAATTTTTGCAGTGTTTTGTTTTACATAATCAATCACATCCACACATTTTGCTATCCTGTGTAGGATTTTTTTGTGGCACATGTGATCTGTTGCAGGCATCCTCCATTGTATGCATTTTTGCTTGGGATTGCTGGTAGCAACTGATCACATGCGCAGGATCTGCTACCCCAGTTAGAAATGTGCAACAGCATTTGCGGTTTTGAGCATTTCTATGCTTTTTGAGACCACTTTGCTTTGTTACAGTAGTTTGTTTGCACAATCCAAGAAGTTATTTTATGTTACTGGCAATCTGCTGGTTAATATCCTTTACCCTTTTACACGGGTCTAGCCTTCACTACAGAGGAGTTACAAGGTCGCTACCTCTTGGAATAGTCCCAGTGTAGTTGGCTGCTTACCCACAGGGTTCAGAGACACTAGAGCAAAGCACTGATGAGTCAATCAATACTCATAGTCAGGAAACAGGCAGAGGTCATGGCTGGCAGAGTACATGTGTACTGTCAAACAAGTCTGAGTTCAGGCCAGGCAGTAAAGGGACAATACAGAAACTGGCATTATTCAGGTCAGGCAGCGGAGGGTCAGAGTTTATAAACAGGTAGAAGTTGTTACATGAGTAGACAGACAGAATACCACACCTTCCCAGGGAACTAACAAGGTAGACAACCTAACGCTCAGGCCCCCTCCCTTAGCGGATGGTGACTAAAGTGAGGGAGACTAGGGTGTACACACTGGACCTATAACAGCTGGAGAGAGTGCATCCTAGGTGTAGAGCAGGGAGGCCTGATAGGAAAGCACAGGCCATTCATGTGCACAGAAGAGGGTAAGCAGACCTGGACCACTGGTACAGCAAGAGACAAAGCAGGGTAAGTTACACAGCACCCGTGCCTTCTCAAAGGAGTGGGACAGCAGTGGGTATGGGCTGCCATCACAACAGTATCTGAGCTGCAGGCATCATTATTTTCCCTTTTTACTTGGAGAAGAAATCCCCCACTGACCAATTGATTTATTTCTGTGGGAAACAAGTTATAAAGCAGGAGGAGCTGAGCAGCATGATATATTGTTTTGTGGGAAAATATAAAGTATCACTTGTTATGTATTCCTTTGAATTCCAATGACATATGGGCATCCAGCAAGGGGTCATTGCAACTTTGCACCCCATTGAAGGGTGGTTGCATATTTGATTTACTAGGGATAGTAGGGAACCAACAAAACAGAGGACAAATTTAACCATAGACCTGAGCTATGTTCAGGTTGCTGCACAGAGGAAAATAAACTCTTGAAACTTGCGAAGCCATATCCAAATGGAACATACATAGTACAATTTATTTTCCAAAATATACCCTTTGAGGACATATAATAGTGTTTTAGGACCCCATAGGCACCCACTGTATAAGTGTCAGATTATGGCTCTTTACAATTATAAGCATTAGTATGGCCACATGCATGAGGCTGAAGGCTGGGTTTTCATAATATTGATTATGCCATATGTGCAAAGACATAAGTGAATGGCCAGTTATCATTCCCCATTGCCATTTCTTTATTGTCATTGTTGCAGCCATATTAAAGCAAGAGACATGAAAATTTTGTGTAGACATGATGGGGTAAAATTGGGCTATGCATACATTTCCCCAGGCTCTTACCTTAGAACTACATTTGCAGTATCTAGATTTGGCAAGTTTGAAGCTATTTCTCTTTGCCCTCTGTCAAGTTTAATATGTTTGCATGCTACTTCTGTTTACTTGTTCAGGCCGCTTCAGGCATCATAGTGTAGTAGTAGCAGCTCATAAAAATGATGAACTACAGCTAATAATAAAAATGTCCACAATGTACGCAGGGATGCAAAGGTGTTAAGGAGCAAATTCTTTCTTGTCTTTATTTTCTGGCTGGGACTAGAATTCTTTCCTTGTCAACATGGGCAATAAATGCCCATCAAAGACGGCAAAGTAAAGAACAGTGAATAGATCTAGCAGCATAAACTGGAACATTGGCACCCAGACACTGTCATAAACTGTGCCAAAATTTTACACAACTTGCACAATCTGGTGCATTTTGTTACAATTTTGCATATCTAGTGATAAGAATGCCTCTGCACCTAGCTCAAGGAGATGTTTCTTATAAAACTGGGCCATGGCTTTGTTGAAAAGGGGAGTAACCCAAAATCTGACATTTAGTGACAAAATTGTGCCTCACTTCAACAAAATTCTTTCTTAAGCTAAGCCAACCAATAGATGTTTATCCCTGCTCCAGATTTATCATCCAGCCTGAGCCACTGTGATAAATCTGGTGTATGTCTAGACAGCCTGTCTAAGCTTACACCATTTATAGGTTTAGTAAATTTGCTCCACTATGTGTTTCACAATTAAAGACTTTGTGGAATATCTGTTGGTACTTAGATACTGTACATGCATGATAAAAATAACTCTAATGCATGCTCAGAACTTCCATACATACAGTATCTTTCCCACCCCTTCAAATTCTTTGTTTTGTTCATTCTAATGTCATGTCAGGGAAAGCTGTCACCTCAGCAATTTTCACCCTGCAGACTTCTGAGGGTGCTACTGTAGGTAGGTGACACAGAAATCAATTTATATATACAGAAGGACATTTATAAAACATCTTATGTCAGGAAATTGTTACCCGTTTGAGCAAACTTTTGAAACTTTTTTGGGGTTTTGATTTTTGCCACTTGTCCAAAAAATTGAATGGGTGGGGAATGGGTGGTGCAGGCCAGGTAATAGCCCGCCTAGAACACTTGTTATGATCTACTCCAAGAAACTACCATAAAGTATGCCTAAAATCTACAATAGCTGCATTGCTGGTATAGATTTCAATTATGATGCACAGATCTGCACAGATTCACCCAGGGGTCAAGTCCTGGGAAAAAAAGTGTGGGAACTCACCCAAGTGCCTCCGCATGATGTCACAGCGCGCGGCGTTCGCAAAGGGCAGAGGAGGTCGGCTGGAGCAAGTACTGTATTTTTTGCCCTATTAGACACACCGGCCCATAAGACGCACCTAGGTTTTAGAGGGGGACAATAAGAAAAAAATAATTTTACCCAAAAAAAACTGGGAAAAGTAGTGACTCGAGTATAAGCCGAGGTGGAAATGGATGTCACTGTTATGGGGGATCTGTGGATGACGCACTGTTATGGGGGATCTGTGGATGACGCACTGTTATGGGGGATCTGTGGATGATGCACTGTTATGGGGAGATCTGTGGATGATGCACTGTTATGGGGGATCTGTGAATGACGCACTGTTATGGGGGATCTGTGAATGACGCACTGTTATGGGGGGATCTGTGGATGACGCACTGTTATGGGGGGATCTGTGGATGACACTGTTATGGGAGGATCTGTGGATGACACTGTTATGGGAAGGGGGATGTGAATAGCACTTATGGGATGAGGGGGATATGGATGACACTGTTATGGGAAGGGGGGGATGTTGATGGCACTTATGGGATGAGGGGGATGTGGATGACACTGTTATGGGATGGGGGCTGTGGATGGCACTTATGGGATGGGGGCTGTGGATGGCATCCACAGATCCCCCATCCTATAACAGTGCCATCCACATCCCCCCCATCCCATAACAGTGCCATCCACATCCCCCTCATCCTATAACAGTGCCATCCACACTCCCCCATCCCCCATTACCGCTCATGTATAGTTTTTAAATTAGATTATTCTATATAGTTATTCTTACTATAATTCTTGCCCCCTCTGTACTTCATCACATGCGGCAGTCGGGCAGTGAATACTTCAGGCCGGGCGGGAGAGCGAGCGCATCATTCATAAAGCAGGCCGGGCAGGCACGTGACATCAGCAAGTCACGTTGCTCTCGTCCGCCCGGCCTGAGTACAGAGGGGGGAAAGCGCTTCCTGGTTTTGCCCTGAAAGGGAACGGCGTTCCTGCCATGAAAAAAGTGCAGGAACGCCGTTCCCACGCGTTCCCCCTCGACTCGACCCCTGGATTCACCCCAATAACTAAGAGGCATGTGCCTCTTAATAATTGTGCTGTGTGTCTGGGGATAGATTATGAACTATTTGTTAAATGCACTTCATAGTACTTACAGTGCTTTTGGAAAGTCTTCAGACCCTTTAACTGTTTTTACATTTTTTTATGCTGCAGCCTTGTGCTAAAAAAAAAAAAAAAAAAGTATTTAAGTAATTTTCTCATCACTCTTTACTCGTTGCCCTTAACATGACGAAGTGGAAAACAGAATGTTTGAAGTCTTTTCTAATCAATCAGAAAAACTAAAATATTGCATTGACATAAGTATTCAGGCACTTAACTCAGTACTTAGTTGAACTCCTTTGGCAGCTATTACAACTTCCAGGCTTTTGGGGTATGATGCTGCAAGGTCTGTACATCTAGATATGGGAATTTTCTGCTATTCTTCTATGCAGATCCTCTCAAGCTCTGTCGGGTTGGATGAGTTGTCCCTAAGCCACTCCTGTGTGGTCTTGGGTGTGTGTTTAAGCACATTTTCTTTTTTGAGGTATATCTCTGGCTCAAGTTACTGCCACTTTTATTATCAGCGCATATAGAGAAGTCCTACATCTATTGATTCTGCAAGTATACCGCTAATCTTCTAAGCCGATCAAAGGTCAATCCCTAAACCATGTGGGACGACACGTAGGATGCCGGGAAAAGCAAGTACAGCACGGCAAGCAGTCGCAGCACGGGACTCAAGCGCTGGAAGCAGGAGAAATGTGAAAAGGAGACGACTTGTATGAACTGCCGAGTAATTCTTCTGGGCAGTAAAGTAACGGCATGTTACAATGTATTCCTTTATAATTCATAATTAAGTGTTGAACGAGAGACTTGTTTTATCCCCTAGTATCTCAGTTTGGCATGGTGATATCGACACACAAGTATTAGGGAATATTTGAATATTTACACAACTATCCTATCAATTGAATAAGATGTCTTTATATGTATATATGTATATATATATATATACATCTTTTTTATGCAGTTTTTATATATTTTAATATTTTTTTCAATGCATACTACAATAATATGGATGGAATATATTAATCAATGAATTTATGGACCTACTATCATGGAGCAATATTATTTTTAATAACCAATTAGAAGATACTCATTATCAACCATTTATCAACTATTTACAGTGACTTGACTATTTTATTCCTTAAATCTACAGCATACCATATCTCCATAGTGGTCCAGACCAATCATGTGTTTCCAAACTATATAAATTTACACTATATTAATTCTTGTTATATACATGTATATATTAGCTAGGGCTTATGGTCACTATCTATAGGTATATTAGAGAGATATTTTATGCTATTATCCATTTTTACTATTCTATTTAATATGAATTTCCCTTTTTTTGAATTTTATCTTTCTGCGGTTAATAAATTGTATAATTATATATATATTTATTTGAGTGATTTGTCTATGCAACTCCGAGATATATAGTGCCTGTCACCTGCATTCTTATTGATAAACCTTTGGCCCAGTTGGAGATCCAGAGCGCTTTGGATCAGGTTTTCATTAAGAATATTGCTCTACTTTGCTACATTCAGCTTTCCCTCAACTCCAACCAGTCTCCCTTTCCCAGCTGCTGAAAAACACCCTCACAGCATTATCCTGTCACCACCATGCTTCACTGTAGGGCTGGAATTGGGCAGTACCCAATTTACTCCGAACATGATGCTTACAATTGAGAACAAATGTTCAATCTTGTTTTAATCAAGCAAGGAAATCTTGTTTCTCACAGTCTGAGAGTCCTTTATGTGCTTTTTATTGCAAATTCCCATGCATTTTTTTTACTGTGTAGAGGCCTGTCTTCTGGCCACTTTGCCATAAAATGCAGATTGGTCAAATGCTACAGTTATGGCTGACCTTCTGTAAGTTTCTTCCATCTGCATACAAGATCTTTGGAATTCAGCAAGAGTGACCATTGGTTGGTCACCTCTCTTAACCACATCAGCCCCCCTAGCTTAAACACCCTTAATGACCAGGCCACTTTTTACAATTCTGCACTACGCTAATTTCACCGTTTATTGCTCCGTCATACAACTTACCACCCAAATGAATTTTACCTCCTTTTCTTCTCACTAATAGAGCTTTCATTTCGTGGTATTTCTTTGCTGCTGACATTTTTACTTTTTTTTGCTATTAATCAAAAATGACCGAAATTTTTGCGAAAATTTTTTTTTTCACTTTCTGTTGTAATTTTTTTTAAAAAAAACTACATTTCTATATAAATTTTTCTCTAAATTTATTGTTCTACATGTATTTGATAAAAATAAATCCAATAAGTGTATATTTATTGGTTTGGGTAAAAGTTATAGCGTTTACAAACTATGCAATTGCGGACAAGAAAAGGCATCTTCTATATAGTTCTGGCAATGTGCGGATCTGCAAAATGCGGAAAGCACATTGCCGGTGTCCGTGTTTTGTGGATCCGCGGATCCTCAAAACACATATGGATATGTGAATGGAGCCTTACAGGGGGGTGATCGGTGACAGGGGGGTGATCAGGGAGTCTATATGGGGTGATCAGGGGTTAACAAGGGGTTAATAATTGACAGGGGGTGTAGTGTTGTGCTTGGTGCTACTTTACTTAGCTACCTGGTCCTCTGGTGGTCGATCCCAGCAAATGGGACCACCAGAGGACCAGGTAGCAGGTATATCAGACGCTGTTAACAAAACAGCGTCTGATATACATGTTTGATGCTTTTTATTTTACATCTACAGCCTGCCAGCGATTGATCATCGCTGGCAGGCTATAGTATCACTGCCGAGCTGTGCGCTGCTGTAAACACGCACGCGCGTGTTAACAGCAAATCTTGCCTCTCGCGAGATGACGCACGGATGCGTCCATAAGGAACAAACCTGCCACCGCCTGTATGCATCCGTGCGTTAGGCGGTCGGCAGGCAGTTAACAAGGCCCTTTCCCCCCAATTAGTTTTCTTTTGAGTGGCCAGCTCCATGGAGAGTCCTGGTTGGTCCAAACATCTTCCATTTAAGAATTATGGAGGCCACTGTGATCTTGTGAATGTTCAGAACTTTTTTTTTGTACCTTTCTCCAGATATGTGCCTCCACACAATCATGTATCTGATCTGTACAGAAAGTTCTATCCTCCTCATGGCTTGCTTTTTGCTCTTATATGCATTGTCCCCTGTTAAATCTTTTATAGACAGAGGTGTGTCTTTTTAAATTATGCCCGATCAATGGAATTTACCATAGGTAGACTCCAATCAAGGTGCATAAACATCTCAAATATGATCAAAATAAATGAAAGGCCCCCTGAGCTCAATCTCAAGCTTCATAGCAAAGGGTATAAATATGCATGTAAAATTTAGTTTTTTCCTTTTTAATAAATTTGCAAACATTTCTAAAAAACTCTTTTCCCATTCTCATTATTGGAATTGAGTGCAGATTGATGGAGGAAAACTTATTTAGTTTTTCTTTTTTTTTTACCACAAGGCAGCAACCTAATAAAATGTGAAGAACAGTGAAAGGATCTGCAGACATTACAATCGCACTGTATGTAAATATCTTTAAAGAAGTACTCTCAGCGAAATTTTGATTCTTTGACCTGTTAGAAAAGTACACAATCTAAGGCTACTTTCACACTGGCGTTTGGTGCGGATCCGTCTGGTATTTGCACAGACGGATCCGCACCTATAATGCAAGCGTTTGTATCCGTTCAGAACGGATCCGTTTGCATTACTTAAAAGAAAAATGACAAAGTCTAAAACGGATCCGTCTTGAACACCAATGAAAGTCAATGGGGAACGGATCCATTTTCAAATGCACCATATTGTGTCATTCAAAACGGATCTGCCCCATTGACTTACATTGTAAGCCAGGACGGATCCGTTTGGCTCAGTTTCGTCAGACGGACACCAAAACGCTGCAAGCAGCGTTTTGGTGTCCGCCTCCAGAGCGGAATGGAGGCAGAACGGAGCCAAACTGATGCATTCTGAACGGATCCTTATCCATTCAGAATGCATTGGGGCTAAACTGATCCGTTTGGGGCCGCTTGTGAGAGCCTTGAAACGGATCTCACCAGCTGATCCCCAAACGCCAGTGTGAAAGTAGCCTAAATTGTAGTGAATCTTTCTACTGGTGACTGTATTTGTGAGATATAACTCCCTTTCTGATCCTCAGCTGTGTCATGTGACCAACACGCTGCTTCTCCAACTGGCACAGGACAGGAAGTAAGTTACTTCTCTTTTCATTCCTATGACTGACATTGGTCATTAGAATGGTTGGGTGGTATGCTGCATATTATGGATTTGTCTAGAAATCTATGGGTCTAGACTCCATACTGTACTTTTGTACACCTTCACCTTTGCTCTGAGCATTTTTCTTGTGTATTCAAGTGAAATTTGTAAGAAAAAATATTAAATCTTTCTTAGAAGTAATTAAATCAATTAAAAAAAATACAAAATCTGTGTCAGCTATGGGCTGACTTAGATTTGAGGTAGAATATGTGCCAATTTCAGGAGAAATTTATCATAAATCTGTCATGGTTTCCCCCTTCCTCACCTGCTGAGACCCATCCCTTCTTTCTCCAGTTTTGAAAAGTGATGAGCAGTGTTTAAATTATAGTGTAAATAAATAAATCCTTTAATACTTTATAGGCAAAATTTTGTGTGTTCAATCGCTTTTTAGTGAAGAAACAATTGAAGCAAGCTTCCAAACTTTTACATAGTTTGTCCATAGTTAAAGGGCATCTTTCAGCAGATTTGTACCTATAAAACTGGCTGAGATGTTGCATTTGCAATTGGCAGCTAAAGGTATCTGTGTTGGTCCCTTGATCATATGTGACCACATTGCTGAGAAAAATGAAGTTTTAATATATGCAATTGAACCTCTAGGAGCAACGTGAGTGTTGCCGTTACTCCTAGAGGCTTAGCTCTCTCTGCAACTGCCATGCCTCCTGCATTGTGATTTAGAGGGCTAGGCAATGTAAAAGCAGAAGGTGCAGCAGTTGCAGAGAAAGCTGAGACTGTTGGAGTAACAGCAATGCCTCCTATGCTCCTAGAAGCTCATTTGCATAAATTAAATAGTTTTTTCTCAGCCGTAAGGCACATATGACCATGGAACCAACACAGATGCCTTCAACTGCCAAGTGCACATGTAACAGGTCAACCAGTTTCATAGGTAGAAATCTGCTTACAGATTCCTTTTAAGTATGCCATTGTAGTATGGTCTTCTAAAGATCTGCAACAGTAAATGTGTGTGTATTTGTCAGGTCTGATGTAAGTCAGTCAATTAGCAAAGTTATGGAGTGGTGCAAGTGAATTTTTAGGGTCTTTCCAGTTTTTAGTCAGCAGGAAGGTAGGAAGATTATATTTACAGGGTTTGAGTTTGGGGTTGAGTTTTCACAGAAGAATAAGACCTGGGTCTAGCAGAATGGAGAACATATTTTATTTATTTTAGATTCTATAGCTTTACAATAGTCTGTGACAGTGGCGTAACTATAAATGACTGGGCCCCACAGCAAATTTTTTAATGGGGCCCCCTCCCCCAGAAGGTTTTTCACAACTCCTTCCTTTCATGCTGACCCTTTTCCTGTGGCTAGCAAAGAGCGCTCTCTCAGACCAGGCCCGGCAGCTGTTCCATCCGTTTTCTACACTGTCTATACTGCCACTGTATATAATTTAATTGTGTAATAATGTTGAGGAGCCCTGACAAAATCTTTTAGTACTTCTCCTCCTCTTGGATGGACCCTTCTGGGTCAGGGCCCCAAAGCAGCCGGTTCCCCTGCTTCCCCAATAGTTACGCCCCTGGCCTGTGATTAACTGTCAGTGCTACAAGATATTAGAGAGAGTGCCTACTTCTTCATGAAATCTCTAGCAAACCATTGGTATATTTGGGTCTGTTGAGTGGAAAAAGGCACTGCACCATCTATTTTTAGTGATTTCCGCCCCCTATACATCATCATTGAGCAAACTTTGACACTGTACCTCACAGTCAGCAGACAGATTCCAGCAAATCAGCATAGCCTCCCTCCCAGACCCTCCCACCTCCTATCAAAAAGCAAGGACAGCATCCATCTTAGATTCATTCTGAAGCTGCAGTGTTAGTTAGAGCAGGGAGAGTGCTGCTGCTGCTGAATTAATATAGGGATTCTAGGGAAAGCGTTAGCTACTAGTGTTCTGTGTCCACTCCAGTCCTCAAAGACTCATCTGCTGTAAGGACAGCGTCCTTACAGCACCCCAAAAAACCCTTTTTAGGGCTGGTACATCAGTCTGCTTTTATTTATTTTTTCTATATATATATATTGCAGTTGCCTGCCCGTGAGTGAGAGGCAGCAGGCCCACAGACTGTACTGTGTGCAAACCACTCATATCGGGTGGCACAGTACCTTGCAGATAAAAAAGTCATTTCATTTTTACCCTTTAATATAATTGCAGTTGCCTTCCAGTGTGGGTGAGGCCCACAGACTGTACTGTGCCCACTGCCCACCACTCATATAGGGTGGCACAGTACCTTGCAGATAAAAAAGTCATTTAATTTTACCCTTTAATATAATTTCAGTTGCCTGCCAGTGTGTGTCAGGCCCACAAACTGTACTGTGCCCACTGCCCACCATTCATATAGGGTGCACAGTACCTTTACAGTAAAAAAAAAGTCATATAATTTTTACCCTTTAAAATAATTGCAGTTGCCCGCCCGTGAGTGTCAGGCCCACTGACTGTACTGTGCCCACTGCCAGTGCCCACCACTCATATAGGGTGGCACAGTACCTTGCAGATAAAAAAGTCATTTAATTTTTACCCTTTCATATAATTGCATTTGCCTGCCAGTGTGTGTCAGGCCCACAGACTTTACTGTGCCCACTGCCCACCACTTATATAGGGTGGCACAGTACCTTGCAGATAAAAAAGTAATTTAATTTTTACCCTTTAATATAATTGCATTTGCCTGCCAGTGTGTGTCAGGCCCACAAACTGTACTGTGTCCATTGCCCACCACTCATATCGGGTGGCACAGTACCTTGCAGATAAAAAAGTCATTTAATTTTTACCCTTTAATTTAATTGCATTTGGCTGCCAGTGTGTGTCAGGCCCACAGACTGTACTGTGCCCACTGCCACCATTCATATAGGGTGGCACAGTACCTTACAGAAAAAAAAGTCATATAATTTTTACCCTTTAAAATAATTGCAGTTGTCCGCCGTGTGTCAGGCCCACTGACTGTACTGTGCCCACTGCCAGTGCCCACCACTCATATCGGGTGGCACAGTACCTTGCACACATAGTACCACTAACCAAAAAAAAAATGACAGGCAGAGGCAGGCCACCCTGCAGGGGCCGTCGTGGTTATGGTGCTGTGATTTCCTTTGGCCCTAGAATAATGCCCAGTGTTCAGAGGCCAAGTACCCTGAACTCAAAAAATTCTGAGGACATAGTTGACTGGCTTACAAAGGACACCCAATCTTCCACAGCTTCCGCTCGGAACCTTGACGCTCCATCCTCCTCCAGCTCAGCTTCGGGCACCTCTCAAGTTACCGCTCGCCCGCCACCACCACCAACACTAGCACCACAGCCGCTTCAATTGATCTGTCAGAAGAGTTATTTAAGCATCAGTTGAAAGAAATGAGTCATGCGCAACCATTATTGCCAGAATATGTAGATGACAGGGATATGTCTCAGTCAGGCAGCATTACACACATGGACGTACGGTGTGATGATGATGTTGTGGGCAAGGGTGCATATGACCACTGATGCCTGTTCTGCAAAGCACGGTCAGGGCAGGTATATCACGGACACTGCGCATTGGGTAAACCTGCTGACGGCTGCCAAGCATGGAATGCATAGCTGTGCAGCGAAATTAGTGACTTGCAGGCAGGCCTGCTGCCACCTCCTCTACTCCTCCTACTCCATCCTCTTCGCTAACCTCCTCGGCTGAGTCGTCTTCTGCTGCTGCGTCTTGCTCCACATCAACTGCACCCCCCCAGCTCCACCAGAAACAGACTTATCATCATCGCTTGCTGGACCTGCGGCAACGCTCGAAGAGGAGTCTAAAGAAGAAGAGTTAGAGGAGGAATGTGGCTTTGAGGAGGATGAAGACCAACCACAGCAGGCATCCCAGGGTGCTCGTCGTTGTCACCTATCTGGGACCCGTGGTGTTGTATGTGGCTGGGGGGGGAGAACAGACCTTCAATGAGATCAGTGAGGATGAGGAACGGGAGATGAGTAGCTCGGCATCCAACCTTGTGCAAATGGGGTCTTTCATGCTGTCATGCCTGTTGAGGGACCCTCGTATAAAAAGGCTGAAGGAGAATGACCTGTACTGGTTGGCCACGGTACTATACCCTGGTATAAGCAGAAAATGGCTGAAATGTTACCGAATTACCGGAGGTCGGAAAGGATGCAGCAGTTCCAAAACAACTTAAAAAGTATGCTTTAAACAGCGTATAAGGGTGATATCACACCACAACGGGACTCTAACAGGGGAAGAGGTGAAAGTAATTCTCCTCCTACCACGACCACGCCGGCAAGGACAAGACGCTTTACAGACGTGTTGTTAATGGAGGACATGTGGAGCTTTTTAAGTCCTACGCATCACCACAGCCCTTCAGGGTCCACCCTCAGAGAACGACTTGACTGACAGGTAGCAGACTACCTCGCCTTAACTGCAGATATCGAAACTCTGAGGAGCGATGAACCCCTTGACTACTGGGTGTGCAGGCTTGCCCTGTTGCCTGAGCTATCCCAATTTGCGATAGAACTTCTGGCCTGCCCCGCTTCAAGTGTCCTGTCAGAAAGGACCTTCAGCTCAGCAGGAGGTATTGTCACTGACAAGAGAAGTCGTCTAGGTCAAAAAAGTCTAGATTACCTCACCTTTATTAAGATGAATGAGGCGTGGATACTGAAGGGACTGACAGTGGGGGATACATTTGACTAAAAAAGGCCTGATGAGATGTCTTGGGCAAAAAATGGTCCCCACGCTGCTGTATTTAATCTCTGCATGCCGGATGACTTGCGTGACTTCTCCGCCACCAACTAGGGATCAAGCTCAATGTTTTAGTACACTTTCTGCCTGGCAAACATCATTTTTTTCTGCAACAATACCTAATTTTTCAGGCATGTGTACAAGCTGAATTTTTATGGCCTCTGGTACTGCACTGTGGCTGCAAAAACAAAACAAAAAAAAAGGAACATACATGTGTCAATTCCCCTTCGTGATCATTATCTTGTTGTGGTGAAGGGGCTTGCGTATCACAATGAAGCGATCATCTCTATGAGTGTGTTGGCAATGTTGGCACACCCCAGATGATAAGGTCGTTGCTTCATTGTGAACAGACCAAAAGCAATCGGCTGGATAATTTTTCATAGAAAAAACATTAATTTTCTTTGTGATCATCTAAGGTCATCATTAAAGCCTACTAGGCCAACAATGGGCCCACACTGCCCAATCATTGTTTTCTGGGTCACTTAACAGTCACTGACCTACCTCAGCACGACCATAGGCTTTGAAAAACCGCCATCGCCTGCAATCTCCCAAACGTGCGCACGAGCACAGTCATCACTACACCAAGATTGACGCATAGAGGAATAAAATTTATGTCATGAGTGTGTCAACTATCGACAACCGACCAACCATCTTTTTCCATCTCCCGGTTCCTAAAATCTATTTGATACACGTAAAAAGGGATTAAACTGTTAGGAATAGTACTACTTAACATACCACTCATATAGGGTGTCACAATACTTTGCGCGGCGCACGCGCAGTGCACCAAATTGGAAGTAAGTGGACTGACCAATCATCTTTTTCCATCTCCCAGTTCCTAAAATCTATTCACGTCCCCTGATAGGAGACATAACAGGGATTAAACTGATAGGAATAGTACTACTTAACACACCACTCATATAGGGTGGCACAGTACATTGCACGGCGCACGCGCCGTGCCCCAAATTGGAAGGAAGAGGACCGACCCACCATCTTTTTCATCTCCCGGTTCCTAAAATCTATTAGATACAAGTCCCCAGATAGGGGACGTAACGGGGATTAAACTGATAGGAATAGTACTACTTAACACAAGACTCATATAGGGTGTCACAGTACACTGCACAGCGCATGTGCAGTGCCCCAAATTGGAAGTAAGAGGAACGACCAATCATCTTTTTCCATCTCCCGGTTCCTAAAGTCTATTCTATACATGTCCCCAGATAGGCGACGTAACAGGGATTAAACTGATAGGAATAGTACTACTTAACACACCACTCATATAGGGTGGCACAGTATATTGCACGGCGCACGCGCAGTGCCCCAAATTGGAAGTAAGAGGACCGACCAATCATCTTTTTCCATCTCCCGGTTCCTAAAGTCTATTCGATACACGCACCCTGATAGGGGACGTAACAGGGATTAAACTGATAGGAATAGTACTACTTAACACACCACTCATACAGAGTGTCACAGTATAGTGCACGGCACATGCGCAGTGCCCCAAATTGGAAGGAAGAGGACCGACCAACCATCTTTTTCCATCTCCCGATTCCTAAAATCTATTCCATACACCGGCCCCTGATAAAACAAAGATTAAACTGGTAAGAACAGATTTTTTTAATTTAAAAAAAAGAGGACAGCCTCTGCAGAGCTGGGAATTTTTTGGCTGTAGACCAATGGCTGTAGGCTCATGCGTCCTTTTGCGGAGGTGACAAACCTGGTCAGTCGAGCCCAAGGCAACATCATTGACCTCATCCCATATGCGTTTTTTCTGGAGCGTGCCCTGCGAAGAGTGATGGATCAGGTCGTAGATGAGCATGAAGAGGAAGAGTTGTGGTCCCATCACCACCAGAAGCAGCATTGTCGTTGTCGATTGCTGGACCTGCGGCAACGCAGAGAGAGGAGTCTGAAGAAGAGGAGTCAGAGAGGAAGGTGGCTTTGAGGAGGTGGAAGACCAACCACAGCAGGCGTCCCAGGGGGCTTGTTGTCACCTTTCGGGGACCTTTGGTGTTGTACGTGGCTGGGTGGAGGAAGAGACCTTCAATGAAGTCAGTGAAGACAAGGAACGGGACATGGCTAGCTTGGTAGCCAACCTTGTGCAAATGAGGAGTTTCCGGTTGTGCAAATGGACCGTTTGCGGTTGTTTGCAGTGAGTTAAAACGGGAGTTTGGTCTGTCAATGTCTGTGAAGCGGGCGTAACCCTTACACTACCTGATCGATACAACATCATACCTGATTGTATACACACACTGGATTTTTTAAAGCACTTTATTCCAAACAATTTAGGAATGTTAGGTGATTTATGCCATTTATGTATTAAAACCCGACTCTGTGTCAACTATGTAATTTTCCATGGGAGTTTTGCCGTGGATCCCCCTCCGGCATGCCACAGTCCAGGTGTTAGTCGTCTTGAAACAACTTTTCCATAACTATTGTGGCCAGAGAGTCCCTGTGGGTTTAAAAATTTCCGCGAATGGAAAATGTTATGTTCGCGACATTTCTAACAGACATATGATTAGCCCTATAGTAGAAATAAATGTCTGAGAGAGGGGGCGTCCTTGGAGGGTCCCATTCATATTTTCAAAACTGTTATAAAAGATTCCATTAACTCTTATCTTTGCTGTTGTATGTTAGTAGAAGGATAGAATTACAAAGGAAGGGTGTATGCTAAATATTTGTAGTGCATCTATCATATAAGGCCAGCTGACCCTATCAAAAACTTTCTTGACATCTGTGCGTTATCTTGTGTGCTTTGATATATTCAATCAATCTTACTACTGTACTCTTTCACAGTTGCCTTTGCCTTAAGTGACTTTCGCAAAATGAGTTTGTTCATTACAGATATTTTTGGGAAAGAGAAGGCCCAGTTTCTCTGCCAGTGCTTTAGCTGACCACTTGAGGTCTGTATTTAGATTTATCTAAAGTTAATGCATGGAGCAGAGTCCTTCCTTGCATAAGGAGAAGAAAGCTACTCCTTATCTACAGCCTGAGCTACTCTGCGACTTTTTGTTGTGCGACTAATTGACTTTAACTATTGAATTGCTGCGGCCCACAAGATTGCATTCAACTGAATGCAGTCATTTGGATTATAGCTGTAGTTAAATAGTTAAAGTCAATCAGTCGCGCTACAAATGTCGTAGTGTAGCCCAGGCCTAAGAGAGTGTTATGAAAGGATGTGAAATGAGGGAGTTTATATTTTTTGTAATATTTTCTTGTGAGGCAGTCCAGGCCTAGGATTTTAACTTGTTTTATTGAAGCATAGGCAAGTAAGGTATAGCAATGTTACATGCATTACAGATTACAGATGCTTAAATGTCTTTTACAGTAAATAAATTATTGATCAAGTGCAATAACAATTGTGCATACATGGTGTTATACATTATTGTTAGGGATGAGTGACTCGACTTCGGATGAATTATCCAAAGTCTATTCGCATAAAGCTTTGTTTCAATACTGTACGGAGTGAGCACTCCCTAAAATATTAGAATGTATTTGCTCCGATGAGTCAAAGTTATTACTTCGCAAAGTCTCGCAAGACTTCGCATAATAACTTAAGAAATTGATTTAGACTGTAAGAAACCATTTCCACAACTCGGTTTCGGTTTCAAGGTACTACTTGGAACCGATCCCGAGTTCGGGAAATGGTTCATTACAATCTAAATCAATTTCTGAAGTAATTATTCAAAGTCTCGCGAGACTTCACAAAGTAATAACTTCTGCTCATCGGAGTCAAAACATACTAATACTGTATGGAGTGCTTGATCCGTACAGTATTGAAACAAAGTTTTATGCTACTCGATTTCGGATGTTTCATACGAAGTCGATTCTCTCATCCCTAATTATTGTAGATATATTATGACACAATGCATATGTCTGGATTTGAAAACTGTCAGAGGTGATGCGCACCACGCTCCCCACACCTTCCAGAACTTCTGTGGGCACCCCCTGTTTTTGAACACTACAAGGAGATAATTTAGTTTACCAGAGATCTCTATTGATTTACATTGGGTGGACAGTCTGCCATCCATATCATTGTGATTGCTTTCCTTGCCAGGAACAATGTCTCTCTAAGGCTACATTCACACGACCGTATTTTTTTCATCCTTATTTTACGGACGCAAAAAACGGAAGCCGTATGTCCGCATTTTGCGGAAGAAGGCTTCCGTATGTCTTCCGTTTTTTGCGGATCCGCAAAATACTGAACTGGAGGGAGGGAAAAAAAAACCCATAGGGGCATGTTCTTCAATAAAATATTCTAATAATAATACGGAAACGGATCCGCAAAATACGGATAACATACGGAAACCTTTCTGTATGTTATCCGATTTTTGCGGACCCATTGACTTCTATGGGGCTGCGGACCGATTTTTGCGGACAATTATAGGACATGCTTCATATTTTTGCGGATGAAATATGCGGACACACGGATGCGGACAACTTACGGAAAGTTCTCCGCAAATTTTAAAAGGCCATAGAGATGAATGGTACCGTATCTATTCCGCAAAAAACGGAAACGGATGCGGATCGGATGCGGAATGAAAAATACGGTCGTGTGAATGTAGCCTAAAATATATTCTCATATGGTGGGGCCATATCTCTTCCTCCAGAATTCCCAGCAGACATGCGTTATGATCACGGGGAACCGGACTAGAAATCACATTAGATAACATAGTAGTGACCTCCTGCCAATAGGACTTGATGTAATTACAGTCCCAGCTCATATGGCAGAAGTCAGCATTTGTCTGAATGCATCTGTGGCGACTGATGTGCGATAGTTTTCCCATCTTGTACAATCTGGTGGGTGTCTAGCAAGGCCGGCACCAGCACCCGGCATACCCGGGCAAGTTCAGGGGCCAACAGCTCCTGCAGGGGGCCAACAGCACAGCTGCCAGAGGCCAGAAGCAATGAGCTCTTCCATCAATACAGATGGAAGCGCTCATTGCTGGAGCACTGGGAGCTGAAGTCCTGTCCCTCACCGCTCAGCTCCCCGTGCTCCTCCCCTCCTTCAGGCCGGCAGTGAACAGAATGGTGAAGCGGGAAGACTTCTCCCCGCGCCATCATTCAGCTTGCACGCACGGATCGCACTGATGGCCTTTGTGGGCGGAGCCTGCAGCCCCGAAATCTGCATAAGCTCCGCTTACACAATGCTGCAGAGCGAAGAGAGGACTGTGAGCTTCAGGAACGGGACAAGGTGAGTATTTACTGTGTTTTATTGTTTATAATACATAGGGGTCACAGAGGACTTTATTACTATGGAGGGGGCACAGACGTCTTTGCTACTATGGAGGGGGCACAAAGGACTTTATTACTATGAAGAGGGCACGGAGGTCTTTATTACTATGGAGGGGGCACAGAGGTCTTTATTACTATGGGAGGGCACAGAGGACTTTATTACTATGGAGGGGGCACAGAGGTCTTTATTATTATGGAGGGGGCACAGAGGACTTTATTACTATGGAAGGGGCACAGAGGTCTTTATTACTATGGAGGGGGCACAGAGGACTTTATTACCATGGACGGGGCACAGAGGTCTCTATTACTATGGAGGGGGCACAGAGGGCATTTCTACTATGAAGGGGGCACAGAGGGCATTACTATTCTGGAGGGGGCACAGAGGGAATTACTAATGTGAAGGGGGCACAATGGGCATTTCTAATATGGAAGGGGCACAGAGTCAGAGGGCATTACTACAATGAAGGGGCACAGTGGGCATTATTACTGTGAAGGGTGCACAGTGGGCATTATTACTGTGAAGAGGGCACAATGGGGATTTCTACTATGAAGGGGGCACAATAGGGATTATTACTATGAAGGTGGCACAATGGGGATTATTACTATGAAGGAGGCACAATGGGCATTATTACTGTAAAGGGGGCACAGATAGGGCATTACTACTGCGAAAATGCACAATGTGGGCATAACTACTGTGAGGGGGCACACATCTGTACAACACTACCAGTTGAGATATTAGACATGTGTTGCTCCGTACATAATTGTGCCATAAAGTAAAAATAAGGAAAAGCAAGAACAAAAAACATAGTAAACAAAAATCATATAAACTATGTTATACATATATAAACCTTGTCTGTAGCTGTAAGGTCTGGGACCTGCATAGTGACTTAAGGTGGAATATCTATTCTGGTATCAGACCGCTTTCCCAGAACAGAATCACAGTGCATTTAACATTAACCATTGGAGTGGTCTGTGATAAACAGCCCTTGCTTCATCAAAAAGTACCCAGCATGGAAGTCCTACAACTAAACATATAATCACTGGATACGACTAAAAGAGAATATGATTACTATAGTCCAAGATACAAGCGGAGGAGAGCAGCAGGTCAGTCCAAAAGGAGTAGCCTGTGTGGGAAAAAGGTAGAGACTCACGGCACCGTAGTAACGCTCGTGGTGGTGGAGGGTTTCTTGGACGTCTGGATTCCCACTCCTCCGCCTCTCGAGGATCCACGAAGAAGAGTGCTTTCCCACCATCCACTATGGGCAAGCAAGATATGCCAATATGGTAAGCTGAGCTCCTGTAGGAGCCTCTTTACAGACACAAAGGTGGCACGCTTCTTCTGGAACTCTTCAGAGAAGTCAGGAAAAAGTGATATAGTCACATTTTCAAACGACATGTTGGGCGTATTCCTAGCCAGACTTCCAATTCAGCAAACCGGCTAGTAGCGGTCTGGGAGGGGCTCCCAGAGGTGGAGGTCAGACAGAGACTCTATGGGCCCTTTCCACCGCGTAAGCCGTAGAAAAGGTGGCCCCAGGAAATATAGATTTCAACCAGTTCTCTAGAAAAGTTTCTAGGTCCGGGCCTTCAGCCCTCTCAGGCATACCCGGGATTCTGATGTTATTCCTGCGAGCCCGGTTTTCTAAATCATCACATTTTTGCCTCCAGAGGTCCACTGATCTCTCCATGGTCTGCACTCTTTCTGACGGAGGGTGGGTAAGGTCTTCTCAGGCTGATATTTGATCCTCTGTGTGGCGGACTCTGTCTCTGAGTTGTTGCACATGATGGCATAGTAGGCCCAAGTCCACCCTCACCTCCTCAATCTTTCCCGTAAGTGGGGTAATGGTGACCATTAGCTGATCATAGGCTGTTTTTAAAGTAAATTCAGGTTCTTCGGATACCTCTGCTTTGCTGCAATGTTTCGCTCTGTATGTTGCCCACATGTAATGGAGCAGCATGGTGTAGTAGAGGAAGTGGCACCATGTTGGGTCTCCTGTCTGGCATACTCTTTCAGCTTTTCTGCCACTGCCTGGGCCTTGTTGGGACTCATGACTTTTCTCTGAAGCTTCCTTCTTCTCTTGTGCACCAACCACACTATGATGACTGAAGGATGTGAAATGGGAGCCGGAGCTGCTCTCAAGCATGTCTAGACATGGCAGCATTTAGCCACGTCCCCAGATGAGATTGAGTTTAAAGGAGAAGTATATAATACATTATCCTCTTCTGATATAAGTGGGAGATTGAATGAAGTTAGAAATTTTTTTTTGCCAGTTTGTAGATTAATCTGGGTCTAAGGGTTCTTAGTAAAAAAAAAAAAAAAGAAAACTTTGAATAAAATGTATGAAAAGCTTCAGCAATTTTATTACAGTCTGATAATGAAGTATCAAGTGGAGTAGTTATCTTGTTAATAAACACTTTTTCTATCTGTTTTTTAATAATTACAGACAAAATTTTATTACCCTTGTCACCATTTGTATAATATTTGAAATTGGAAAATAGGCATATTATAGCTGATTGAATGTTTAAAATGACTTTGACCTTATTTCACAGTTCACTGAGTTTATTTTGTGTTATAAGTGCTTTAGATTTTTTATGCAAAGATTCTAAGACATCTAGGAAGACAAATATATTTGGGAAGACAAGGGGGGTCATTTATCAATCTAAAATACGCCTAAATTAGGCGCATTTCTGATGCAGATTGCGGTGCAACAGTTAGGCATAGAAAAATGTCTAAATGTAAGACAGCTAGGAAGTTGTCTTACACTTAGAACTGGCCGAGGATCTGCCGAAGTTATAAGAAGCCAGGGCATGATTAGACAGTAGCATGTTTCCTATGTCCATGTCAGTCACCTGTGATGCAAGCCTTTGGGTACCAAAGCGGTAGTCAATTCTGTGATAAGTTCTGTGATAAGTTTGCTTTGAACTCAAGAAGTATTTGTAGTCTCTAATAGTTGGATTCATCAGTCTTCACATATATTTTAGAAATAGAGAGCGCAATTGATTCTAGCTGTACTGTCGGTCTGTATGAAGAATGTCCGATGAGTGAAAAAGGGGGTCCAATGCCATATTCAGATCTCCCCCAAGAATCATTAACTCAGTGAACAAAGATTCTGGAGCTTCTTTAGGGTTTAAAATATCCACAAAGCTTGATTTAGATTTATAAAAATAAAAATGAAAGAACTAGCTGGCTCCCTCTTGTTTACTGATAGCTATTGTAACTCCACAGCAGGCTAAGAAAAACATAGGAATTTTTCCAGTCCTAAAATGTGTCTTTTGCAAGAGGGTGATTGCTGTTTTGTTCCTTTTAAGCTGGTAGAGAACGTGGCTTCACAACAGTGTAATGTTCAAGCCGCTGACATTAAAAGATACAATCTTAGGTCCCACCACAGTTATTTTATTATACCATGAGGGAAGCAAATAATAGCATTATGGTCACATACACACAAATGGAACCTGTGAAGGGGGTAAAACATAAGGTGCAATTCAGCAAGAGGCAGAACACTTAAAATAAGTTATCTCATGTTTAATGCAAAAATAAAATTCATTATTGTATAAGTACATGGCAACATCGTTCTAACAAACCTACAAGTAGCCCTGTACCTTACATGGATACAGAGCTCTCCCCAATCATTGTTCCAATTGATCTGATAGATTTATTTCAAGCTGGCAGCTTGGGGGGGAGTAACCTTTCTCAGAAGGCATGTTGTGTCTGCTGTAGCTGGTAGTAATTCAAGGATGGAACTGAGGTGGACAGAGAAGTTAGAAAAGGAGCAAACAGAAGATGGTGCTATATAGATAGATTTCATTGAATAACCCAGTGTCTTTACTAAATGTTTAATTACATGCAATTTCAAAAGTATTCAGATCCAGGTGCTGATTTGAAAACTATAGAATATTTTTCATGGGACAACCCGTTTAAACACAATTCTAGGCTCTTAATGAAAAAATGATTTTTTATGTCAGACAAAATATAGAACATAAATGAGCAGGTCCTATTAAACATCTTTATTCTCTGAGCTATATAGAATTTTCTATAAAACACCAGAAAACATAGGGAAAGTAGAAAGGAATGGATTTACTGCTGAACGGTAGATCAGTTTGCCGTGGACAAAAATATTGGCTTACTGTAGGCTCAACGGCTTAAAATGAAAAAAACATTAAACTTTATTCATTGTCAAAATTATAGCAAAGCGGCCTTACTAGCGCCGATGCTGCCGCGTCTTCCACGTGTATGGAAACGCTCAATACTGCCCGTTCTTTAATATTTCTATGACTGTGCCGCTGCTCCTGATGAGGGGTTGTCACATAACCCCAGAAACGCGTCGAGCGGCAGACAGGGCAAGTTGTTTAGATAGGCAGGGTCAGTCATTCCTGACCAGAGTGAATTTTTTCCTGCTGCTGGGTTTATAGTATAGTAGCCAGCTATTACATTGGGCTACACCTTACCCAGTTTTTGCAGGGTACTACCCGTCTGGTGTGTACATTGAGTGTTTTGCGTGGGTTTGCCTTTCGCCCGTTCACCATTGGGGAGCACACCCATGCATTACTTTATACAATTTATGTACACATACAGGGGTAGGCAGGGATACTCCCAGAGCAACAGTGCAGGGCCCTGCTGTTACTCAGTTGACAGAAGGCAATACAGGGTACTGGCAGCCTTCTGCTAATACCATATTGTTTGGACTTATGGTCCTTTATCGTTAATTAAGTTTGCTATAATTTTGACAATGAATAAAGTTTAATGTTTTTTTCATTTTAAGCCGTTGAGCCTACAGTAAGCCAAAGTAGAAAGGAATGCAAAGAATAAAGAAATAAGATAACTGAATAACAGACATAATGAAAATGATACATTGTAGTCATAGGTTCATGTTGCCTCCAGTATAAAGTGTTTCAGTGTAAACCTTCTGGATTTCGTCTGTTTTGAGTATGTTTTGGACGAGACATGTTCCCAGGAGGAGGTCTTAGACCATGACTCAGTCTTGTATCTCTACTTGTTATATGTCCAGCTTGACAAGGATTTCTTTGTAATTTCTAATCGTGTATAATAAACTAGACAGAAAAGACATGGAAACATGTTTAAACATATTAGAGATGGTATCCACAGAGATTACTTCTAGGATCCTCTATATTTGGAGGTTATTTCATCATCCTCTGTTCTACTGATTTTCCAGGTGGTCAAAAAGAATATTGAAAAAGTGTTGTGTAGTGGCCTCTAAATGATCACTGGTGCCAGAATGGGCATTCTCCAAGGCTTCAACTTGTGAGACCACCTGCTTAATTTTTTGCTTAATATCCTGTAAGTCTCTTGCAAGGAGTTCTAAAGCTGTAGAGAGGGCTCTTTGTAAAAAGGAGAGTAAATTGGCAATTGATTATTAATAAGAGTGTCTTCTAAGATGCTATGCTTAATGTCAGAGTTATCTTTGTGTCCAGACTTGGCCAAGTTTTGTGGCAGCTGAGATTTGTTGGCAGCAGGGTATAATTTTTTTTAAACAATGTGGCTAGTTCTTCTTTCACACGTGAAGATCTTTGTGCGCATCACCAGTCTTTTGTTGTGCTTTTACCATGTTTGACCATCTCTATATCTGGGGGGCTTATGAGAATTCTTTCAGTCTTTCATTGGGTCTTTACCATATTTCGCCATCTCTATTGGCTTATGAACTCCTCTGGTGGGCTTATGAAAATTTATTTGGATCCAAAATAGGAATGAAACTCTCATACTGAGCTTAGGAACACATCTGCTCCCAGTGTGTGGCAGGTGGGGGTGGTGGGAGGAAAAGAAAACTTATCTGTGCATACAGGAAGGAGAAGGTATTCTGCATACTGCATACAAAAGTCCTTAAAAAAAATTAGGGGGATACCATCTGTGAAATGAATGTAATGATGAGAAGAGCCTTCAGAGGATAACGTCAAATAAACAGCTGACCAAAGTCACCTACTGTAGTTGTGAATAATATCTCCTTCCCAGCTAGCAGTTCAATAAGGCTTTTGTAGTAGCAGGCAAACAGTCCAGCTTAATGATATAGTGTGCTCTAACAGAGCAGATTGCCAGGGGCAATCCAGGAAGAATTTGGGCAATGCCTTAACCCAAACTGTGCAGCACAATAGATGGTAGTGTAAAAGAGGCCGGGAGAGGATGCAACATGCAGATAAGAGCTGCACCTGCTACTTCAGAAGAATGGAGTACAAGGCCATATTGACATAATCTAGCCAGAAGCACAATATGGGGTGTGAGGAGGCAGCATTGCTGGTCCTTTACACAAGTGTTCCTGAGAGACGTCTGTCTTGGAGGAAGTCAGAACAGGCCACTATGAAGCCTTCAAAATCTAGGCTGTAGCTATCAGTAATTTCATCTAAGACTGGAGGATTCACTCAGGTTGTGGAAGGCAGCAGGCTCTGTTATGTTCAAATGGTAAGAATGTGTTTCGTCATATGCACTGAAGAAAATGTTTTACTTTACCGCTGCTTCTAGACCAACCTACAGTCAGCAGACACAGAGTAAGTTTTACTGGGTCCAAAGAGATACTGATGAGGCTAGAGTCCGAGGGGCTGCAACTCAGTCCTGTGTGCGATGGTGTCCAGGTTAGTAGGCTGCAGTACGCCACATTGTGGTTGCAGTCCCCAGAGATGCAACGTGCCTTGCTATGTGGTCACTCTAAGTCTGGCAAAGATGGGGCATCTGTCCACAATGGTCCTAGGACAGTTAGTCCTGGGTAATCAACAGGATACCTCTGAAAATATTAGGAGTTGAAGAATAAAGCATCTGCCTCGATGCATGTCCAGGTCATGCCCCTCATGCCACAATTTAGCATCAGAATTTTGGCACACATTGGCACATCTCTTTCCCAATAACTTATATTCCTTGTCAGAAGAGTCAAACAACAATGTGTAAAATGCATAATAAATGAGGTGTTTTTTACAGGTGAAAAGTATATATACATTACGGCAAATATGTGAAAATTTACAAATGTCTCTCTAACTTAACTCCTCCAGATGTTTTTTCTTTTTATAAAAACTGAATATTTTTATAGCTATTTGGATGCATTGATTACTTTGAATTACTTTGACATGGTTTAAAGCAGGACATTTAAATGTAGTTTTCTCTCAAACAAAAAGAGCAGGTTTGACCTCTTCTGACCTGTTCATTCCACTTGACATCTAATTCTTTTCTGCAACTTAAATTATGGAGCCTTTAAAATATATGAATACTAATGAACTGCTCAAATTGCAAAGCATCTGCCAATTAAGTTTAGATTTGGATGTCTCCCCCGAGAAGGTCATAACCTGGTTTAAGTGCAGGTGGCTTTTACAGTCAGAGTAGTTGACTGAGATATAGTGTACAGCAGCAGCTGCCAAGTGACAGTTGTAATGTAATACACATGTACTGCTTCTTAAAGCTTCGACAGACCAGTTTCATAGGACGCGTTAAAGGTGTTATACCACAAATATAGAATGAAATGCAACACGTACATTTAAAGTGTACCTAAGCCTTCAATTTTCTTTAAAACCTTTACAAATGCTCTAAAAAATTATTTTTGCAATACATTTTATTTTAATATATTTTATTATTTATATTTATGTGTTCCTACCAAAACATGCCCCTACAGCACTTTTTACTGCAGTGCATACAGATCCATAAACCATAGCCATATATGCGATATATGGACTCTGTGCTTTACAATAGGGGCTGCAGTGAGCACAGGATTAGCAGGAGCCGTTCCAATCAAAGCTCTGCTCAGTACACTGGTGTAGAAGACCTTGCACTGTAGTACTATACAAGGCTTGAGCAGAGCAGGCACAGGTAGGAGCTCTGCACAGCATATCACTGGTAGTGACCGAAATGCTGATTTCAGCGGTGTGTCACTCATCAGCTAAAAGTAAGTGGTTGCCAAGAACCAGCGTCATAAATATTGCATCCAAGGTCTTGAAAAGAGTCAAATCTACCTGAGAAGAGTCATGGTTATTCATAATCTCCTGCTCTCCGTGCCCACCTGCTGATGATTGGCAATATTCTACCTAGTTTTCTCCACTTATTATTATGAATTACCATGAGTTTTCTCTAGTAGATTTGACTCTTTTCAAGGCCTGTGCTGCAATGATTTTGATGCTGGTTTTCGGAAACCACTTACTTTTAGCTGATGTGTGACACACCGCTGAAATCAGCATTTCTGTCACTATTTTATACTGCCCTCAGTATGGACAGCATAAAGTTGATGACAGGTTCCCGTTAAGTAATTCTACAAATTACAGCTATACTATTCTGAACTGGGTTTCCTACATACCGACAACTTCTGCTTTTACCTTCCTGTGCAACCAACATATGCCATTTATAAGCTGTGTCAGCCGGTTCACAGTGGGTGGAGAGATCCCTGCTGGTGAGTAGGCTTTCTCATTTTCTTCAGTTTGACTGAAAGCAGCAGGGGGCAGATGTCTGTCACGAATATTTAGACATCTCAGTTGTAAGGGTGATGAGCAGAATAGATAGAAGCACCTCAGTCAGAATACTGGTGAGTAACAACAGCAAATAGGGACAGAAAGGCATCCTCCTATTTATAAATGCAACAAAGGTGACAGCTACAGTAGGTTTGTTTGTAATTTATTTCTTTTCACCCTTGAAACCTACGGTACTTATGTACGCTTCTCATTCGATCATCATTGCCCAGGTGTGGCATGGGATGACCAGTAGTGTTGATCGAGCACCCAAGTGATCGGGTGCTCAGGCCGAACACATTGGGATGCTTGTGTGCTCTACAGAGCACCCGAGTATAATGGATGTCAGTGGGAGAACCTGAGCATTAAACCAGGAACCCCCTGCTCTGAAGAGTGGAGAGTGCCTGGTTCATAGGAAAAGGTCAGAAATTGATGGAAACACCACTGAAATGGTTCAGGAACAGCAGGGGGAGGATGTCTAGATGTATCTTGGACTCCCAGGTCACTGCTGGGAACTATGTTGTCCGAGTAGTATGCTACTTTTACAGACTGACAAAAATGCGCACAAAACCAAAGATAAAATCGATTTTATAGGAAAAAATTGTTAGGAAACATTCTTTCCTGCATATTTACTTGTATATAAAGTGCAAGTGCTACCAAAAATGACAAGCAAGAGTCACTCAGATTCAACCTGTATATCACATAAAGGACGGCCTCATTCACATTGTGGTTCCAGTGTTCAGGTAGTGGGACTCCTACACTCATAAAGCCTATGCACTAAGTGAAAGGGCTCCCAAAAATTACAACGAACCAGCACTCCAATACACCCTTTGTTACACATAAAGGAGGGCATCATACACACCCTTGAAAAATTATGATTGATGGCCTGCTGGTGACCCTCAAAAACATTTGGAGCAAGGGCCTGTTGATCTGACCATCTAAAACATCAGGGGTGAGGGCCTGCTGCTGAGCTGACCCTCTAAAACATTAGGGGTGAGGATCTGCTGGCGAGCTGACCCTGTAAAAGATTGTAGGTGAGGGCCTGCTTGTGAGATGACCCTGAAAAACATTATATGCAAGGGCCTGCAGGTGAGCTGACCGTGTAAAAGATTGTAGACGAGGGCCTGCTGGTGAGCTGACCCTCTAAAAAATTAAATACGAGGGCCTGAAGGTGAGATGATCCTGTAAAACATTATATGCGATGGCCTGCAGGTGAGCTGACCCTGTAAAAGATTGTAGGTGAGGGCCTGCTGGTGAGCTAACCCTCTAAAAGGTTGTAGGTGAGGGCCTGCAGGTAAGCTGATCCTGTAAAACATTATATGAGAGGGCCTGCAGGTGAGCTGACTCTCTAAAAGATTATAGGTGAGGGCCTGCTGGTGAGCTAACCCTCTAAAAGATTGTAGGTGAGGGTCTGCTGGTCAGCTGACCCTGTAAAACAGGCATCCTCAAACTGTGGCCCTTCAGCTGTTGCAAAACTACAACTCCCAGCATGCCCGAACAGCCTACAGGTATTGTGGGAGTTGTAGTTTGACAACAGCTGGAGGGCCGCAGTTTGAGGATGCCTGCTGTAAAACATTATATGCGAGGGCATGCAGGTGAGCTGACCCTGTAAAACATTATATGCGAGGGCCTGAAGGTGAGCTGACCTTGTAAAAAATTATATGTGAGGGCCTTGGGTACTGAGACTGGACTTGGTGGAAGACTGGGTGGTGCTTAACTGACTGGAAGCATTTTCTGCTGCAATCCAACCGACCACCTGGTTGCACTGGTCTGACTTCCTTCAAGAGTGGTGTCCTGTGCAGCCCTGCAAACTGGGACATGAAACTAGGTATCGTGGATGATTGTTTTTCTTGTGCTCTGGCGGTAGGGCCATGGCCTATGCGTGCACCATCAGGATCACGGCCACTTCCCTGTCCCTGACTGCTCGCCTTTCACATTTTAGATGTAATATGTGCTTGAAAGTATGTCACACATACAGTAGCGTAGGATTTGGAAGTGTATGCGCAAATTTTTTTTAAAAGGTATTTGGGATGTGGAAACGTCACACAGGAGATATCCTGCATGTAATGTCAGTGCTGTCACCAGAGGCTAATAAAAAATTACAGGGAATGTCACAGGTATTTGGGATGAGGAAACGTTACACAGGAGAGGTACCACCGGTAATGTCACTGTCCGCAGAGTCTACAGAAAAAGTACACTGTATACACTGTATGTCACAGATAAAAATTTTATGTGCACACATTACAATGGAAATGTGGCACTGGTAATGTCAGTGTCAGAAGCGGACAACGTCTATTAAAAAGGTACACTGTATGTCACAGACACATTTTTTCAGCGCACACGTTACACTACAGATGTGGCGCTGATAATGTCACTATCCGCAGCATACACCGTCTACGGAAAGAGTACACTGGATATCACAGATATTTTTTTTTATGGGCACACTATACACAGAAGATATGGCGCAGCTAATTTAACTGTCCACAGCGGACACCGTCTACGGAAAAAGCACGCTGGATGTCACAGATATTTTTGGGATGCGCACACTTTACACAGGAGATGTGGTGCAGATAATCTAGCTGTCCTCAACGGACACCGTCTACGGAAAAAGTACACTGGATGTCACAGATATTTTTTGGGATGCGAACACTTTACACAGGAGATGTTGCTTAGATAATGTAATTTTCCGCAGTAGCCTATTAGATGCTATTTAGCGCAGGATGCGCTAAAAATATATATTGCTGCTGCCACACACAATAGTCCTTAAAAGGACTTTTGAGTCTGTAAAGTTTTAGCAATTTAGCGCAAGTTGCGCTACAAATATATATTGCTGCTGTCACACACATTAGTCCTTAAAGGGACTTTTGTGTCTCTGAAAAGTTTATCTAATAAAAATAGTTCAATATCATTCCCTACACTGTCTATCCCTTCCTATGCACAGCTCTCCCTGACTAAGCCTGAGCCAAACACGCGCCATAGGGTGCTATATAGCACTCGATGACGTGTTCCGGCTAGCCAATCACTGTAATGCCAGTAACCAACATGGCTACGACATTGCAGTGAGGGCAGTACTTACCTACCTCTTTTGTGTGTGGATTTCCAAATTTGCTTCCACTGCCCATTTGACAGAGTGAAGCCCAAATCTAATTCCCACTTAGTAATAATGGTCAGTGAGACAAAGGTAAAAATGCTACCCAGAGAAAGCAAGTGGTAGACCTTAGTAAGTCTTTAAGTTGGCCAGAGTCTATTTTACACTGCATAATAATTTCCAGAAGAAAATAGATGATACCCATGGTAATAAGTAGATGAGGCATATTAAGCAGGTTGAATACAGTATTTAACAAGTCCCAGAGTTTGAAGGAATGTTTTAAAGTGGGGTTAGTTATAGTAGGTGGGGAATTGTGTGGCATCTGAACAATGGAGTCGATTGAGAGGAAGACAACCTCTAAGGCTTCAAGCGAGACCCAGACTGGGGCGTCCATAGACAAATGGGGCAGGGCCAGCTGGGCGTTTTTTTGCAGCCTGATAATATCTCTGAAAATTTAGCACACCAAGTCCTCCTTGTCTGTATAAGGTGGAACACTCCACTCTGGGGATAGAATTATTCCAGAGAAATCAAAGAGACATGAGTTATATGGATTTTAAGATGTTAGTCAGAATTGCCACTGGGAGGGCTCTGAAAAGGTATAACAGCTTTGTAAAGATTGACATTTTGAGGGAGTTAGCTCTCTCAATCCGATATGTGATAGCGGCTCTAGCTTTCCAGAAGCCGTCCCAACTTTTGAAGGAGAGGCAGGTAATTATGTGAGCATAATATATCATAAGAGGAATTGAGGCCAACTCCTAAACCAGGTGTCCTGATGACCAGTGGAAGAGGAAATTAGAGTGATGGTATGAGACTGACAGTGAGGGTGTCAAATTGAAAGCTTTTGATTTTGAACTAGTAATAGATGGTCCTGACACTGGAGAACTTGGAGAGTAAGTTTGGGAGGGAAGTGTTGGAGATGTTATGTTATTAGCATAAAATGTATTCAACTCCTTTGATATCAGAATTGTTGTGAATACGAATCACTAAGGATTCCAGCTCCAATATAAACAATAAAGGGGACAAAGGGCATCCCAGGATAATCTCACAGTGCAAAAGAGCAGTCAGTGAATCTGTCATAAAGAAGAATAACCTTTTGGAGATAGGCCAAAATGTGCTGAGAGGTAGGACCTGTGATTGAGAAGATAATTGGGGCAATAAGGTTTTAAAGTCATAATTTTTTTTTTCAGGATTAGCAGTAATTGTACCTTGACTGATGCCGAGTTTATAGAAAGGACCAATGGCGGGGAAGGTCTAAGTTTATTAAGGGGTAGTATTTCTGAACCAAAGGAATTTACCTTCGACAATATTAGTGTATCCTCTGTAGTTTTTTCTTTTGGTATTGCTTCCAGTTTGGACACCTTTTGTTTGAGTTCCCATTGTTTAAGTGTCTTTTCGTGTTTGGAGCAAGCAGCTGTTTGTATCAATTGTCCTTGAAGTATTGTTTTATGGGCCCTGAGGGGGAGATGGGGTATGAAGCAGAGGAGGTGTTCATTTGCAAAACACTCTCAAACTCATTTTGATAGGGAACACCTCTGGGATCGCCAAGAAAGAGTCATTGACGGACAAAGAGGGATTAAGGGGTTTGGACATAAGATGAGCAGGAGATGGACACTGGGCTATGATATGACCATAGAGTAAAGTGTATTTTTGATTCCGTCACCTGAGGTATAAAGGAATCAGCAGAGAAAATATGATCTATTCTAGAGTAAATGAGGGATGTGTCTGCTGCCAAACATTTACTATATGGAAATGAGAGAGGAGGCCCTTGAATATATCAAAAGCTGTAATCTGTGATAAAGTTGCAGGGATAGATGGGGATACGTAGGACTTGTCCAGGTTTGAGTTCAGCATGCAGTTTTTGTGTATCTACTAACTTTTTTTTTCTAGGAAACAAAAAAAAAAAAAACTTGATTTTGTAACACTGTCACAAGACATCAATCCTATGTTTCTATGTGTGGCCAATCAGTGGATGTGTTGTGGTTTGCTGTTTGTCAAGGATTTTGCTACTATTTCACACTGTTGTATTAATTGTGAATGTATTTAGTTTCAATAGTTTTTTTTATTGCATTTTTCAAATAAATACAAGAACAACAAGTAGTGGTCGCAGCCACCGTCAAGCAATACAATATAATGTACATAAACATTTTGAGTATAGCATGTTTAGATAGCATAAGGCACCAGGGCATCCGCGTGGATGCTGTCAACCTGGTGACAGTACATATATTTCAGCGTACAGGTAGGCATAATGAATTCTCTTCGGGAGAGAATAGGTACAGTGGGCGCAGCCACTTAGAGATGCTTAAAGGAACACAACAAGATAAGGTAAGAGAATAACAAAGACAAAGGGCCAATATGACCTAACAGGCCAAATAAAGACTAGTGCATCCAAAGCATGTGATAACAAATGAGCATCATCCTGAAGTAGCACCAGCGGGCTATAGAAGTAGGGAGGGGATGGGGGGGAGAGGGGGAGAACGGGAGTCCCGTGAGGTTACTGCATTAAGTGTAGGTCCAGGTACATCATCCAAAGCTGATTCATAATATGGCATCTGGGAGAGGAGTGGCATATATACTCGAGAGCCAAGCCATCCACCGGTTAGTAGTTTAAATTCTACTGCGGAGAATCTAATGTTGCATATATTGGTTAACCAGTTGCTTAACTTCAGTAAATGGCGGGGTAATACTTTGTTTCCAGTATCGGGCTATCACTTTTCTAGTAGCCGTAAGGACATGTGCCACCACCCATCTGCAATCGCAAGGAATATTTGAGGCTCCAATGCTCAATATGGCCATTTGCGGTGGTGTCAAGGCTATTTTAATATCCGTGATTTCAGAAAGCACAGTGCTAACTTTGCGCCACAAAGGCGTCGTATGAGGGCAATACCACCACATGTAACCACAGCCACGCCAACACAAGGGCGAATATCCCGCAGAAAGGTGCGCTATTCTGTCAGGCGTAAGATACCACCGTAATTGAATTTTTCTATTTTGTTCTGCATGATTTATGCATTAAGATGGTTTAACTGCCCAGAGAAGCGCATCATGCCATATTACTAGTGGAAACTCAAGATTGAGTTCTGTTTCCCATTTGGACATATAAGGTAATTTCTGGTCAGATTTAGTAGACATTTGGAGCTGATACATTATGGACAAACCTCTCTTTGCTGAGGAGGATAAAGCAAGGAATTTCACAGCCTTCGCGACTGCAGGTGGGGGTACAGCTGTGGGTGGTCGAGGGTATGAGTTCATTAGTCTCCTGATCTGGAGATATTGGTAAAAGCGGTTATTGGGCACTGCATATTTAGCATACAGAGATTCAAATTGCACCATAGAATGGCCCTCATACAAGTGACATAACTTACAGTATCAAACCTCTTATCTATCCAAAAGGACAGAGCCAGGCCTGGAATGAGATATTCAAACACTTGTAGAGGAAATTCCTTCCAGTCTAAAAATTTAGAAAAGCCAAATTGGTCTAACAGTCGCAGCCATGCCATCGCAGAGGCTTTCATTCGTTAAATAGGTAGGGTGATATGAGATCTGCGTATTGTCTGTGCAGCTAAGTATCCAGTAAGAGAGGAACCGCTTAGCAATCCAGACCCTAGTTGAAGCCACCATTGGGGGCCAGAAGGGCACCACCATTCTTTCACCTGAGAAAGCAAAGAAGCCCAGTAATATGCCTTCACATCCGGCACACCTAATCCCCCTGCACACATTACTGGGTATAGTGCCTCTTTACATACTCTGGGGTTAGTGCGCCCCCATATAAATTTCAATATCCCTGTTTAAAGCTGGTCCAACATATACATGGGAATACAAGCCGGGACACATTGAAATTTATATAGAATTTTTGGCAGTATAAGCATTTTTGCAAGGTTAATTCTAGCTATCCATGTTAATTCCTGGGAGGCTAAGGATTCATAATCCTTACAGAGATCGGCTTGTAGTGCCCTAAAATTCACTGCGACCAATTGCCGGGATGATGGGGTTAACAGGATCCCCAAATATTGTATATGCTCTGATTTCCAGTTAAATTGGTATCGCGCCAGATGGTGGCTTGTATTTCCACCAGAATAAATAGGGGTAGGATATTGGATTTTGTAACGTTGATCTTATAATAGGAAACACTCGAGAATCTCCATAATACATCCCAAACCGCATCCAACGATTATACAGGATCAGTCAAGGTTAGGATTACATCATCTGCATAGAGCGTCAGCTTGTGACGTTGGGTGCCGACAGGGATGCCCGCAACCGCCTCATGTGACCTAATAACCGCAGCTAAAGGCTCCATTACCAGTGCAAAAATTAAGGGGGATAGGGGGCATCCCTGTCGGGTACCATTAGAGATGTGAAATGTTATGGATAGGAATTCCGAAGTCAGCACTCTGGCTGACTGTCTGGAATATAGGCCCATGATGCCCCTGAGTATAGCCCCCTCGAACCCAAATTTGTGTACTACGCTTTCCACGTACCCCCAGTGTACTCAATCAAATGCCTTTTCAGCATCAAGAGACAAAAACACTGTGGGGGTCCTGGAAAGCTAATTGTGAATGTATTTAATGAGAAATTGGAGTCCTTAATAGAAGTGAGTGAATCAATTCTTAATAAATTGAATTTCCTTAAAAAAAAAATGAAATTTCTAATGAATCTAAAACTTTTGTGATTATTATCGTATGAAGGGCACAAATTGGCAGCCACCATCAAAAAGGGATACTTTTGGATCAGTTTGTAATTTAAAAGAAAAATTCGGATAGTCCATTGTGCTTTTAAACAGGCCATTTGTTGCTACCAGCTACTGTGCATTTACGCATAGCTATATATGTCATTGTCACTTTGACATTACTAATGATATCTTGGTGTTAAAGAGCTTGGAAGGGGATGTATTCAGTCTTAGGAAACCAAACAGTGTCATACATGACTTTTCAGGGCAGTTGGATCACTTTTTATTAAGGTTGAATTATTTTGGACCCAAATTAAATCTGACAACCAGTTTGTGCAAATCAGACCTGAAACAAAGTGTAAGATATTTACTCATAACTTATAGTTTCAAGAAACTAACTAATCTTAAACAAATTTGAGATAAGAGACCAGATTTAACCAAATTTGAGAAAAGATACTTTAACGGTTGACCCATCTATAGCATGGAATAGGAGGATGCACCCCCCTTGGGGAGAGAGAGACAATTGTATGAAGCTCCTGCTTCTTACTGGTGGACTTATAATTGCAAAATCAAAAGGAATTACTGGGAGATGGATCTTGAATAGAGTCACCTGGCATGACACTGCTGTCTACACTAAAGCCAGCCATGAGCAGAAAAAAAAGAATAAATAGAATTTTCATTTTTACTAGCTCCCATTCCAATTTGCATTTTGTTCCCCCAAATTTAACTCCTTTGTAGTTTTCTCTTATCCTTCATGTTTGAATCCTACTTCTTTGTCATGTGACTGGTGTCCTATCATGCCTTAGGGCAGTGAGATGTGTCCTGATATCCACACATCATGTGACACTATCCACAGCCCTTAGGCTACATGCACACGACCGTTGCCTGCCTCCGTGTCCGCTCCTCCTTGAAATTTTGCGTCCGTCAAGAAAAACGGATGACGGACCGTTTTTTTTGACGGATCCGATTTTTATGGCAGATCCATTGTAAAAATGCCTATCCTTGTCCGCAAACGTGAACAAAATAGGACATGCACTATTTTTTTGATGGAATGAAAACACGGATCACGGATGCGGAACAAAAATGGTTGACCATCCGCATTTTTTGACGGACCCATTGAAATGAATGGGGAAGCATCCTATCTGTGAAAAAAAACGGAACGGACGTGGAAACAAACAACGGTCGTTTGCATGGGGCCTTATTCTTACTGAGGCTTCCTACATCCTACATTATAAGGCCTCATGCACAAGACCGTATGTATTTTTTAAAAAATACAGATGACGTCCGTGCGCATTCCGTATTTTGCGTATCGAACCAGCTGGCCTCTGATAGAACAGTCCTATCCTTTTCCATAATGTGGACAATAATAGGACATGTTCTTTTTTTTTGCGGAACGGAAATACGGACATACGGAAACGGAATGCACGTGGAGTAACCTTCATTTTTTTGCGGTCCCATTGAAATGAATGGTTCCATATACGGTCCGCAAAAAAACGGAATGGACACGAAAAGAATATACGTTTGTGTGCATGAGGCCTAAGGCTCCAGGACATAACCAACAGCAAAAAAAGGGAAACTGATTTGCTACAGGGTGCAAAGGTAGGCTAGTAACTTTGATAAATGGTGGTATTTGGAGAAAATGATATGACAGCGATATCTGTTAAGAGGGATACCTTTATATTAGTTGTACAATCACTAAAGGTATAAAATTGCAAGTTTCATTACAGCTTTTCCAAAGTAGCCTCATCCAGTTGTACTGTCTGTCAGGAGGAAGCATGTTAAGTTTCATTATGGCTGCCCTCAAGGACATTTTTAAAAAGAAAAATCTACAATACCGAAAAAATAAATAAATGTTACTTGTATATTGACATATTAATAGATTAATACAACTAAAAATAACATGAAACAGTCCTCTTAATTTATATAAAAAAGAAACTGTAAGTATATTGGTATGTTATATAAAAAAAAAAAAAGTGTGTTTCCACCCTAATAAAAGAAAAACACATGTAGAAAAATTATACCTTCATATTCCAGGTAGAGAAAAAAATAAATTTTTAATCACATTTTGCCATTTTTGTCGTTTTTTTTCTATAACAAATATCTTCATAGTACACTTTTTGTTAGCTGTGCCACATTTTTATGTTAAATATCAAACAGAGGTTTTACACTGAGAGCTGAGCCGCAGCAGACCCCCATTGAGGAGATGACATTACTTTACATCCTGTGGCAGTGGCTCTACACTTTATATCAGCACCTGGATGGTTTGAAGCTGTAATGTTCTGTTCTTCCCTTAACGTGTGTTCTCTTCAGATCCTAAGTGGAACATTATTCAAAGCATAGTGAAAACCATTATTTTGCCTCCAGAATCAGTATGTGTGACATTGTATTTTTCCAATCGAGGAAGAAAAGACCTTATTGAATCACTAATTTCATCTGAACTGACAGTCGACACTCTCATAAATATTAGTTTGGCCCCCGAAATAGGCATCTTCACAGGACAGTGCAAATAAATGAATAGTTACAGTTGGAGATTAAGGTATCCCTCTGGGATGATTCTCACTTATTTGAACAAAGTTTTAAAATAATCCTTTGTGTTATCTGATAAAACATGTTGTTTGTATATTCTCTAAAGAAAGTCTACGAGAAATGCCAACCGTTATTGGACAATTTAATTATTTATATATCGCTACCTCTTCAGGAAACTTGAGATGATCTGTCATGTAACTGGGGCATTGCAGCATCCCGGGGATCACTTTTTTATTGCTTTTCAATATAATTAAATGGCTTTTTTAGTACGATTCCTGTGTCTGTGGGGGATCAGAGGCTGTATTGGTAATGGATAACTAAAGCACAGCAGTTCTGCTGTGTTCATGTTTCATTGCCTTTAGCATACTGCAGGAGAATAAAAGCTTCAGCTGCAATTTCACATAAAGATATTCACAGTTTGAAATGAGAATGAAAAGGAAAAAAAAAATCAAGTCTAGCACTACATCTGATTACATTTATGTTTTGTGCATTCATAGATGTGAAGCATTCACATGTGTTTAGGATAAAAAACATCTCATTTGCCTCATGTTAAATATTCAGTTGACAGGTTGAAATAATTAGGTGCCAACTTTATAAACTTATCCCAAAATGTTTATGTAAAAGAATCTCAAATCAAGTAAATTCCATAAAAAATTGTAGTAGTTTACTTAACAAACTTTTATGAATGTTGGTTGGACAAATTCACTTTGTATGGCAGTTTTTGCTTAGTATAACCACAGAAGTAGTTGTACTGGATTTTGAAACGTGGTAAAGTGGTGAGGAGGCGGCTTGGAAAAGTGATGAGGAATTCTGTCATTCTACTCTTCTTGCTTTTGTGGCTTGTTCATCATGTACAAGAGTTTGCTAGACTGAATTAGGGATGGGTGAAACAATTCTAACAAAACAGGGCCAGACATTTAGCCCAGCCCGACAATTTCGTGTCTGCATCACTGCTTCAATTTGCAGTACAAGAGCACAGGTTTCGCTTCAGCTTTAGAGCAGCATCTGAGACACACCTACACATTGTGACGTTAGCACTGTCTAGTGGCCCTGGAGGCACATGCGGCTCTTGATACCATTCTGTGCGGCTCCCATTCATCTAGTAACAGGCATGTATGTCTATGTCTTGTGGCTGCTCATATTTTATTTTCATGTATTTCTCCCATTAGATATGAGTCCTGAAACTGTAGCTAGACATTAATGGTATATTCTGTATATACAATATGCCATAAATACTGCATTCAATTTTATATTTCGCCCTTGTCATTGGTTCAGTCTGGCATTGTGAACCCCAACCAGAAAACATTGTGCATCCCTGGTCTAGTGGGACTGAAGGAAGTGATTGTAATGTCTTATCATCAAAAATGTTGATCTTACAGATTTACTGATTGTTAAAGAGGTTGTGCAGGCTATACAGATTGATGATCTATCTTCAGGATAGATCATCAATAGAGTTGAGCAGAAACCTAGAAGTTCGTGTTCGACGGGTTCTGCACAACTTCACAAAAAAGTTTGGGACCCGAACTTGACCCGAACTTTACCCCAAACCCAAACTCCATTGAAGTCAATGGGGACCCAAACTTAAATGGCTCTAAAAAAAAGTCCTGGTAAGGGCTAGAGGGCTGGAAATTGACGCAAAATGGGGGTAAGAGTAGGACAAGTGCCCTGCAAATTTTGGATAAGGGAAATAACTTAAAATAACATAAAATACATAAAAAATTAAAATAAACATTCTAAACCTGAGCACAAGTGAGTGACAGTGGCACCTGCCACCCCGCAAAAAGAGGATGTGGCAGCAACACCACCCCATCTTCAACCGTCACCAAGCATCTCCACACTATCCCATGGAAGCGTTCAGCTGTCCATCTCCCAATTAGAAGAAATAGAAATAGGAAGTACCCCCCTACCCACCCGCGATCCCTGGCCCTGAATGCCAGGATTTCAAAATTCCTGGTCCTTTAAAATGCCATCATTCTGTCTGGTGAAGAATGATGGAGACTTTTAAAAATCTTATAGCACTGGCTGTCTCACAGTATGTGGTTCCCTCCCACCACTACTTTTCCAGACGAGCCATCACTTCCCTGCACAACCAAGTGGCGGACAAAATCAGGTATGCACTGCGCAATGCCATCTGTGGCAAGGTCCACATAACCACCAATACATGGACCGGTAAGCACAGGCAGGGAAGTTATATCTCCCTAACAGCACACTGGGTAAATGTAGTGGTGGCTGGGCATGAGGCGGATAGCAGTTTGGCGCATTTCCTTCTGCCCCCGAGGATTGCAGGGCACTTCTATTTGCCTCCTGTTGTCTCCTCCTCCTACTGCGCTTCTTCCTCCTCTACCACCTCCTCCTCTACCACCTCCTCATCCTTTCATCATAATACCTTCACCACCAACATCAGCACAGCCATGGGGAAACGACAGCAGGCTGTTCTGAAACTCATCTGTTTGGGGGACAAACCACACACTGTGCAGGAACTGTGGACGGGCATGATACAACAAAACAGACTGATGAGTGGTTGGTGTCACTGAGCCTCAAACCCTGCCTGGTCGTGTGCGATAATGGGTGAAATCTCATAGCAGCTCTGGGCCTAGCCTATTTGACACACATCCCTTGCCTGGTGCATGTGCTGAATTTAGTGGTGCAGAAATTCCTGAACACCTGACAGTGGAAATCAATTCAGCTAATCCAGCTCTTATATTCTGGTGGGACAAATTCACTTTTATTGGTGCTCAAGGACCCCTGTCTGTGGCTTGAGCCGCAGATGTGACAGCCAAATAATTGTATTAAATTTGTCGGTTAGATTGTTGTGTAACATTTCCACGGTTATCAGGACTTTTTATTATAAATCGTAACAAAAACTATACAAGGAACATTTCAAAAAGAGAAAATTAACCCGACCAGACTCCCAAACTACACCCCCCCCCCTTTTCACTCAAACCACCCATTAATGCCAATTCACAAACTATTTACACATTTACTTATAAACATATTTAAATAACTGTAAGTCAGATAAATGAAATAAACAAACAAAACTATATACATTCGTTACCCTTAACTTATAAGGCCAGTCATATACAAGTGGCTCGGAGGGTGGGTTCCCTCACCAACGTAGGCCAGGTACACAATTGTCCAGCTAGGGCACAGTTCTGGAGGAGGAGAAGAAACCGTGTTCACAGCAGGGTGGCACCCAAATCAGCTCACTGCCATCACTTGAGCATGGCTGGGGGGGATACAGATGACACAGATGCTACACCTCCCACAGAGGACAGCTTGTCTTTGCCTCTAGGCAGCCTGGCAAACGTGAGCAACTACATGCTGCAGTGCCTGCACAACGACTGCCGAGTTGCCCACATTCTAACTTGTGCAGATTACTGGATGGCCACCCTGCTGGATCCCCGTTGGTAGACACACTGCTGATGGCATTTACACCTGACACCGAGGGCACAGTGGAAGCACAAGGCTAAAGCAGAGGAGTAGGAGGAGGAAGAAGTCACCAACGCAGCTCGGTCACCGCCCGCACCTCAGAAGGCAGGGTTAGCATGGCCGAAATGTGGAAAAGCTTTGTAACCATGCCACAACAACCAGCACCACCAGCAGATATGGAATGTCTTAGCAAGAGGCAGCATTTCCGCTAAATGGTGGAATACTATCTGTGCACACGCCTACATGTATTGACTGATGGGTCTGCCCAGGGTCGTAGCTACAGGGGAAGCAGGGGAAGTCGCTGCTTTGGGGCGATGACCAAGAAGGGGCCCATCCAGGAGGAGGAGTAGGACCAAAATACTTTGTCAGGGCCCCCTCAACAGTATTATACAATGAAATTATATACAGTGGCAGTATAGACAGTGTTGAAAATGTATGGAACAGCTGCCTGGTCTGAGAGAGCGATCTTTAGTAGCCACAGGAATGGGGGCAGCATGAAAGGAAGGGATTGCGAGGGGGGCCCCATTAAAAAATTTGCTGTTGGACCCAGTAATTTCTAGCTACGCCACTGGGTCTGCCGCATTCAACTTCTGGATCTCCAAATTTTGGACATGGCCTCAGCTTCACCTTTACGCCTTGGAGGTGCTGGCCTGCCTTGCAGCCAGTGTATTGTCTGAACGTGTGTTTAGCACGGCTGGGGGAGTTATCACAGACAAAAGCAGCCGCCTATATAGAGCCAATTGGACAATCTCATGTTCATGTCAAGTTCCCTGTCTGTTATGCAGTGCAGGGGTACTTTGAAGGAAAGAAGGGGTACAGATCAGCCAACAATCTGAACGCCACCTAATTTACAGCATATATTTCCCAGTCAGGTATGCAGGGCAGGGGTAGTTTGAAAGAAAAAAGGGGTCATGGAGCGTCCCCGTCATCAGGCATCTATTTTCCCCGCTAAAGGATTAATTTAAAAGTGTATAGAAGCCACAAGGGGCCCCCACACTGCAGATTTATCATGGAGACATAATGGAGATTTTACAGTATATAACTATAGCACCCAACAATGTAAATGCCACCGAATTTACAGAATATAATTCCCTGTCAGGTATGCAGTGCAGGAGTACTTTGAAAGAAAGAAGGGGTACAGATCACCTAACAATCTGAAGGCCACCTAATTTACTGAATATATTTCCCAGTCAGGTATGCAGTGCAGGGGTACTTTTATGGCCCAAGAATGTAACATACGAATTTTAGAAATGTACCTCCCTGTCACCTATGCAGAGCAGGGGTTTGTATAATGCAAAAATTGGCAAAATGTCACCCACCAATGTAACAGATGATTTTTGGAAATTTACCTCCCTGTCACCTATGCAGAACAGGGGTTGGTAAACGGCAAAACTTGCAAAATGTCACCCACCAATGTAACAGATGATTTTTTGACATTTACCACTCTGTCACTTATGCAGAACAGGGGTTGGTAAACGGCAAAACTGGCAAAATGTCACCCACCAATGTAACAGATGATTTTTTGACATTTACCACCCTGTCACTTATGCAGAGCAGGGGTTTGTATATGGCAAAAATTGGCAAAATGTCACCCACCAATGTAACAGATGTTGCAAACGTGCTCTGTGGTACGACAGTACGGGTTTATTCCACCAACTACAGAAATGTATTATGTCACCGCAATATTTTAAAATAGGTTTTTCAGCGGTGTATGCAAGCGTGATCTGTGGTACGACAGTACGGGTTTATTCCACCAACTACAGAAATGCACTATGTCACGGCAAAATTGTAAAACAAGTAATAACCGCCCCGTCACTTATGCAGAGCAGGGGTTTGTACATGGCAAAACTGGCAAAAAAAACTGTTTTGTTAACATTGTATGCAAAAGTGCTCTGTGGCACAATAGTAGGGGTTTATTCCCTCAACTACAGAAATGCAGTTATTCACCGCAAAATTTTAAAACAGTTTTTTCAGTGTTCTATGCAAAAGTGCTCTGTGGTACGACAGTATAAGTTTATTCCACCAACTACAGAAATGCACTATGTCACCGCAAAATTTTAAAATAGGTTTTTCAGCGGTGTATGCAAACGTGCTCTGTGGTATGACAGTACGGGTTTATTCCCCCAACTACAGAAATGCACTATGTCACCGCAAAATTATAAAACAGGTTTTTCAGCAGTGTATGCAAACGTGCTCTGTGGTACGACAGTACGGGTTAATTACAGCAACTACAGAAATGCAATATGTCACCCCAAAATTATAAAACAGGTTTTAACCGCCCTGTCACCTATGCAGAGCAGGGGTTTGTATATGGCAAAACTGGCAAAAAAAACTGTTTTTTTAACGTTGTATGCAAAAGTGCTCTGTGGCACAATAGTACGGGTTTATTCCCCCAACTACAGAAATGCAGTTATTCACTGCAAAATTTTAAAACAGTTTTTTCAGTGTTCTATGCAAAAGTGCTCTGTGTTACGACAGTATAAGTTTATTCCACCAACTACAAAAATGCACTATGTCACTGCAAAATTTTAAAATAGGTTTTTTAGCTGTGTATGCAAACGTGCTCTGTGGTACGACAGTACGGGGTTATTCCACCAACTACAGAAATGCACTATGTCACCGCAAAATTGACATAGTGTTGAGAGTGTTGCTAACGTGTTGTGCTAACGTATCTGTAGTCCTTAGAAAAATGAGCAAAATAGTTAATAGTGGACACATTTGTATCACTCTGTACTTCATATCTGCGCTGTCTTGATGGCAAGTCAATACAGCTTTATTTATATTCATCATGCGAACACAAGGGACTGGTTCTCCAAATTACCATTGCCTTCCTCTGTTTCAATATAGATTGTAAACTCTTGTAGACTGCGGCTGTACTCCTTTTGTCTTACTGTACGCGCATTGGGTTTGATTATATTTGTCATTTTATTTGCTAGTTACGTCCCTATTTACAAACCACCGCTGAATTTATTGGCACTTCATAAAGTCTAATATTATCAAAGGCTTACTGATGGTGAATGTAGAGTTTGACAGTACAAATGAGTGAAAAGGGCCTTTATGACTGTCTAAAATGTCCTAGGAATACAGACAAGTTTAGTCAAACGTCTAATGGAGTGGTAATATTTACTGCAAATGCCAAGTTAATCTATTCACTTGCAGGAAATTTACTCAGCAAACCGACTTCTCTAAAATATCTCTATATCTTGAAAGCAATTTAGTTTAGTAGTCAGCGTTTTCCTTTTCCAGGAACCAAGTAGATAATTCAGTATTTTAAGTAATTTGTATCTTAATGGATTGTATACATATCATCGTTAAATCATAACAGAAGCTGTATATCCATGAATGGTGACATGTAAAAGTGATTTATACTGCTTATATTGAAGAAATGTGCAGATAGAATATAAAACACTCATAGTACTTAACATATGCAAATTACTTGAACATACTTAAAGGGGTTATCAGATCTAAAAAAGAAACCTGATACAAATCTTATAACATAAAAAAAAAAAATCTATCCAATCCCACTTTGATACAACGCTTACGTTCCATTGGTTCCCACGGTCATTTTTGCAAGATGCACCATGAGATCATTGCTGCCAATAAGTGGCCTCAGCAGTCAGGCTGTACTACTGGCATCACCGCTCAGTGATAGGAGCCATGATACCAGTTTTCCTACACTGATTGGCTGAGGTAAGTTTTTTTTTTTTTCTCTTATATTCAGCTGTTTTTATTTCTTGTATTTCTTTATTAAAAAAAAAAAAAAAAGTTTGTCTAACTCCTGTAAAGACTAATTGCCATTAATTCCTAAAAAGTGCTTAAGTGCTGTATGTTTTAAAGGATAACTGTCACATTTAGACCCAAATTTCAGTTTTCATATATGTAGTTACTAATATGATAATATACCTGAATCAATAACTATTAGACTTACTTACCCCTTATTTAATAAGATTCAGCCCTTAGCAACCAGTCTGCATAAAACTGCAATTTCACTATTCTGTTAAGATGGCCACCCTCAGCCCTGAGGCTAATCCATAGGACACCTGCAGTGAAGTTAGTGAAGACCAGCTCTGTATAGGGGGGTCTTGCAGTGAAGTTCCCAGGTCTGGCTGAAGCCTGTAGTCCTTCTACAAGCTCTCCTCTTATCAGATAAGGCTGTCATTTATACACTGAGCAGCCGGCATATGTACATTCTCCAGAACTGCTAAGGGAGTGTCTGCCAAGCACAGGCATGTGGAGAAGTTCACACACACAGCCCAGCACTGTTATCTCCTGTCAGGAAGAACCTGGCTTTTTATACATTCCCTTACAATGTTGACTCACTATCAGTTCCCAGTGCACGCAGCGTGCTCCGTCCTCTATCTGGTAGACGGAAGGAGCATAGCAACCTGATTTTATCTCAGGTAAATATAGCCAATACTGGGGACTTTTAGGTGGCTTTTAGGGGTTATTTATTAAACAATCAGAAATTAAAACAGGGCCAACAAGGTAATATTGATCACCAAAATCCAATAGTAAAAAAAAAAAAATTTGACAGTTATACTTTAATGTTTTAAAATGGTATGGTCTATTATTTTAAATGCTGCTGAAAAATCTAAGAGTATCAAGATGGGGCAATCCTTCTATCGTACTATGAGGATTCATTTAGTACTCGAGTAAGAAATGATTCAGTGTTTCTCTCTTTCTGAAGCCAGGCTGGAATACAATTACATGATGTCTAGTTGGATAGCAACAACCTTTTTTATAGTTTTTCGAATAGGAAGATCAGGTTAGAAACAGGTCTATAGCTGCTTATGGCACCTGATTTCATGGAGAGCCACCTTAGAAGTGGCTTAAAGTAAATCTCTCACCTTGTTCAAGTGTATCAAATGGCAATGCATTCTAATTCCTTGTAACATCATAACAGAAAATCCAGGATCCAAGCGTCAGAAAAAAACGTTTGATTAATATTGATTAATATGCAAATAAGGCTTCAAAGTGCCCAGTGGGGCAGGATTATTGGCTTCCATGAAAAGCCCAAGCCCACCTCTAAACAAGTTTCCAGTGCCGCCCCTTGCACCATTATGTCTGCCTCCCCATCTGTGACATTACAATCTGGCCACAACGCCGTCCGACTGGTCCTTGTGTGTCTTGGTGTAATCTTGCACATGTGCAGAACAGGCAGCCAGATGAAAAATTCACAAGGCTTTGCGCATGCACAGTTACGGTGTTGAGTCTAATGCCCTCTGTAGGGCACTCTCCTGCTCTGCACATGTGCAAGATTTCGCCGAGATGCACCAGAACCAGGCAGGCAAAGTTGTGACCAGATAATGATGTTGCAGAAGAGGGGGAGGACATAATGGTGGGCTCTGCACTTGCAAAAGCTTGGGCTCCTACAACCAATAACCTTGCCCCAATGGACACTTTGCAGCTTAATTTACATATTAATCAAACTTTATGATGGTAAAATGAACTAGAATGCATTGCCATTTGTTAAATACACTTGAACAAGGTGACAGATTCCTTTTAAAAGGAGTAGTTCCACCACTGAAGACAAGCAACATGTGTACGAAAATCCTGCTGAAATGTACATTTAAAATATGCATTTAAAACAATTTAATAGTTTACATGTTTAACTTGTACTTGTACTGTACCTTTCCAGCTATTAGGTTCTATCTCATAAACATGCGAAACATGTTGAGGGATTCAGAGGAGGTACTCGTAATCTCACTATTGAGGCCAGGGCCCGGGGCGACGAACAGGAGAGGGTAGGTTGCTGCCTTGGGTGCCACCTCGCTACCCATAAGAGGGAGCACAATCATGGCTGCATCTGCAGCCGTTCAGTCTCACAGGCTTTAGGCCACTGAGGGGGAGCATTATATACTGGCTGTACAGGTAGAGCACTATTTACTGGCTGTACAAGGGGAGCATTGTATACTGGATGTGCAGAGTAGTGTTGAGCGCGAATATTCGAAAAGCGAATTTTTTTAGCGAATATCGGCACTTCGCTAATTCGCGAATATTTCGAATATAGCGCTATAAATTCGCTATTTCGAATATTCGTTTTTTTTTTTTTTTTTTTTTTAGTTATATTTTTTTCTTTCCTACTTCCCAAAAGTAGTTCTTACCTGTCCTGAGGATTCCTGGCTTCCTGGCTGCTCTAGTCAGTGCCCGTTGCCGCTTCTGCCGACTTCCGTGCTCATGTGGAGCGTCCCCATCCATGGGAGAATCTCCATATACTAAAATGTACTGTCGGATTTGAGGAATTACGTTGAAATCGCAATGCGATTAATTCAAGTTATATTAATCGCATTGCGATTACAACTTAACACTGCTATCTTACATAGGCTAGAATTAACGAATATGGGTATAGCTAATGCTATGCACTAGCAGTGCTAAGTTGAAATCGCAATGCTGAATACTAAGTTAAATTAATCGCATTGCGATTTCAACTTAGCACTGCTGCTATATTCCATATTCGTTAACCGTTAATTCTAGCAAGCTGACCCATTATAAACCCAGCTCTAAGTTGAAATCGCAATGCGATTAATATAACTTGAATTAATCGCATTGCGATTTCAACGTAATTCCTCAAATCCGACAGTACATTTTAGTATATGGAGACGTTCCCATGGTGATGGGGACGCTCCATGAGCACAGAAGTTATGGTTGGCTTGGTAGAATTAGCGAATAGCGAATATGACGAATGTATTCGTCATATTCCTCAAAACGAAGATAACGAAGTATTCTACATCTTCGTTTTAGCTACCTATTCGTCTCGTCATCGTCAACTTCGCTATTCGCTAATTCTAGCAATCAAATAGGAAGGTTGACTTACCAGACAGCTGTGTTAAATTCGCTATGCGATTATTTTTTTTTAATACAATAATTATATTACTTGATAAAATTATTATAAGTATTCTATTTATTAAAAAAATAAAAAAATCGCATAGCTAATTTAACACAGCTGTCTCTATAGTCAACCTGCTTATTTGATTGCTAGAATTAGCGAGGTTGACGAATAGGTAGCTAAAACGAAGATGTAGAATACTTCGTTATCTTCGTTTTAAAGGAATAGACGAATACATTCGTCATATTCGTCATCCTCGCTAATTCTAGATATGAAACCAATAGGAAAGTAGCCTTAAGTACAAATCGCAATATGCGATTATTTAAATCGCATGTTAATCGCGATAACTAGAAAAAATGACGAATATTCGATTTCGACGAATATGAAACGAATATTCATTCGAATATTCGCGAATTTCGTCGAAATCGAATATGGCACCTGCCGCTCATCACTAGTGCAGAGGGGCATTATATACTGGCTGTACAGGGGGAAGCATTATATACTGGCTATACAGGGGGAAGTACTATATAGTAGTTGTAAAGGGGGTGGAGGCAGAGGAGCATTATATACTGGAACTATGAGCCTATATACATATAGATTACACAGGGGGCATTATCATACAAGGGGCACAATAATGGTGTTATAACTGCAAGAGGACATTAGAGCTGCAGGGGGTGCTGCAGGAGGGGCAGTAGGATTAGGATTAGCAATATAACTGCTCCATCTAGGGCACTGAAATACCTCATCCTGACCCTGGTTGAGACCATACACTGCTAGCCAAATTAATACTCTGCTTGTTCTATAATAGCCATACTCTTGCCGCTGGCCCTTCTTCTGGGCATTGTAATGACTGCTACTGTACTTTCAGTAGATCAGTAAAGATCCCACACTGCACAGAACAGTTCGCTATATTCTCAAAATATTATTTTTTATTATTAATAGTAGCAGTACCAGTGGTATTTTTATCTCAAAATATGCGATTTGACACCTAACAGTTCTGCATATATATGTTTTCCAGTCTCATATGACACCTCTATGTATATTTTGGTTCTGCTTACCATTTGTTTGCAACCAGTCAATCCCGACTGGTGACAATTTACAGAAGCTCAACTTCTCACATATTCCCCAAAACTCTAAAACTTAGAAAAGGGAAATTGAAATTGGATTTAAATAACAGCTCAACTGGAGCTGCAGTAAACATGATGCCAGGAAATGGAAGAGGTTAGATACAGTCCTGACCAGCTCAGGGAATTAATTTAAAAAAGTACTATGTATTAAGCATTCTACCCTCAATTTATCTTCTCTGCTAGTAAGTTTAAGGAAAAACCATAACTCTTTATGCTGAGAGCTGAGGGACCTATGAAGCTTATGTTTTCTCCTGGATAAATGTATCTCTGTGCTCAGAATTATGAGTCTTATTACACAAGCTGGGAAAAAGCAGAAAGTTAATTTTTTTTTTATAGGATCTGGACACCGCAGCTTACCATATCCAAAATACTTGACTGTAAAACCTATCTTTGTATAAGATGACACCACTATATAAGATTTTGCACTGGGACATGGTGGGCTGATTTAATGTATTATTAACCATACTAAATTCAGTAAGAAGCTGTGGTTTCCTTGAAATAAAATAAAATAAAATTAATATGAGATTAAAAAAGATAGGTGATAGATAGATAGATAGATAGATAGATAGATAGATAGATATTAGATATGAGATATGAGATAGATAGATAGATATGAGATAGATAGATAGATAGATAGATAGATAGATAGATAGATAGATAGATAGAGTGCATCAGATCTATATTGAAAAATGTGTAAGGGTACTTTCACACTAGCGGCAAGTACTGTAACTCCCACAGGCTGTTCCGGCGGGTGAACAGCCTGTCGGATCAGTGCTGCCGGGAGTGCACGCGTGCCCTGGGACTACCGTTCCAAGCCTAATTGACAATAATGGGGGCAGCCGGAGTTCCGGCGGCAGCGCGGCAAACATGCGGAATAAACGTACAACATGTACTTTTATTCCGGGCGCCTCTCGACATGTTTGCCATGCTGCTGCCCGAACTTCTGGCGCCCCCATTATAGTCAATGGGGCCAGAGCGGTAGTCCGGGGGTACGCGTGCACTAGCGGCAGCACAGATCCGACAGGCTGTTCTCCTGCCAGATCTCCTTGCCGCTAGTGTTAAACTAGCCTAAGGAAGAGCTTATGTAAGTAAAAGGAAAATGGCTAACTTATAGCAAGGATATTTGTTATTTTTACACTCTAGTCTTAATTTATAGCCCATTACCCAGATGTGCCAGAATTATTCAAATGCACATACCTCATAATAATTGTGGTGTATCTGTGATCCAGAGATGGAGTCTACACCTACAAGAAAGATGTTGCAAATTTCAGATATAATTTATGCCAGTTTCCTGGTGTACAGAATAATAGATGTGCTGGGCTACCTATGCCTAGGTGCTTTTTACTGTACTATGTACCACACATAGGCTGAGTGCCTTCAGTGTAGGAGTACTGGGTTCATATCCAACCAAGGACAACATATGTATGTTCTCCATGTGTTTGTGCTGGTTTCCTCTGGGTGATGGAGTTAAGGTAAATTGGCTTCCTATTCAATTTGTCCTGGTTTGCATATCTGAGATAAATAAATTACATTGTCAGCTCCATTGGGAGCTGAACACATTACAAGTGATGATAATCTCTGTACATTGCTTTGGTTTATGTTGGCACTATAGTATACGGCATAAGCAATGGAAAAAAAAACACCATTTGGCATAGGTATAGGCTAGGTAATGCTCCCTGGAATTTTTTTTTTATGTAAACTCTCATTCAGGAAGACAATGCTAGCTCTCTAGTGCCACCTTTTGGATGGATACCCTATAACTCAACGTCTGACCGCTACAATATGACTTGGGATATAAGTCAGAACTGAAACCATTTCCATAAGAAAAAAAAAATAAAAATACATCCATAGATGAATGCTGGCTTCCAATAAGTCTGTAAGTCAACGTTTGACCCTATGTACTGTATTTATATACTGTTCAGTATTTTGCGGTCCTTAAAAAATGCATCTGTGTGCATTCCGTTTTTTGCAGAACGGAACAGCTGGCCCCTGATAGAACAGTACTATCCTTGTCCGTTATGCGGACAATAATAGGACATGTTCTATCTTTGAACGGAACGGAATAATGGAAATACGGAAACAGAAGGCATGCGGAGCACCTTCCATTTTTTTTTGCGGATCTATTGAAATGAATGGTTCCAGACAGGCCGTATACAGAACGCAAAAAACGGAACGTAAACGGAAAAAAAAAACGTTCATGTGCAAGAGGCCTAATTGAAATGATTTTGAAAGTGAGTTTTTGGAACTAGAAATTTTCCCTGAAACATTTTTTTTTCTTTTTTTTTTGCTTTAAATTAAAAGTCATAGGGGTATATTTTCCAAAGTTATGTTTTGCCTCACATAATGTGTATTTCTGCTCTTAGCTTATGCGTTCTTCAGAGCCATTTTGCACTACTTTCATAGTGTGTGCTAAGTCCCTGGAGCTGCATGACAAACCAGTTCTAATACTAAGGGTAAGGCCCTTTAGTCAAGTCTCTGTGTGCAGTATTGAAAACCAAAATCAGAAGTGAATTAAAAAAAAGAGAAGCTGTATCCATCCTTGATACTTTCTCTCCTTTTATGATCCACTTCTGATTTTGGCTTTCAAAACTGCATACAGAAACCTGACCATGTGGCGGTATCCGAAGTGTGAGTCATGATTTTATTTTAAAAATACCTTTCAATTATTTTAACCATTCGAAGTTGGATTTTTTAAAGTGTAAACAACAAAATTATGGGCCACAAGTATTTTAGTTTTCAATATGTTGCATAGTAACATAGTAACATAGTACATAAGGCCGAAAATAGACATCTGCCCATCCAGTTCGGCCTGTCATCCTGCTAGCTGATCCAGAGGAAGGAAAAAAAAACCTGTGAGGTAGAAGCCAATTTTCCCCACTTAAGGGGAGTAAAAAATTCCTTCCCGACTCCATTCAGGCAATCAGAAGTACTCCCTGGATCAAAGACCCATCTCTAGTAGCTAAAGCCTGTAATATTATAATACTACAGAAATACATCCAGGCCCTTCTTGAATTCCTTTATTGTACTCACCATCACCACCTCCTCAGGCAGAGAGTTCCATAGTCTCGCTGCTCTTACTGTAAAGAATCCTCTTCTATGTTTGTGTACAAACCTTCTTTCCTCCAGACGCAGAGGATGTCCCCTTGTCACAGTGACAGTCCTAGGGATAAATAGATGATGGGAGAGATCTCTGTACTAACCCCTGATATATTTATACATAGTTATTAGATATCCCCTCAGTTGTCTTTTTTCTAAAGTAAATAACCCTAATTTTGATAATCTTTCAGGGTACTGTAGTTGCCCCATTCCAGTTATTACTTTAGTTGCCCCCCTCTGAACCCTCTCCAGCTCTGCTATGTTTGCCTTGTTCACAGGAGCCCAGAACTGTACACAGTACTCCATGTGTGGTCTGACTAGCAATTTGTAAAGTGGTAGGACTATGTTCTCATCACGGGCGTCTATGCCCCTTTTGATGCAACCCATTATCTTATTGGCTTTGGTGGCAGCTGCTTGACACTGGTTTTTTGCAGCTTAGTTTGCTGTTTATTAAAATTCCTAGATAGTTTTCCATGTTAGTGTTACCGAGTGTTTTACCATTTAGTATGTACGGGTGACTTGCATTATTCCTTCCCATGTGCATAACTTTACATTTGTCAGTGTTAAACCTCATCTGCTACTTATCTGCCCAAGCCTCCAATCTATCCAGATCCTTCTGTAGCATTATATTGTTCTCATTAGTGTTAATTACTTTACACTGTTTAGAGTCATCTGCAGAAATTGATATTTTACTATGCAAGCCTTCTACAAGATCATTAATAAATATATTGAAAAGAATAGTGCCAAGTACTGACCCCTGAGGTACCCCACTATTGACAGTTGCCCAATCTGAATGTGTACCATTAATAACCACCCTCTGTTTTCTGTTACTCAGCCAGTTACTTACCCACTTACAGACATTTTCTCTCAGTCCGAACATCCTCATTTTATATACTAACCATTTATGTGGTACAGTGTCAAATGCTTTGGAGAAGTCCAGATATACGACATCCATTGATTCGCCGCTGTCAAGTCTAGAACTTACCTCCTCATAGAAACTGATTAAATTCGTTTGGCATGACCGATCCCTCATGAAGCCATGCTGATATGGCGTTATTTGCTTATTTCCTTTGAGATCCTCTAAGATAGCATCTCTCAGAAAACCTTCAAACAGTTTCCCAACAACAGATGTCAATCTTATCGGCCTATAGTTTACTGGCTCTGTTTTTGGACCCTTTTTGAATATTGGCACCACATTTGCTATGCGCCAATCCCGTGGAACATTCCCTGTCAGCATAGAGTCCGCAAATATCAGAAATAAGGGTCTGGCTATGACATTACTTAATTCCCATAGTATACAGGGGTGTATGCCATCCGGTCCTAGCGATTTGTCTATTTTATTCTTTTTAAGTCGCTGTTGTACTTCTTCTTGGGTCAGAAAGGACACTTTTAATGGGGGTTTACTTTTACATTCAGCTTTTCATCTGACAGTTTATTTTCCTCAGTGAATACATTGGAGAGAAAAATATTTAACAGCTTTGCTTTCTCCTCGTCGCTCTCTGCAACTCCCCCTTCATTACTGCATCATCTCTGTTTTATCAAACACTGGTGAAATCAGCTAATTTGCTAGGAACTAGCAGCTTCACTATATTGGTGTGATAATCATATTTATTGACTACAGTGGTTACCTGTTGTGGACTTTGTTGCCTGTTGTGGGCTTTTTTTGAGTATGTACATATTTCAATTGGCTCTTAATTTCTGTAACAAGCTTATGCGCAAAAATAGAATCATTATAGTTGTTCTCATTATTCACAATTGTAGCTCTTAGCAGGGAAATATTTAATCAAGCAGATTTTTGGTAGAGATTTCTGTGAACAGTAAGGCCTCATGCACATGACTATGTCCGTATATCAGCAAACTCTGCAAAGTACAGATACCTTCCATGTGCATTCTCTAACTCCCATCAATAAAAAAGGTCTTTCTTTGTCCAAAATACGTATGAGAATAGGACATTTTCTATAATTTGTGGAACGGCCACCCGGATCCACAAAAAATAAATAAAAAAAAATAGCGGATATGTGTATGGCCCCATAGAAATTAATGGGTCAGTCAGGCAGCGCTGTTGTCATGGGTAATGGGGAGGGATAACTCCAGATAACACACAGAAGGAATAGACCGGAGTCTAGGCCTCAAAGCTAAGGGAGAGGGATGGTGACCTCGTAGGATTTCCTAGACCTCTCCCTGACTCCTGCCAGGATGAGTAGACCCAGAAGGTGGAAATACTCATACACTGGAACCTTAGCCCTAAAGACACTGGAAGGCCCTAGGAGTGATGTCAGGGAATAAGACTACTGGTTCCCCCCCAGATAAAGGAACCAGCATCTCCCTGAGGCCTAGGCAGCAACACCCACCTACAAAAAAGAAAACCAAAATGCTCTTGTGAGTCAGAACTAAATAGAGCCTCAGTAATGACCCACAAGCTGCACCTGACAAGAGGTGTGGTCAATACCAAACAACAACACTGCAAGATGAAAACAGAGAGACTATCAGATACCCTCACGTGCCACCAGTCTCTCAGATCTTCTCACCTCTGTCATGAGAGGGACCGTGACAGTACCAACCCCTCTACGGGTGACCTCCGGACACCTAGGACCGACTTTATCAGGATGCACCCTGCGAAAGGCCTTCACAAGGTGACTGATATTAACGTCAGTCACAGGAACCCACATTCCTCTGGACCGTAACCTTTCCAGTGCACGAGATACTGGAGAGATCTACGGAGAATTTGGGAGTTCACTATCCTGGAAATCTGAAATTCAAGATTACCATCCACCAAGACAGGATCAGGAGGTAAGGCGGACAGTTCAGCAGATTCGATATATCTTTTCAGCAATGATTTGTGAAAAACATTATGAATTTTTAAAGCCCGTGGAAGGTCAAGACGAAAAGCAACCGGATTAATAATGGCAGAGATTTTATATGACCCAATAAACCTTGGCCCCAACTTCCAAGAAGGTACCTTAAACTTAGTGTTTCTTTTGGACAGCCACACAGAATTACCCACTCTCTTGTCAGCCATACGTTTATACTTTTTGCCCATATTTTTAAAAATAGTTTTGAATTTTCCACCAAATAGATGACAACGAAGAGGAAAATCTTTCCTCTTCCGGTATATCAGAAGTCTCAGTACCAAAATATGTGCCAAACTGCGGATGGAAACCACATGCTACAAAAAACGGCGACTTATCAGTGGACTCCTGTCTGCAGTTATTTATAGCAAACTCGGGCAACGACAAAGATGAAGACCACTCCTCTGGATTCTCTGAGACAAAACATCTCAAATAAGTCTCCAGATTCTGGTTGCGTTTAGTCTGTCTGTTCGACTGAGGATGAAAAGCCGAAGAGAAGGACAATTGGACCCCCAGACGAGTACAGAATGCCTTCCAGAATCTGGAAAGAAACTGAGTCCTCCTATCAGACACCACATCAGAGGGGATACCCTCTAGTTTCACGATGTTATGAACAAACACTCATGCAAGAGTTTTAGCATTAGGTAGACCTGATACTGCTATAAAGTGTGACATTTTGCTGAAGCGATTAACAACCACCAGAATCACAGATTAGGCAAATCTGTGACAAAGTCCATGGACAAATGAGTCCACGGTAGGGACGGGATAGACAAGGGAAGTAGAGATCCTGAAGGCCGATTATGTGTCACCTTGGCACGCACACAAGTCTCACAAGCTTACACATAGCCCTCAATACATTCACACAACCCTGGCTACCAGAATCTCCGGGAAATTAGATCAACTATGGATCTGCTCCCATGGTGTCCCGTAAGAACAGTACTGTGATTTTCTTCAAACACCTTGTGCTGGAGGAACAAACAACTTCCCTGGAGGACAAGAATCAGTTGCATATCCCTGGACCTCCAACACCTCTGCCTCAAGTTCAGGATAAAGGGTGGATACAACCACCCCATCATCTAATATCGGGCGAGTATCCTCCGAATCACATTGCATCTGCTTTGACGTTCTCAACCCAAGGGCGATAGGTGACAACTAAATTAAATCTGGTAAAAAACAACGACCATCTGGCCTGCCTTGGGTTCAGATGTTTAACCAACTCCAGATAAGCCAGATTTTTGTGATCAGCAATTACCGTAATGGGATGAATCGCTCCTGCCAACCAATGACCCAATTTCTCAAAAGCCAACTTAATAGCCAGCAACTCTCTATAACCTACATCATAATTTCTTTCAGCAGTAGAGAGTTTTTTAGAGAAAAAAGCACATGGGTGCCATTTTCTATGGGAAGAACCCTGCAACAAGACTGCTCCAACCCCTAATTTGGATGCGTCATCTTCCACAATGAATGGCTATGACACATCAGGTTGCACCAGTATAGGAACAGAAGCAAAACATTCCTTTACTGTTGAAAAGGCATCACAGCACAGACTTTTTCCGGATCCATATGAAAACCCGAAGATGAGAGTAGGTAACCCAGGAATTGCACTTCTAGAACCGCAAATACACACTTTTCTATCTTAGCATACCATTTATTCTATCTTAGGATCTGTAAGACCTTTCTCACATGATCCTGATGCTTCTCCAAGTCAGGGGAATACATTAAGATATCCAGATACACCACCACAAACCTGCCCACCAGATGATGAAAGATGTAATTGATGAAATGTTGAAAAACAGCAGGAATATTGGTCAACCCAAAAGGCATGACCAAATTCTCGACATGACCTTCAGGGGTATAAAAGGCTGTCTTACATTCGACCCCCTCCTTGATCCTTACCTGATTATATGCCCGCCTCAAATCCAATTTAGAGAACACATTGGCACCAACAATCTGATTGAACAAATCTGGGATCAAAGGAAGGGTATAAGGTTCACGGACAGTACTGCGATTAAGCTCACAGAAGTCTAAACATGGCCTAAGAGTTCTGTCCTTTTTTTTAAGCGAAGAAGAACCCTGCAGCCACTGGTGATTTGGATGGTCTAATATGACTTCTAGCCAAACTCTCGGTGATATATTCTCGCATGGCTACTCTTTCGGGTTCAGAAAGATTATACAACCGAGATTTAGACAACCTAGCTCCGGGAATAAGGTTAACAGGGCAATCAGACTCCCGAAGTGGAGGTAACTCCTGCTCTACACTTTCAGAGAATAGATCAGAAAAATAAAAGAAGGTACTATTTTAGTGATTACAACCAGAGTTGAGTGAACACCTGGAAGTTCAGGTTCGCCAGTGACAAAGTGGCCAGGCTTGCAGCGCGAATGATGTTGAGTGTGTCTGCGCAGTGCGCCAGCGCCTAGTCCCGACTCCCGCCGCTGTACGGTACGGCTCTCAGGCTCTAATAAGTCAGGCCGGCGGCACGATGACATGCCAGCCTAGTGCCTTCAGCCTATCATAGGAAGGGGACACACTTCTCCCTCCTGTGCCCAGGCTGCCGCTGCCCTGCTGCACACAAGTGCGCTGCCGCTGTCACAAGTAAGTTAGTAGTAGTAAGTTACACACAGCAGCGCAGCGGTCGGTCCCGCGGCTCCGGCGGCTGACCGGCTTAGGTCATTCCAGCGATGGGAGCCATTTATAGGGGCAACAGAGAGGCCCAGAGGGCAATTGCCCCTCTGCTTCCAGCCCAGTCTGCCCCTGCTGTCACTTATGCAGAGCAGGGGTTTTCTATATGGCAAAACTTGCAAAATGTCACCCACCAATGTAACAGATGATTTTTAGAGATTTACCTCCCTGTCACCTATGCAGAGCAGGGGTTTGTATAACGCAAAACTGGTAAAACGTCACCCACCAATGAAACAGACGATTTTTACAAATTTGCGTCCCTTTCACCTTTCTAGCATAAAAAGTGTGTTTTTTAAAAGCACCAATGTAAATGCAGTATGGTACGGTTGTATTTGACTGTCAGAAATGCAGCATAGCACGCAAATTTGCTATCCAGCACAAAATAATTTGCTTTTTTATAGCAGCAATGTAACTGCAGTATGTAACGTTTTAATTGGACTGTCAGAAATGCAGCATAGCCCGTAAATTTACTATCTTGCAAAAAAGTGTGCTTTTTTATATCAGCAAGTTTACTGCAGTATTTAGCGGTTTTATTGGACTGTCAGATATGCAGTGCCTGTGGGGCACAAAAAAGTATGACAGACTAATGTAATTGAATAATTTTCACTGCCAGATACACACTGCAGGCCGCAGGGGTACTTGAACGGCCAAAAAAGGGAATTTGTCCTCCACTGTGCTACCAGAACAGAATTAAAGTAATGTCCCTGGCACACATGCAGTTCACATGCAGTTGCAAGGGCACTGCACTTGCAAAAATGGCCGCCGACGCCCACCGAACTAGCAGATGGAATAAATTTATTTTTCAGTGTCACTGCACTCATAGCACCCTCAATAATCTCTGTAGTTTGAAGATTGAACACTACACCACCAAGTTCAACAGAATTCTTCCCTAATCTCTTCCACACAGCAGCAGCATCCTATCCCTATAGAGGCTGGGTCACATGCTGCTCTTGGCCAATCACAGCCATGCCATTAGTAGACATGGCTGTGATGGCTTCTAAGGGCAGACTAGTGAAACGTTTGTTGATTGGCTGCCCTGCAGCCTTTCAAAAAAGCGCCAAGAAATCGCCGAACTCGAACCCGAACTTTTACGGAAATGTCCGTGTTTGTTTCCGGGTACCAAAAACCCTAAAGTTCCGTACTAACCTGAACTTTACAGTTCGGGTTCTCTCAACCCTAAATACAACAGAAAGTGACGTGCTAAGACAGTTGTCTATGCAAAAATGACTCCAATCAAGAATCTGTCTCGCTTTCCAATCAATGGTAGGGTTATGTTTGGTTAACCGTGGTAAACCTTACACCAGAGGAGCAAGCAGACCCTCCAGCCCAAAACACGAAATGGATTCTTGATGAGAATCTCCCACCTTTAGGCGAATATCCTGCACCATTTGTGACAAACACTTTTGTGAGAGTGGGGTGATATCAATCGCAAACACCTAAATATTTTTGTCGAATGCGCTTGTTCTCAAATCCATTAGGCTGTTCCCTGCCCCACTTGCAATAAATACTTAAATTCCCACAGTTTTGGAGTCTAGCACCACCTTGGCTGGCAGGAGAAATTGGGTACTACCGGTAAATTACAAACGTACATTCTCAGATTCCTCACCCACACTACAAAGAGTGAGAAGAGGATTAAACACATTTGTTTTCTTTCTCTCTTTTTCACCTTGACGTTTAACTTAAGGACATACTTTAACAAAATGTCCCACTTTACCACAGAAAAAGCAGAGTCTTTTCTTAGCCCTAACGTTTTTTATCACCAGGTCCAGGAGTGACTTCCCCCAACTGCATTGGCTTATCAGACATGAGCTCAAGTTCCTCCCTACCCAAAGTGTCGGAAAATGCCACTTACCCATATGATAGTGTGTCACAAGTGAGAGGAACCTTAGATCTCTTCCTCAGGAGTCTATCAATACATATAGCCAGAGACATGGCTGCCTCCAATGAATCTGGATATTCGTGAAATGCCAAGGCGTCCTTCAGGTTCTTGGATAAAGCTTGACAGATTTGACTATGGAGGGCTGGGTCATTCCACTCAGTATCAATTTACAATCTCCTAAATTCAGAACAATAGGACTCCACTGAAGGCGCTCCCTGAAGTAAGCCACGCAACTTGGTCTCAGCCAGGGAGACCCGATCTCGGTCATTGTAGATAATCCCCAGAGCTCTGAAAAATTCATCTACCGACCGGAGGGACTGTAATCTGGTCGGCAAAGAAAAAGCCCAAGACTGAGCATCACCTTTCAGTAACTAAATAATAATCCCCACTCTTTGACTCTTGTGCCCAAAAGAGTTAGGGTGTAGTCTAAAAAATAGTTTGCACGACTCCCTGAACCCAATAAAGTTGTCACTTCCCTCGGAAAACCTATCCGGGAGAGCAAGCTTAGGTTCAGGGCAGGCCTGGTTCCCGCTGCTGCAAACAGCCTCCCTTGACTTCTTCAGTCAGGCCATCACTGCGGCCAGAGAGGAAAGGGGATGAATGACTCAATTAGAGACTCACACATTACTGATAACTGATAAGAGCATTTGTCTTCTGTGGGCTTCTTTATCTAAGCATATCAGGAGAACAACAGAGCTGCCATATTGTTATCCTAATTCCACAGATATTATTATACTAGCAGATAATATTGTCCCATCAAAGCATCAGTAATACTGACTTTGTGATAGAGATATATTTTACAATCTTTAATGTTGTATTAAATTTTTAATGCAAAATAAATGAAAAATGAAACAACCAAGAATTCTAAAAAAATGCAATTCTTTAAAAAAAATTAGCCCTGCAGGCCAATTTAGCATACCAATTGTTTGTGTCCAACAGAGGATGCTCCAGGAACCTATATTAATAGATTAAAAAAAAATAATAATAATTATATTGCACGTGTAAATGTTCTGTAAAAAAAAAAAAGAATACTTCATACACAGTTACAATGGAAATAAGACAGGTAAATGTAGTTTGACAATACAGAACTGAAAACTGGAATATGCAGAAAAAAAGAAGCCATCAATTTTGTTATTTGCCAAAAAATAAGCGCACATCAAAATACAAAGATATAAAGGATATACCGTATATAGCGGCCATATGGGACAGATAAACATAGCATTAATCTGCTAGTCATTTGCAGATATTAATGTTCCATAGATTGGGACCTTGGCTCCTGCCAGCCCTGTGGTTGTTAAGCAGAGCGTGCAGCACTTTGGTCTGTCTGATTATATGAAGCTGCAATGACTAGCTGTCACATAGATGTATGGTGTCCTTTTCAGTTCAGAACATAAACAAATGAGAGGGACAGTGGTATTTCTTTGATCTCTTAATTAAAACCATGATAGGACAGAGAGGTAACATAGTGATGAATTCCTTCTTACTAAAAAGGTTTTAGTTAATGGAACTCTTCTCTAAATATATAGTTTAACAAATATGCCTTGGTTACACTCTATGCAATACCATTTTATGTAGATATATCTGCTCTCAGAATGACCTAGTTAAAATGAATGTAAATGAATAGAGGAATGGCCAGCCTACCAGGATGTAACATTCACGTGGCACAGCATGGATGTCCATATGCTTGATGTGAAAAAACTCCAAAGGAAATCTTAGCCATGAGTGAGACCATGTTTGGTGGAAATATATTGCCTTGATGTTGCGCTCATCTAAGGGGGATGTTTTAACCACTTTTCAATAAAGGTGGACTTTTATGCACACTGAATATTTCCTTTTTCCTTTAAAAGGAATGTGTCATAAGAAAATGACCTGTTGTTGAAATCACACTTTTTTTACCTTTTTTTAAAATTTTCCATATCACTATCTATATAAAAAAAAAATCCTACAACACTAGAACTAATAATATGTCAACAATACTTGTTCGTTACAGGTAACTTTTCAGTAGCTATCACGTTTATTATCACAAGCAAGATTACAATGACAGATATCATTTTGTATAGATAAAGCAGGATACACAATGTACAATAGGTGATATCACAGCTTCTCTTCTCCCTCCTGACCTCCTCAAAGGTGACACAGCATGCTTAGAAAATTCTCCCATAGAAGTCAGCAAAGTTCTTTCTGTTCATTGTGTCTATAGCCCATGGGGCTGCTCTCAAAGAACAGGTTTTAGGTGTAGCGGTCAGTGTAAAAAAAAGATTTAAAATAATGAAAAAATATATAGATCATGATAGATAGATAGATAGATAGATAGATAGATAGATAGATAGATAGATAAACAGTGAGATCAAAAATGCGAAAAAAAATACCAAAAATTCTAAAAGAATGCTTAACATAATAATTACACCTCATACCATATGTCTCAAAAAAGTTTTGTGAAATGCCAATACAACACAGACCAAATATACCAGTCTTGGTATTGTAGCTGTAAGAAGGGCTCTACCAGACATTCGTGGCCTTTCATCAGGGTTGTTTATTAGTGTTCAGTCACTGTGGATCTGACCTCTCGGACCCATTCTGATCTGCACAGTGAAGGAGCTGCTCTGTTCTTTCAAGTTCTTGCATCCTCTTCATTGCTAACACGGGCACAGCTACTGCTACTGCAGTATATCCCAGGCTTATACATATGCAGAAGGCGAGTATACGCTTTTTGCATTCATCCATTAAGTTAGCTAAAAAACAAATGAATAAAAATGTAGAAGAAGCGAAATAAGGATTTTAGACAAAGAAGACTGTACCTTGTAAAGTATGTAGTAATGCATAAGGTGCAGTATGTAGTAATACATAGTTAAGCTTACAATTGGCATGGTAAGAATTATAATCTTACAATGTCAATTATTCTAACTTCCACTAAAGAGGGCCGCTTACCACTCCTGCCTGTTTTAGTGAATACTTGTATTCCACATGAAATAACAATTTTAGAGTATCTTTTCTTACGATTCTGCATTGTGCCGCTTCGGGTTTGCTCCTACTAAATGCTTATGAATAAACTGACAACTGGGTGTTACCATTCAATATGTAAAAGGTTTCTCTGTGCTCAGTGTGGCACTGACTGAACAATGTCAGACTGGACACACCCTCAACTGGTAACACCCAACTGTCAAATAGTTCACACGTTTGTTGGAGGAATAACATAGGAACAGCACAACATAACATTATAAGAAAAGAGGCTCCAGAGTCATGACTTTATGATGATTAAACGTATTTATTAATATAGTTATATCAAGGGTGTTTAGACGCCTTCTTTTAAATTATATGACCAGATTACAATGTTCTTCATTTACACTGGGTTCAGACCTGAGCGTTTTGAAGCCTAGCGTTTTCTGAGCGTTCAAGACGGGCGTTAACGCGCGTTTTTTTCAAGCGTTTTGGTAAATAGTGTAGGCGCGTTTGACGCGCGTTTATGTGATTGACTGCATAGTTGGCCAATGACCAAACAGCCCTCGCTATATATAGTTTGGCCAATCTGAGTGCTTTAGAGGTGTGAAATTCCATGGTGGCTGATCCAGCATGTTGCAAACTTTGAAAAACGCGCGTCCATAGGCGCGTTTTACGCTGCACAAATGCCCGAACAACACGCCTATCGCGTTTCCCATTGAAGTATATTGGCACCAAACGCTCGAAAAACGCCCGAATTAACGCGAACATACTTGCTTATGCGTCGGACGTTTTTAGGCGCGTTCGAACGCGCATAAAAACGCGCAAGTGTGAACCACCCCCATTGGAATGCATGGTTCCTGTACTGTTGTGCGTTTTTTTGCGCGTTCGAATGCGGCGTTTTACGCAACAGTGTGAACTGAGTGTAAGCGTTTCTGAATCGCGCGTATGATGCGCGTTTTACGCGCATTTTTGGATGTGCGTTTTTGTAACTAAGAAACGCGCATCATACTCGCGATTCTGTGATTCTCCCCTATTTCAGCATGGTCCATAGGCGCGTTAAAACGCCCAAAAGAAGCTCATGCTGAAGCGACAGCGTTTGGCGTTTTTCAGCGCGTTCAAACGCGCTGTAAAACGCCCAAATGTGAACCATGCCCATAGGGAAGCATGGCTTTCCACATGTTGTGCGTTTTACAGCGCGTGTGAACGCGCTGAAAAACGTTTAGGTGTGTTCCCAGGGTTAGTGCATGGCTCTAACTCTGGAAATCACGGCTGCCCTTATCATTTCACCAGAGATCTTGGATCTTTATAATTTATTTATGCAATCCTGCTTACAATTATGCCTCATGCACACGACCGTAGGTGTTTTGCGGTCTGCAAACTGCGGATCCGCAAAACACGGAAGCTGTTCCACGTTCCGTTCCGCAATTTTCGAAACGGAACTCGGCCCATTGTAAAAATGCCTATTCTTGTCCGCAAAACGGACAAGAATAGGACATGCTATAATTTGTTTTCGGAGCCACGTAACAGGGCAAAGGACGCGGACAGCACACAGAGTGCTGTCCGCATCTTTTGCAGACCCATTGAAGTGAATAGGTCCGCGCCCGAGCCACGAAATATGCGGCTCGGACACGGACCCAAAATACGTTCATGTGCATGAGGCCATATTCACATAATTTTACTTGCTGGTCAAATATTTAGTGTGAGACACATTGTAGAGTGCTGACATAAGCCTGCCAAGTGTGTGGAGTAACTTCAGAGTGAGAATCACAAGTATACGAATCTGTTTATGTGGGATTAAACGGCTTACTCTGTAATGAGTGGCTCACAATGAAAGCTTGTTAATATGCTTTTAATTATGTGTTAATCTTTTAATTGAAAGTTTATTTACATTGCTAAATAATGAGAGTTGCAATAATTGTAAAAGGCCAATGTCTCTGCTGTATACAGTATAATAATAATGATCTTTATTTATATAGCGCCAGCATATTCGGCAGCGCTTTACAATCAGGGGGTTCATGTACAATAAGTCATAGATAACAGCAACAAACAAGTCAACAATTCAAACAAAAAAAATGACAGCCCTGCTGTATGTGAAACTTATGGAGTGTATTTAATGCATCTAGACAAGTGTATGTACTAATACCCAGGTGGTGGACGTGGCGATGTAGGTTGAAGCGGCGGTGGAGGAGGAGGAGGAGGTAGGGTAGACCACAAAACATTGTGGAATATATAAAATAAAACAAAGAGAAAGTGTGCTGGAGTATAACAATGGCTGTGTGAGGCCGGTCTACATGTCTATTCTGCACAAGGTACGGACAAGTTCTGAGGGATCCAGGCCTGGTTCATTTTAATGAACGTGAGCTTGTCCACATTGACTGTGGACAGGTGGCTGCACTTGTCTGTGATAACGTCCCCTGCCATGCTGAATATACTTTCAGACAATACACTGGCTGCAGGGCAGGCCAGCACCTCCAATGCATAAAGAGCAAGCTAAGGCCATGTGCCTAATTTGGAGACCCATCAGTCAGTACGTGAAGGCGTGTGCACACATACTGCTCCCCCATGTTGCTGAAATGCTTCCTCCTGCTAAGACGTTGCATATCAGCTGGTGGTGCTGGTTGTTATGGTGTGGTAACAAAGCTTTTCCACATTTCGGCCATGCCAGTCCTGCCTTCTGAGGTGCTGGTGGTGCCCTGGCTGCTTTGCGACCTCTTTTTCCTCCTCTGCCTTCACCTTGTGCTTCCACTGAGCCCCCACTGTCAGGTGGGAATGCCATCAGCAGCTCGTCTACCAGCATGCGCTTGTAGTCGTGCATCTTCTGAACATGCTGCAATGAGGGAATTAAGGACGACACATTGTCCTCTGTGGGAGGTGTATCGTCTGTGTCTTCGGTATCCCCCCAGCCATGCTGCAGTGATGGCCCTGAGCTGCTTTGGGTGCTACCCTGCTGTGAACACAGTTGCTCTTCATCCTCCTCATCCTCCCCCTCCTCCTCATCCTCCAGAACTGAGCCCTGGCTGGACAATTTTGTACCTGGCCTATGTTGGTGCAGGAACCCATCCTCTGAGCCACTTGTGAATGACTGGCCTGATAACCGTGGAAATGATCCCTCTTCCTCCTCCTCTCCTATTCCACATCCTCTTCCATCATTGCCCAAAGCGTTTTTTCAAGGAGACGTAGAAGCGTGATAGTAACACTGAGAATGTCATCATCGGCACTGGCCATGTTGGTGGAGTAGTCAAAACAGCACAACATGGCACACCGCTCTCACATGAAGGCCCAGTCAGTGGCGGTGAAGTGGTGCTGTCCCGCAGAGTGACTGACCCGTGCGTGCTGCAGCTGAAACTCCACTATCGCCTGCTGCTTTCGCACAGTCTCTCCAGCATGTGCAAGGTGGAGTTCCGCCTTGTGGGCACGTCGCATATGAGGCGGTGAGCGGGAAGGCCGAAGTTACGCTGCAGCACAGACAGGCTAACAGCAGCCGGCTGAGAACGCTGAAAGTGCGCACAGGCGGCCCGCACTTTCTGCAGCAGCTCTGACATATCCGGGTAGTTTTTCAGGAATTTCTGCATCACCAAATTCAGCACATGCGCTAGGTAAGGGATGTGCGTCAAACCGGCTATGTCCAGAGCTGCTACGAGATTTCGCCCATTATCGAACACCACCAGGCTGGGCTTGATGCTCAGTAGCACCAACCATTCATTGGTCTGTTGTTCCATGCCCGTCCATAGCTCCTGCGCGGTGTGGGGTTTGTCCCCCAAACCGATAAGTTTCAAAACTGCCTGCTTTCGTTTTCCCCTGGCTGTGCAGAAGTTGGTGGTGAAGCTGTTACGCTAACCGGATGAGGAGGTGTTAGAGGAGGAAGAGTAGTAGGAGGAGCAGGCAACAGGAGGCAAAGAGAAATGCCCTGCAATCCTCGGTGGCGGAAGGATATGCGCCAAACAGCTATCGGCCTCAGGCCAGCCACCACTGAATTTACCCAGTGTGCTGTTAGGGAGATATAACGTCCCTGTCTGTGCTTACTGGTCCACGTATCGGTAGTTATATGGACCTTGGCACAGATGGCGTTGCGCAGAGCACACCTGATTTTGTCCCCCACTTGTTTGTGCAGATAAGGGATGGCTCGCCTGGAAAAGTAGTTGCGGCTTGGAACGACGTACTGTGGGACAGCCAACGCCATAAGGTTTTTAAAACTCTCCGTCTCCACCAGATGAAATGACAACATTTCAAAGGCCAGGAATTTTGAAATGCTGGAATCCAGGGTCAGGGATTGCAGATGGGTAGGGGGGTACCTACTCTTTCACTGCATTGTTTGGAAGATGGACAGCTGAACGCTGCCATGGGACATTGTGGTGCTGCTTGTTGAAGGTGACGGACGTAATGGCATTGCTGACACATCCTCTGTTTGCGGGGTTTCATTCCAGAGGTGGAGAAAGAAGCCGAGACTGCAGCTCATTTTCCTCCCATTCTTCACCCCTACCCTCCTTGTCGTTTTGCACACTGCAGAAAGCCACAGCAGTTGGCACCAGTGTTTCGTCATCATCAGAGACGTGCTGCGGTGGTCTTCCCATGTCCTCATCCTCAAACATAAGTGGTTGGGCATCAGTGCACTTAATCTCTTCCACTTCTGGGGCAGGGCTAGGTGGATGGCCCTGGGAAACCCTGCCAGCAGACTCATCAAAAAGCATAAGAGACTGCTGCATGACTTGGGGCTCAGACTGCTTGGCTGATTTGCAAAGGGGTGATGTGCTAGATAGATAGCCATGGCCTGCAGGTGCCAACTCTGAGCTTTCAGCAGTGGACTGGGGGGGAGAGAATGTGAAGGTACTGGAGGCACTGTCAGCCACCCAATCTACTAGCGACTGTACTTTTTCTGGTCTCACCTGCAGAAGGTGTTTAATTTGTGCGTGTAGCTGGCACAGATCGACCCCGTCCTCTCCCTGCAACAGGAGCTCCACCAATACCAGCAGCACCACGACAAGGGCCACGTCCCTTATTTGACGTTCTCCTCTTCATTTGCGTTCACCCACCAAACTAACAGATGGTTTATCTCAGGTGACAATTTAACTGCCAATAATGAACAATTAAGTTCACTAACAGGAAGGCAGTGCCGGTGTCATAAATAGAATACATTTATTTATGTCACACGACAATGTAATGGAGCAATTCAATACAATTACTTCACTATCACAAAAAAATTGAATTTTCCAACCAACAATGTAACAGCTGAAGTTAACGGTTTAATTGGTCAGAAATGCAGCGTAGGATCCAAATGTGCTATCTAGCTCAAAAACTGAATTTTTTGCAAACAACTATGTAAATGCAGTATGTTACGGTTTTATTGGAATATCAGAAGTGCAGCATAGGCCGCTTATGTGCTATCTAGCACAAAAACAGTGTTTATTGCAAACAAATATGTAAATGCAGTATGTTACGGTTTTATTGGAATATCAGAAATGCAGCGTAGGATCCTAATGTGCTATCTAGCACAAAGACTGTGTTTTTTTCAAACAACAATAAAAATGCAGTAATTTACGGTTTTATTGGAATATCTGAAATGCAGAATAGGATCCTAATGTGCTATCTAGCACAAAAACAGTGTTTATTGCAAACAAATATGTAAATGCAGTATGTTACGGTTTTATTGGAATATCAGAAATGCAGCATAGTATCCTAATGTGCTATCTAGCACAAAAAAACTGTGTTTTTTTGGGTTTGGGTTTATATCTTCTGTTGGACTTGTGGTTAGCTTGTACTTGGTTCTCTGCTGAGTTCCTGGTACTACCAAAGTTTCATTGAAGATAAGTGTTTCCTTTCCCTTTTGTATTTTGTTTATTTATGTGTGTTGCCTTTCCCTGTTGTTTGTCATTAGGCCTGAGAGAGACTCCTGTTCGTCCTTCCCTTTTGAGGAACAGGTAGACTCAGTCCTGACATTAGTTCCAGGGTCCTATAGGGTGAGAAAGGATTCTAGGTGTCCTGCTGATATGCTGCTGATTAAGGAATCAAGGGGGCGTGACTGAACTGTATATCAGGCAGCCAATCAATAAACATCAACAGTCACAGCAGGAAAGCTAGGGATTGTGGGGATTGGGGGGATTGTAAACCGCAGCACTCTTAGTGTATTGCAAGCTCACAAAGGAGCTAGACAAATGGATTTTTTATGTATAGGTATGGGTTCTGGTTGGGTTACAGCTTGCAGCCTTAATGCAGTTTTAAAAAAATAAAATTCCTTTACTAGAATACCCTTTTAAATGTTTTTCTCCTTTTATGATTCACACCTGATTTTGGCTTTAGAAACTGTCTCAGAAAACCTGACCATATGGCTGTACCCTAACAATGTATCACTTAAAGGGCATCTGTCAGCAGATTTGAACCTATGGCTGCTACATGTGCACTTGGCAGCTGAAGCAATCTGTGTTGGTCCCATGTTCATATGTGCCTTCATCGCTGAGAAAATTATATTTTATTATTTTCAAATGAGCCTCTAGAAACAATGGGGGTGTTGCCATTACACCTAAAGGCTCTGCTTACTTTGTAACTGCCGTGCCCTCTACACTTTGACAGGGCCAGGCATGGTGAGGATTTCACAGCCTTGTCTGGTCAATCAAAGTTCAGAGGACGACAACACCCCCATTGTTCCTAGAGGCTCACTTGCATATATCAAAACATCATTTTTCTCAGCAATGTGGGCACATATGAACATGGGACCAACACAGATGTCTTCACCTGCCAAGCGCACATGTAACAGGTCAGACAGTGTCATAGGTACAAATCTGCTGACAGATGGCCCTTAAAGCCCCATGCATCTGGACACCTGTAGGCAAGTGCCTTGTCAGCCTGGCTTTTCAGAGATTTTCTTCCTTGCGTCAGATAGCAATATATCTTTTACACATTCCCAAATGACAGAAGAGATGGCGTGTGAATGTGTGTAAATCTCTAGTGTGCTCTTTTCAAAGCAATTTACTTCTACAGTCTTTCAAAATATTTGTCAATGGTTTTCAGGGCAAAAATCCATTTCTTTCCACCGTAGACATGGACAGAAATGGTGTGACCGTAATCTCGCAAACACATATTTCAAGCTGCACAATGTGTAACTTCATTTTATTTTTCATTGGCTCCTGTGACATTTATTAGATTATTCCAGCTTTGAAACAGCTCAACATCCAAATAATGTTCCTGGCTAAATTGCTTGTGGTCCAGGCTTCTAGGCATCTAGAATAGCCAGGCATTTAATTACAAAGTGCAGTCAGAACAATCTGCAGATATATCCTGCAGCACAGAACAATCTCCATTTTTCACAACTGCAACTATGACTTGCTTGTCAAGGTTGTAAACAGTAACTATGATGATCATTTCTAAGTGTGTCACCCAAACTTTAAGTATCAGCTCCTTATTTGCTTTGGGCCACATGATATTAATGGCAGGTAGTGCTATTTGGAATGATTTCACCTGTCATATTCTATTTTAAGAAATATCATGATGAACACCATATTTTATCATTTATTTTATTTTGTTCATTGCCCAAACACTATTTTTCTGTTATGCCTCATGCTGACGTCCGTTAAACACGGACGTGAACGGTCCGTGGTATCCTGGCCTGGATTCCTGCTGAGAGCAGGAGGGCATGGCGTCATTGGTTGCTATGACGCCATGCGCTTCCTGCCGCCGCTGCAGTACAGTAATACAGTCGTATAGATCATACCAGTATGTCACTGTACTGCAGGGGCGACAGGAAGCGCATAGCGTCATAGCAGCCAATGACGCCGTGCACTCCTGCTCTAAGCAGGAATCCAGCCATCTCTGGTACCCTCACACAGGAGGACAGGCATGATCCCTGACAGAGGAAGCCGCAGCACACTCGGATGGCTAAAGCATCTGAAGGATTAAAAGTCCCCCACTGGCATTACTGCCTGTCATGAAGATTAGTGCAAGTGTCTGCTCTTTAAAACAGTAGACACCTGTCGGCCATTTTTAAATATCTGGCTGCCAACATAAACTTACCATCAGCGGTTGGGAAAGGTTTAACTTCCAAGCCTTCATAGAGTAGGCCACCAAGTGGGAAGAAAACGATTAGGCAGAGTTACCTGGGTATACCTGGTTTATAGGATTTTGTGATTAATTAATTTGTAATTAATCAAATTTCTTGGTGAACTTCTGAAAAGCTGCCGAATCGAATTTTTAAAAACCTTACTCTACTGAGGCAATCTCAAAAATCGGGCAGGGAAAGGGATGGGGCTTATGTAAGCCCTACCCCCAAATTTCTATTCCGTGGGTGTTCTTGGGTGGTACAACAGACCACCAGTCTTAAATATCCAGATTTTTACTTTTCAAATGTTGAAATGTATGTCCACATAACCTTATCTGTAATATACCCAGCCTTGACTCTTGTACCATGTTATCTTTTTGAGTACAGTCATCATTCTAGCCTTCTGGGATAACGTCTTACAAATGACTCAACCAATAACTCATGGATATGAATATCTGGATACCAACTAATATTGCTGCCACTCAGGTTATTGTGTTTCCTTACTGGTAACTAGGCTATAGTATATTCAACTAGTGTATTCAACAAGTCAAGCTAGTAGCATAATAAGTGACAAAATAATTATGTGCAAAAAATGGCTGATACAAAGATTTGGTATCACCATTATTACAGCCCACAAGCATGTGTATACTCTACTCTAGAATCAATATAAAGAGTAGTGTTGATCATGAATATTCTAATCGCGATTTTTTATCGCAAATATTGGCACTAATAGTGGCAGAATTCACGAAGATCTAGAATATAGTGCTATATCTTCGTAATTGCGAATATTCTAGTATTTTTTTCAGTACCCTGCCTGCTTCTTGCTTGTGGGCCAATGAGAAGGCTGTAATATCTTTGTCTGAGCTTAGCAACATCCCTAGCAACCAATAGGAAAGTTGCCTACCCCTTTACTATATAGGAAACTCCCCAGAAGCTATTTTCTGCTGTTTTTTGCAGTTCTGAGAGAGACAGCAGTGTCATTGCTGTGCTCTGTGCTTTGCTGAGTCAATTACATTAGATATTTAGTTAGTTAGTTAGTTAGCTCATATTTATAATACAGATAGTTAAGTGGAAATAGTCAGTGTAGGTTAGACAGTGATATTTAGTGATGAGTGGCAGGGGCAATATTCGAATTTGCGATAGTTCGTACATATTTATTAGCGTATTCGTCATATATTCGCAAATTCGAGAATTCACGATGTGGTCTTGATTGCGAAAATCAGCAATGTAAGATGCTAGTAATGTGCGAGCAATACAGGCGTGGGTCACTATAGCTACATTTTTCAAGCTGCTAGAAGTTTCCTGAGACTAGAGAAAATGGTTGGCACGACAAAATATTACAATAACTTTATATGCAGATAGAGTGCTCTGATATATTCGCAATTGCGAAACCAGCACTAATGATGCAAATATTTTGGCGCAATACGTGCAACTTCACATTTTAACAGGTCTGTCTGCATATTAGTGATTGGTGCACTAAGTATTGTTGTGAACTTGTGACATCACAGCACTATGTATGTAGCATGTATGTATGGACAGCAGAACCTACACTACAGCTACACTATATCACTATCTAACCTACACTGACTATCTCCCACTAACTATCTGTATTATATATATAAGCTAACTAACTAACTAACTAACTATCTAATGTAATGACACAGGAAAGCAGAGAGCACAGCAAAAACACTGCTGTCTCTCTGATTTGCAAAATACTGCATATAATGGCTGCTGGGGAGGCTCTTATATAGTAAGGGGTAGGCAACTTTACTATTGGTTGCTAGGGATGTTGCTAAGCTCAGACAAAGACATTGCAGCCTTCTCATTGGCCCACAAGCAAGAAGCAGGGAGGGATCATGGGTTCAGATGAAAAATCTAGAATATTCGAAAATTATGAATATATCACTATATTCTAAATATTCATGAATTCTCGAAGTGGCGATTTTCGCGATTTTCGCGATTAAAATTCGCAATTCGAATATTCGCGCCTATCACTAGTGATATAGTGTAGCTGATTCCAGTGCAGGGTGTTAGGTAGTGTGATAGAAATTACTGTGCTGTGATAGGGATTAGCATCTAGCAGCTTGAAAAATGTAGAAAAAGTGAGCTACGCCTGTATTGCGCGCGCAATACGCACATATTACATTGCCAATTTTTGCAATCAAGAAAATAATGACTGGAGATCATGAATTCTAGAATTTGCGAATTTATGGTGAATATTAGGCCAAAATTTAATGAAATATCTCAAAAACAAATTTTGCCTATGCTGCTCATCACTAATACAGAGTACCAATGCTTGATAGTTAAAAATGAGAAGAAAAATATACCAGACATATGTCTAATATATCAATCTAACATCAAACAATGTAAATATGTGAGATTTGTATAAACATATGAAATTGGAAAACTGGAACCCACAAAACCTGCATGACACAGCCCCCATATATCACTGCCTCCTAGTGCAGCTTCATCAAGCTTTTTAGTATGTTTAGTATTATTATTCCTATGCTGTGACTAGAGATTAGCAAATTTCATATTTTGAAATTCGTTTGCACTTCATTTGGGGGTAAAAGCATAATTGCGTTATGGATTCCTTTACCACGGACCATAAATCATTTCTATGACGGAATGCATAACGGAATGCCTTTAGAGGCATTCTGCTATTCATTCCGTCATAATAGAAGTCTATGGCCTGCAGAACGGATCCTTCCCGTTTCCGTTATGCAGGGGAGTCCATAACGGAAACAGGACGGATCCGTTTTGCAGCCTATAGACTTCTATTATGACGAAATGAATAACGGAATGTCTCTAAAGGCATTCCGTTATGCACTCCATCATAGAATTGCATTATGGTCCGTGGTAATGGAATCCATAACGCAATTCTGCTTTTACCACTAAACGAAGCATAAACAAATTTCATAACATGAAATTCGCTCATCCCTAGCTGTGACGTCACTGTGGTCCTCAGGTATTGTCTGTGACCTCACTAGTTATTATCCCCTTTGCTTGATATCTGTATTGTGACATCATTTAGCACAGTAATTGATGACTTTATAGTGTTTAGCATCCATGGCATTACTTATTTATGATGTACTGTAAGAATGATCCCTGTTCAATGACATGCCATTTTTGGAGAGGGGTCTGATGTGTAAGTCGATGAGGGGCATAAGCTGCAACCCCAATATAAGACCTGGTGACTAGAGTTGTCCAGTGATAGAAAAAAAAAAAAAAAGGATACCAGTACTGTAAACTAATAATTTATTATTGTTGTTCATACCCTATTCACGTGCTTTTTAAAGTAAAGTATGTAAATTAAATTCATATTGGGATAAACTTTATGTAAATATACTTTGTAATGTGCTGTGCCATAGAGAAAACAGTGTATCTACTTGTGAATAATGTGTTTTTTCTATTGTGGTATATAATTATGCATTTTTTAGCAGACCCCTGATCGATTTCAAGTAAGCCACTATGGCTGCTTGTCTTCGCCTTGTATTCTGCACTGTTTGTCAGGGAGGTAAAGAAGGATGAAATCCATAATGCTTCTCTCCCTAATGCACTTCTGCTTGTTCTTGTGCTGTGCTGACCCAGTCACATTGTGATTATGCAGCTGTCTCCTTCTTGGGAGGTTCTTAAGTTATTTGTGAAGGTCAAAAATGTGTCCGTGAACAGAATGGCTAATTTATTTCATAAGCAAAACTGTTTCTCTGGCTGTTACCCTTCCTCATGTTTTTTAACCAGAGAGGCAGCCCAGCATAATGAAATAGATTTTTAAATATTAATCTGACATTGAAGTCACAGATGCATGGAGGCTCAAATCAAGCCATTCTGAAAAGACGAATACAATAAAACAATAAAACTAGAAGAGCTGTTCCTTGGAGTGAATATTATTTCAATACATTTTAATTAGAGATAAATATTCAGTAAAGCATAGTCCCTCTTGATCCTCCTGCTCACTGTGCCCATATTGATTACTCTATCTTCCTGACAAATGCAGAGAATATGGGAGGTAGTTGAGCCTGCAAATTGCACCCTTAAGAATGGCTGCCTAACCTTGTGATGTTCACTCTTCCAGATGAAATAAGAATGAGTGATAGCATTGCATAAGAAGGATAACATAAGACGGGTTTTGTTTGATTGCTGACATTAGGTCTCTGCAGATCATCAAACCATGCATTATTTATTGAACAATGTATAATTTGACATGCAAGGTACAGGTTAGATTTTACCTTTCGTGAATTTTCATAAATTAGAATAGTAAGCCATGAAGGCAAAATGGCTATTTGTAAATACACTATACTCTTTGGCTGCATTAGTATGAAAGTCACAAAATGTGTTATATCTGTCTTCTGGATCAATATCAAAAGACAACGCTCCAGAACTTGTGTTTCTAGGAATCAATTCTTGATAAACTCAACCATTATATCTCCAGGTATGCAGTCATTAACTCAGGGGTGTATTCATAGATCTCACAGGGCCCATAGAAAAACTTAGTATGGTTCCCCCCGCCTCACTTCGTTTCCCACTAGTGTGTGTCAAACACTTCCAGGCAACATGGAACACAAATGGGGAGATTTATCAAACTGGTGTAAAGTATAATTGGCGTAGTTGTCCATAGCAGTTCTGTCGACAGGACTTTCTTTTCCGTCCTGCATAACAGAAACCAGACAGATCCGTTATTGTCCATAGACCTCTATTATGACGGATCAAAATGGAATGGCTCTAAAGGTTTCCATTTTGAATTCTGTCTTACAAATTCTGTTATAACGGAATTCATAATGCTGATCTGAACCCACCCTAAACCAGTTCTACTTTACACCAGTTTGATAAATGAACCCCAAGTGCAGCACTCCATGTTTCAAATTTTTTTTTTAATTAGGCAGAAGTACAATTTTTTTATTTTATTTAAAAAATAAAGTCACCCTCTACTTCACTCACTGTATGGTATTTGTCTTCTGAAAATGTGGAACAGGTGCTTCAAAAATATGGTTCTCACTCAGTCTGAACCCAATATTTCTCAATGTATTTACATCAAGACACTAGCAAAAATACACTTATAAAACTCTCATGTTCTGCTAAATCACTGCTTCCCTTCACATATTACAAAACTGGCTGCAGTCACCACTAGGAGGAGCATAGTGCATGGGAATTTATAAGGTTACAATTGTCTGCAATGTAAGTTGTAAAGTCTCTGCACTGAACAGCATTTTCACATCAGAAGCTGAAGGAGTTCAGTTCCGGGCCCCTCCTCCTGGCCCCTGTAGAGCCTGCCTGGTCTGCCTCCATTGAAGGTGTACCACAGCATTAACTGGAAGATGGAAAACCATGTGTTACATAATAATAGGGTAATCCCTTAACACTGGGTTCAGACCTGAGCGTTTCTAAGACGCGCGTTTTACGCGCGTTTTAGTCGCGCGTTTTTATGCGCGTTTTTGGCTATAGTAAACGCGCGTTTTACGCGCGTTCGTGACTCTGGAGACTTTTTTTAATTGGTCTGGAGACCAATTAAAAAAGGGCATCTCTACACTTAACGCGCGTTAAACGCGCGTTCCCATTGAAGTCTATGGGAGGAAAAGCGCGACAAACGCCCAAGCGGCTCCTGAACGAGCTTATGCATCGGGCGTTTTGCACAGCGTTTTTACGCGCTGTAAAGCGCGCAAGTGTGAACCACTCCCATAGGGATGCATTGGTTTTCATGTGTTGAGCGTTTACAGCGCGTTTGAACGCGCTGTAAAACGCTCAGGTGTGAACCCAGGGTAAAAGACATTGATTAAATGGCACTAACCCTCATATTCTAGACCTGACAAGCATTTTGCAGAGGTCAAGAGGGAGTATATAAGTTGTGATATCCCCTATTGTGAATGGTGGATCCTGTGTTATCTGTATATAGGTGACATCTGTCATTCGAATCTTGCCTGTAATGTAATAATAATCCGGAAGTGCAAACACTGTATAATATATGTATCTCTCCATAGAAAAGAACGCAGCACTCCTCCAAATGTGATAAAAAAAGACGGTGATTTATTCAGCACATGTATCAGCAACGTTTCAGCTCTCTCACAGATCAATTATCAAGCCAAGTGAGTCAGCTGTGAGAGAGCTGAAACGTTGCTGAAACATGTGCTGAATAAATCACCGTCTTTTTTTATCACATTTGGAGGAGTGCTGCGTTCTTTTCTATGGATATATGCGGCTCTTGGACATGAGCGGACGCGTGCACCATATGGTGAAGTGGAGTGCTGCCTGATCTATTTGGAATATATATATAGTGAAGGCTGTTTACAGCCTGTATTTGTGGGAGGGGCTGCCATCCCTACTCATACTCAGCAGCCAGGATCCTGAGGGCGGCCGCCCTGCGCTCTCTCCGCCGGCTCCTTGCGTGACGTTACTTCCTACTTCCGGTTCCCTGTCGCGGGCATCACAACGCCGGGTGGTAAGTTTGTTTCCTCCTCACCGAGACGCAGGGATACCTCCGGACCTCCCCGCCGGCATTCCGGTCCCCGACTGGCATGCTCGGGTAAGGTTCAGGCTCCCGCCAACAGGGGGCACCTGTCTTAGGCAGCGGCGCGCTGCGCGCCTGAGTCCTGGGGCGCAGTTTGCAGTTCATCAAGGCATCCAGCCGCCGGCAGACAGGGCTCCCCTGCTGGTGGTCTCCCGGGGGGGCTGGATGTCGCTCTCAAGCAGTCCGTCAGTTACTAACTGGCCAGTAAAAAAAAAAAAAAAGGTGTGTTATACATATGGAAGTTAGGGGTGCGTTGTATAAAAAAATAAAAATAAAATGTTATTAAATAAATATATAAATAGTCCTTCTGGTGGCACCATGTCGTCCTGGACTGCCGGGCACCGACTCCAGTCCCTAGGGCATGTGGTGCGCCGGCTAGGCGTCACCTGGATTATTCGGGTGGTCCAGGGGTTTGTCCCGCTACCCGCCCACGGGCCATTGCCAGTCTGTTTAGTCTGGTTCGGGCCTGCCATTCCCCCACGGGCCTCCCGAGTCGTTTAGGTGTCATCATTGCCTAGAGATTACATATATTCGTTTTTTTTTTTTTTTGCTTTCTGGGCGACAGGGGTCCTGACCTACGCTCTAACCGTGTACCTACCCGTTTCGTTTAGGTGTGGGGTCATCCACGTATTTTCACCCGAACCGCTCAGGTACACGTTTTTTTTCACGTATTACCACCTGAATCGCTCAGGCACGTTGACTTTCATGTATAACCACCCGAATTACTCAGGCACGCTTATTTTCATGTATAATCACCTGAATCGCTCAGGCACGTTGACATTCATGTATAATTACCTGAATCGCTCAGGCATACGGACTGTCATGTTTACCCACCTGAATCGCTCAGGCATGCTGTTTTTTATGTATAATCACCTGAATCGCTCAGGCACGTTGACATTCATTTATAACCACACAAACTGCTCAGGCCCGCGGATGTGCATTTATAACCACCTGAATCGCTCAGGTACGCGGTCTTTCATGTATAACCACCTGTAATCGCACAGGCATCGCTGCTATTCATGCATTACCTCCTGAGCCACTCAGACACTCTCTCTTACACGCAGATCCACCTGATTCACTCAGGTTCACTGTCTTTCTTGGGTTATCACCTGTACCGCTCGGGCTGTCGACATTTCTGTTTTCAACTGAAACACTCGGGCCTCGCGTCGCCACGAATCACCCAAGTCAAGCACTCATACGGTTCCGTCCTGCTTCGTCGCGGTAGCTCCACGGTCTACCACCAGGTGCTGTTTAATCCATCAGCCGACTCGGCAACATTCACGGCCGCCTGGCCACTTCCGCTCCTCACGCGTTAGTCTGTTTCCTTTCAGGTCTTCAGGCTGCCAGGCCACGCTGGCCGGCAGCCGACTCATACATAAGGTGAACACTTGTTGTTTCAGTTTGGCTGTGCGCTGCTTCATTTCGCACCCCTGCTCCATCCTGCATTCTCAGGTCTCCAGGTAAGTTGGGGGGGCAGTCGGCTTCCCGGTCAGTCTGCCAATCGGGGGAGGTCGCCCTTGCTCATCGTAAGTTCTTTTGCAGGTGCACGGTCCTGTCATTGAGCCCAGCCAGGTACCACCAGGTGTTTGGTGCTGGGGAAAATCACTCTATCACCCGCTTTTCAGGCTCTCACACCTCTCGTTCAGCCGCTTTTCCGCAAGTCGTCTTGGAAAAAAAAACAGACAATTAAACCCTGTGTCTTCCTTCGTTGGCACAAGATGTCCCGTGCTTCCGACGTGGAGGATAACGTATCGGTCCCCGGGTCTTCCGTGTCAGCTCATACCAGTAACCTGTCCCTTAGGAGTTGGACCATTCCTAAGCTCATTGCAGAACTCAATAGGAGAGGGATCAGCCATCCTGCTTCCGCCAGGAAGGCCGAGCTTTACCGTCTCCTGATGACAGAGTCGGGGGGTCCAAGCGAGCAACCCTCCCTCTCGTCCATTCAACTGTCCCTAAACCAGCTGCAGTCCACAATTGGCAGCCTGGCTGGGTCCATGGCTGATATCCAGTCCTAAAGGATGGGAGCTTTAGAGTCTCAGTCGCAGGTGGCCCCACAGCCGCCGGCTCCAGCATCTATTCCTTCCACTTCACAGGAATCGGCTCCAGGTATGCCCTGCGCCAGCCCCCAGATTGCCCCTTACCACTTCATACCAGACAACCTGAAAAAAGATATATTAGCTGGGAAGGATGTCAATCTGGCATCTATCCTCATAGCGTCGTGAGACATTTCCAAGAATAAGGTCATCAGTTGCGGGGAGGTGTCAGTGGTGCTGGGAGCCAAAGACTTCCGGTTTAACAGGAAACTCTCAGTCCAGGAGTTCGTACTGGCCTTCAGCCTGTATAGAGACGTTATTTGCTCGGCTCAGCCTCACAGGCGAGATGAATTGGACACTTACCTATACCGTGTCACCGATTTAGGTTAAAAGTACGGGGGCTCCAATTTCTATGATTATCATAGATCCTTTTCGGCCAAAGCGGCCGCCGCCCTCGCCCAATTTCAGTTCACCACCAACTGGGCGAACCTTGACATGGAGCTCTTCTGTCAGCACTTCGCAGGACTAAGAGCTCCCACTTGCTCCGTGTGCCAATCCATCCTGCACATGGCAGACTGGTGCCCCAATCTGTCCACCCCGGGTCAGGAAGCCTCCCTTCCAGGCACGTCGGGCTCCCAGCAGAGTCAGCCTGCCATGGAGAAGCTGGGCAGGCCAATTACATACCTAGGGCAGAGACAGATATGTAACAATTTTAACTAGGGAGGATGCAGTTTCAGCAGTTGCAGAGCCTTGCATGTCTGCACCATATGCTTCAGGGCCCACCCCCGTTCCAGCTGCCCAACGAAATCAAATAAATCGGCATGACTAGCCGACATTAATGTCGAGTTACTCGCCGCCTTGTTACAGGATCATCCCGACCCCCAGCTGGTGCAATTCCTTCTCTCCGGATTCAAGGGGGGGTTTTCACACCGGGCTCATTGCCCTCCCCCAGGTGTCTTGGGAGGGAAGGAACCTGTTGTCAGCCACCCAGGACCCCACCGCAGTTTAAACTCTGTTACAGTCTGAGGTCCAGAAAGGTTTCCTGTTGGGTCCTTTCCAGGCGATTCTGTTTGATACATGAAGGATCAACACCATCGGCATCCTCACCAAGCAGTCATCCAATAAAAAGCGATTAAGATGTGACCTGCCTGCTCTTCATATGTCCTCCATCCCCAGTCTAAATTCCCTGATAGCATCACAGGAGTTCACCATGAACTATTCATCCATCGACAACGCCATACGCTACATTTTGCTGGCAGGGAGAGGGGCATGGCTGGCTAAGGCTGACATCTCCGACGCCTTTAAATTGCTACCCATCCTACCCCAGTTGTGGAAGTACTACAACATTCAGTGGGCACATAAATTCTATTTCGCCAATAGGCTAACATTCGGGTCTAAAAGCAGCCCTTGGCTGTTTGACAGGTTCGCAGGCGCGCTTCATTGGATACTGGTTCACCATGGGGGACTAGACATGGTCATCCATTATCTCAATGACTTCCTGGTCGTCGAGAGTCCTCATGCTGAACCCACGGGCTTAGGATTCTTGCTACAACTCTTTTCTAAGCTACTTGTCCCCGTCGCAACGGCCAAGATGGAGGGGCCGGGTACTCGGGTCACCATTCTGGGTATCATCCTGGACACCATCCGCATGGAGGCTAGCCTCCCCGAGGCAAAGTTAAACAAGATGGGACGCTGTCTCTTCTGCTGTCTCTTCCAGGGCCCTTTCCAAAGTGGAGCTCCAGTCCCTTCTCGCTTCTTTCAACTTCACCACCAGGATCATGCCCCAAGGCAGATCTTTCGTTTCCAGGCTCCTCAGTCTCCTCCCTTCGGCGCGGGAACCGGATTCCATCATCCATCTAGACAACCACGCAGTGGCCGATTTGTTGATGTGGCGATCCTTTCTTTCTAGCTGGAACTGCATCTCCATGTTCGTTTCGGCCCCAGACTCCTCTTCACCCACCGTCTTCACTGACGCCACAGCCTCCCGCGGGTTCGCCGCCATCTTCCATCCCCACTGGTTGGTTGACAGTTGGCCGGTGGAGTTCACTTCCGACGCCGATTCCCTGCAGTCATCCCCACTGCTCAAACTCCTTCCGATCGTAGCAGCAGCCCACGCCTGTGGCCCGCTATGGGCCAATAAATCAATCGTGTTCATGACAGACAGTCAGGTCTTGGTCGACATCATTAATAAAGGCAGAGCCTTTCTGCATCTCTTCTGCGTAAGCTGGTCTGGCTGTCTTTGAGGTTTAATTTCCGCATTTTCCCGTGTCATATTCAAGGGGCTAAAAATGTGGCGACCGATGCCCTGTCCAGTTTTAACTATGACATCTTTTTTCCAGGAACTACCGGACGCAGACCCCGACAGAACACCCTCCCCGCCGATCAGCTCTCTACTGATGGAATAGGGTCACTGGTAGCCTCCACTAAGAGTTTGGTTCAATGGTCACTAGCGCCCAACACAGCCAGGAATTACGAGGCTGGGTGCAGAGCCTACAGGCGGTTCTCTGACACACACCCACGGGGTGACTTGGATGAGGTCACTTTCATCATGGCTTTCATCGCTCACTGCCATTCCAACCTTCACCTATCTTTCAATGCAATCAAGCTCTACTTAGCAGGCATACAGCACCACCGCATGCTCTGTAATCCCTCTAACAAATCCATCATGTCGAACCAGGCCATCAAAGCCACCCTCAGGGGCATCCAAAAAAACGACAACAGGGGGTCCAGGTCCGCAGGCAGCCAGTCTCGAGTGAGCTGTTCCGCAAACTGTCCCTAGCATTGGACGGTCTCCCCTTTGGCCACTCCACTAGCATCGTTGTTAAAGCAGCCATGTACCTCGGGTTTTATGGCTTTCTTAGACCCGGGGAATTCACCTGCAATTCCATCGGTCACGCCACACTCCTCAAACGCCACCTCATCTGGCACGACAACTATTTCATTTTCCGCATTCCTACGACCAAAACTAATCAGGTAGGGCCTCCCACCGAAGTCAGATTCTTTCCCACGTCCAATAACTGGTGCCCAGTCAAGGTACTCAAAGATCTATTAGACCTGCCTCAGCCAGTTTCCTCCGACCACCCACTACTCCCTTTAGGTGACAAGCCATTATCATCCCCACAATTCATCTCCTATATTCGCACTCTCGCGGCTGGTTTAGGCTTCAATCCCAAATCAATCTCCGGACACTACTTCCGTATAGGCGCCGCCTCTTCAGCTTCCAGACACCAGGTCCCGGCCCATGTGATACGCAAGATGGCGTGATGGCGGTCATCTTGCTACGCCCGATATATCCCCAATCAACAGGCTGATATATCACAAGCATTCTGTTCATTAGCTATGTAACATTTCTGTATGTCTTGCTTCATTAAAACATTTTCGGCTAACCTCCTCGGCTGTTATTTTGCCTACTTACTCAGGCCTACCCCCTTCCCCTTAGCAACATGTCACACATAGTATAGTGTTCCCAACCACCATTTTTGACTTATTCAGAGGGATCTCCATATATATTGCAATGAAAGCAGGACAACAGTCCAAAAATAATTAAGTCGATGTGCCAGTGGCTACGGACATGATCCAAACATCCAGTATAGATGAAAACAAATTAATTCCATGGCACTCCCAGAGATGTGGTTCTGTGGTTGAAAAGTAGTGTTCTTTATGACGAGTCGCTCCCCTTATTGGATATAGGAGTATCCAGGACATGGTGAGTGGTAGAAATAGATGTCCATAATTCCCGGGTGCATGGCAATGGAGAATTGAGGCAAGGGGGCAGTGTGCCCTAGCCAGTAAAAACGGGATAACCAAGGCACTCGGGTTAGTAGCTCCGATTCCTATAAGGACGCCAGCGAATTCATGTCGGGTGAACTCTTTCTTTTGTTTTAAAATAGCAGCGGTGTTTAGTTTATAAGATCAGCTTACACCCCGGGATACTGATCCAGGCAGGGACAAGATGTAACATTGCTAAAAAGATAGCTTGAAAAAGGGATAGAAAAAGAAAGGAAATATTAGAGAGAAAGTGTATACATATATAAAACAACTATAAATCAGTGAGAAGTACAATAAAATAGTTAGCAGAGGAGATCAAGCAGGGACTAGAAAAGTGAAGAGAAATTTAGAGTGGCAAGTTAGTCACTACAAAGAATATAGAAATACAAAAAAACACAAACTCCCCATCTGCAACTACAGGGAGGGTATGAATTAAAATACCCCTCTGTATGAAGTTTGCAGACCCTGGCTGACCACATAAAAAACAATTACATCTCACAACCAAACTGGATGCAGCTTGCAATTTTTAAGCAATTTAGGGAGTTTTTCTTTCTTCTTATGTTATTAGGATAATTAATAAAAGTTATATTTAAAAAAAAATAAAAAATGCCATAAACAGAATTTATATAGCCTAAGTCTATTGGATCTTACATATCAATTTATGCTGGGACATATTAATTTATTCTGGGCCACCAAGGTCTCTTTGAATTTACAGTATATACACTTATTTTTATTCAGATGTTCTAGAATATCATCTCTTACCTTCAATTTGTCCAAAATAGAGGGTTAAAGGCCTAGAGTTTCCAGGTTACTTTTTTTGACTCTATTTTGAATATTATCACCACATTTGCTATGTGCCAGTCCTGTGCATCAGATCCTGTCATTATAGTATATTTAAATATTAGAAATAAGAGCCTATTAGACAGATTCAATGGATCTAGCAATGGATACATTTTTATAGATGGCAAATAAAGTTTTACATTTATAAATTTTTACAAGCTAAGATACAACAGCAACAAGAAGAGCATTAGTTACACCAAAAGGTAATTCCCGAAGCCATTTTGATATATGTTCCCTCTGTTCAAACTGAATAATCTACACTATGCTTTGATTTCTTAATAGTTATGCGAGTCTATCTTTCTGTCTTGCAGTTTACCCTAAAGTTTTGCCCCCAAAAAACCCAATCATTCTGAACGTGTTATATATATATTTTTTTTTTTGGGGGGGTGGTAGGTGGGGATCCCAAACTGATATATTCAGGCCTAAACCTCTCCTAATGATGCATTTATAGATGGTGCTGATGACATTTATTGTGTCACAGCTTAAGTCTGCTTAAATTCCCTGCTAGTTCTTCATATTCCAAGATTTACTGTAATAAGAAGACCTACTGCTGTTACTTATAAAATGTTAATAAATGCACATTACATATATAGCAAAACGAGTTTTTAAAATGATGAGAAAAAAGCTCTATAATTCAACAAGTCATTTGAAAGAAATAGCAAATTGTTTTGGTTTATTTATACTTTCATGTCTCTGTGAATATTTCGGATGGGATTAAAGGCAAGACGTGCCCACATAAGGCTAAGTAACATCCATAAGAATGTTCTTTAAATTTTTTAGAGTCATGTTTTAAAGAAACTAGCATAAACTAGAATCTAGACATAGCTATTTCTAGAGTTGTGCAAATTGAAGTTAGCAAAGTGGAATTCAATTTGAATTTCAGGAAAAATTTATTTGCCAGAAATCAGAATTTCCTGGCTATTCGTGGTATCAAATCAAACATTTTCTGATACAACTGATTTTATGGTGCTCATGTTCTTTTATATATACAGTAAGTACTGTACATCCATTCATCCTTGATTCTGGGGTTAAATTGCTGCCCAATACTACTGATTTTAGGTTGTTCACGTTCTTTTATACATAGGTAATTTTGTTAATCCTTGATTCTGTAAATGGGGTGAAATTTCGGTCTGATACTACTGATTTTGGGGGGCTCACATTTTTTTACACATAATTAAATTCATTAATCCATCATTGTATAATTGGGGTGAAAAAGCAGTCTGATACTACTGTTTTTGGGATTTCACGTTCTTTTACATAAGTAAATCCGTTAATCTTTCATTCTGTAATTGGGTTGAAATTGCGATCTAATACTACAGCTTTATTTACACTAACAGTTACAGTACAGTATGTCCGACAGACAGGTGACAGGCCCTTCTAAAGGAACGGGCAGTGGCCAAAATGGTTCTGGAGCTGGCAGAAGTAGCAGCAGAGGAAGGGGGGGGGGGAGGTGATAGCAGCAGTTGCGGTGACAGCCCAGAGCTGCCAGTGTCATCCAAGGGCTCATGCACACAAATGTAATTTTTTTTCTGTGTCCATTCTGTTTTTTTTCTGCAGCCCGTATGCAGAACCAATCACTTCAATAGGTCGGCAAAAAAACGGAAATGACTCCATGTGCATTCCGTTTCTGTATGTCCACATGGAAGTTCCCCAAAAAAGATAGAATATGTCCTATTCTTGTCCGTTTTGTGAACAAGGATAGGCATTGTTACAATGCAACACGGACGTCACACGGATGCCAACTTTTTTTTTGCTGATCCGTGTCTTGCGGACCGCAAAATACATACGGCCGTGTGCATGAGCCTTAAAAGGGACACCCATCACCTGCCTTTCATACTGACACACAATAACTGTTTCACTACCACAGCAGACTAGCTATGCATGTTTATGCAATGCACAGTGATGTACACTGAGATACAGGCTCTCTGCAGCTGGGAAATAGCTGATTTTAACATGATTTGTGACGAATTAATTTGAATCAAATAAATTTTGGGGAAAAATTTGACTAATTGTCCAAATAAAATTTTTGAAAACTTCGCTCATTTCTAGCTATTACGTATAACACCTTTGCAAAGAAAGATTACAACATTTTAGCTTAAATGTACTGTATTTTTACTGAACCTGGAAGACTATATTACAGTATTTAAAAAATACAAATTTGCTAATTAAATATTAGGAGAGATCTGATATTTCAGGGTTGGATGGAGTTACACCGCAATGTCGCCAGCTCGTGCCTGTCACTTCCCTGCTATTTTAGGGTTCACAGGCCCATCTTCATTCATCCTGTGTCTCTTCACTGAACCTCACCTCCTTCTGCAGTACTGCAAGAGTTTATACTCTTCTTGTATCTCTACTGCTGTTGCTCTGGCTGTTTCCAATTCGCTAATTGGCTTTTGCTATATACGGTATTTATAATCTGCTGTTTATCATACTCCATCCCTGAGAAATGTTGGTTCCTAGCTTGCTAGTTCCTTGCTAAGGTGTTGATTTCTGTTGTCTGGTTGTGTACGGAACTCTGCCTGTTTTCTACATTCTGTCCCGCTGCTGCCTTTTTACCATAATGATCCTCTGCCGCCAGCACTAACTTCGGACATGTGGATCTGCAGACCTCTATCCTCCTTCCAGTGGGCCCGACCATTGAAGTAGTTCTGTCCTTCTGCCTGTAGGGCTTGCACGCACTCTAATCTACACCAGGCCATGGCTGACCAGGTACTTATGGCACTTTCCCCTATGAAAGGGTGCCTAACCAATAGATTATAGTCTGCTAGTGTCCTGCAAAGATGTGCTAACTTCTTGTTGCAGATAATGTGGAACCATTGTACTTGATAACCTGAAAACACCAAAAGGAGAATTCTGGAATAAAAAGGAGCTGACCCAGACAGACTAGGAGCACATGCAGACTTAGATAACTTTGGATCCAAGACATACCATAGAAGGCCATTTCAATAGTAACAACTGCAGAGACCAGTGCACACATGGAACCCAAACACGCCAGATAGTAGCAGGCAGAATAAGCTATTTAAATTAAAGATAATAAAATATAGTACCCGTGCTGACTTTATAGTTAGTGGGTGCCTAGTTTTATATCTACTGTCAATTATGCTGCTAATATGCCATCAATAAATATCTATATTAAAAAAATGTCTGCAATACTTACTGTCATACTACTTGCCATTGCCGATCTTCGTTTAAGGAATTTTGCTTGTCTTCCTCACTGTCAGTTACCAGATAATGCAGAATGCGCTATCCTTGACCCTGGTATGGAGTATTCAGTATCTGCAGGTCTGCGCGCACCTCGACTGGTGGTTTGTGCACTCGTGGAGAAGCCTTGAAAGGTATTGTGATCTCTACAGTCATCTGTAGCTGTATGTGACATCACACAGAAGGTTTCAATTGGGAAAACTTGCTGGCTTCTCACGAGCATGCAAGCCACCATCCGGCAAGCCACCAACAATCACACATTTTTGTATAGATATTGAGCTACTGTATGTTTTTTCTTTGTATACGAAGCATCGCTCAGAATTCTTGAAAACTACCAGCAATTTATTCCACTTCATTGTCAATTGTAATAGTCATCATGGTCCCCTTAATGCATTACTCTCTGGTAATTGTAATCCAGGAATTTATATAAAGGCTATGGCCTCACTGACAGCATGGCTACTATTTATAATGGAAGCCACAACACTGTCGAAGACCTGTCATATGTAGCATCAAAATGCGATCAATGGTCCACACTGAATTATAATCAGTTCTGTTGTGGTCATTTTGACAAACAAAAAAATAGTATGTTTCACTATTCTTGCTGTCAAAATTGGCAGAATACCTACAGGAGGCACACAATGGCAAAGTTACAGAGCCTTACTGTTACTTTGGTTACAAAAATGTACTAAAACTCCAAACTACCAGATCAGTGAAGCAAAGTATTTACCAAGTCTCTCTGTATTTTATGTAGATTTTATCTTTAGCATTATGCAAATGGAGACTGAAGCACACACATTTCCTTCAAACGTAAAGGACATCAACTATGCATTTGTAATTCTTTTTACCCCAAAATGAATTTTGTGATGGTTAAGTTAATCATACTTATTGCTTAAAATATCATTATATAAGACATTCTGCTGCACTGAAATATTAAGTCTTTATATTAAAGAACACCTATCAAAAACATCTTCCAGTCATTAAATTGACAGATTTTCATCCCATCTAGAATTGGACAAAATTACATTGCTAATACATATTGCATGTGGTAATAAGGCCAGGTTTCTCACTAGATTTATTGAGACAGTGTTACAGTGTCAGAGCGAATCTTCCAACCTCCATATACTGTGTATATAATCTTTATGCTCTGTACAGCTCTAATTCAGGATTAACTTCATGGCTCATCTATTTAACAGATTACTTACACATTTGTTGTAAAGTCGTTCTGAGTCATCCTAGTGGCACTTTGTTAAAGTTTTTCTTTTTATTAAAGTACTCTATTTAGCTGAGCAGCTGTTACCATAAGTGTTATAAAAAGTGAAATACTGATAATAAGTTTACTTTGCAACTACAGTATGTAGCGGTATAGAAATAGGTGGTTCTTGTTTTCCATGGAACCCAGTAAGACATCTGGAGCAGATTTACGTCTGCAGTTCTGCCAGAATTCTGCCAGTATTTGCATCATTCGGCAAATCAGTTAGTGATGAGCAAAGTTAAAAAATATATAGCAAAAATTTGATTCAGCCGCTTGGTCGAATTTCACAAAGAAGTTTAATTTGATGAGAATTACTTTGTCACAAATCACATTCCATTGGACCTAGTGGGGGCAATGACGGGGAATGGTTATCACGCCGCCCCGTGGCGCGTTCATCGTTGATAGCATCATCCGACATTAAAATTGAGGCCTTTCAAATTTTTATTTTTACCAGAGAATTTTCAAAAGTAAAGAGTGCAACTGAGTAAAATTGTTAAATGCACCAGATTAATTACTGCCATCTTCCCCAGTGGTAGATTTACCCTGGGAACACACCTGAGCGTTTTTCAGCGCGTTGAAAAAACGCGCTGAAAAACGCTCAACATGTGAAAAGCCATGCTTCCCTATGGGCATGGTTAACATTTGGGCGTTTTACAGTGCGTTTGAACGCGCTGTAAAACGCCCAACGCCCAAACAAGTACATGAGCTTCTTTGGGGCGTTTTAACGCGCCTATGGACAATGTTGCCATAGGGGAGAATCACTGAATCGCGCGTATGACGTCCCCAGCCTTAGTGCATCTTCTTATGGTTCCATCCCCATTTATGCTGTCTATTTTTAACAGCATTCGTAAATATGCCCCACCGTTTTTTACATAAGGCTTAAAAGAAATATGTAACCAGAAATGAATCACTGTTTAAATCATGTTTTTATATCAAACACATTTGAATAATTTTTTTTTTTGACATTGTATCAAAAATATCAGTTATTTGGTCAGTTATTTCGATCAGTTATTGTGAGGGTCAAAAACACAGAATAGGTGCAAATCAAATCATTACACCTGATCTACTAGGCTTCACTACTGGTTTTCAATAACAATAACTGATGGAAATAACTGACCAAATAACTGAACTTTTCCGTAGTCATCTTAGGCCTAATTCACACGTCCGTAGTGTGTTGTGGATCCGCAAGTTGCGGATCCGCAACACACCTTGCCACCAGCCCTATAGAGATGCCTATACTTGTCCGCAATTGTGGGCAAGAATAGGACATGCTCTATATTATTGCGGAGCCGCCGGTCCGGAAGATCGGTGGTGCGCTCCGCAAATGCGGATGCAGAGAGCACAGTGTGTGCTCTCCGCATCCATCACGTCCCCATTCAAAATGAATGGGTCCGCACCCGTTCAGCAGATTTGCGGAACGGGTGCGGATAAACATTGCGGACATGTGAATAGGGCCTTAGGCTGTATTCACATCTGTTTCAAAGATTCTACCAAGAGTTTCTGTCATAGATTCCATTAAAAATACAGCTTTATCTTATTCAGTAAAATGCGAGACTCCAAAAAGGAAACCAAACAGACCTCATTATAGACTATCAGCTCTGCTTGGCTGGCAATGCCAGTTCTTCTTTTTTTTACTCTTCTGCTCCATCAATGGGAAACCAAAACAATGGAGATCTCCAGATTCATTGCTCTGCTATATTTATATCAAGCTGAATGTGCTCAAGGGGAGTGTCTTTTCTGCTGCAGGTAAGGGGTCGTGTCCATGCTCTCCCTATCACAGCTCAGGAGGCAGTTGAAGGATGAAACTGAGCATGTGCGGCCATCTCATTGAGCTGGACAAAGAAATAAGAAAAAAAGACAACAGGTGGCGCTATACAGATACATTTTATTGAATAACTCAATGGCTATGCTACATTTTTAATTAATTTCATTTACAAAAGAATTCATATCCAGGTGCTGGTTTGAAAACTGTAGAATACTTTTTCGGTGACCCCCTTTAAAATTATCACAGGTCATCGGCTGTTCATAAAACTTATGTTGTCCCCCCACTCCCTCTTCCCCTTCATATCTATAGTCACCAGTACTGAACAATGAAAAACAACTGAGCAGAAAGGGAAACTAGGTAAAAGCATTTTAAAGAGACAATAAATGGCACATAAGCACATAATCCAGTGCTTCTCTAGTGCCCATTTGCTATTATTATCATCTCAGTTCCATCCGAGGCTCTTCAATGTCCCTGGCAAGGCAAAACATGTTGGTGCTCTGTCTTGGTCTCTGTATATCGTGCCTTGCAGTTTATACTGTACATCTTCCATTGCTATAATTCAACTTTCAGACTTCTAGGTAACATTCTGCACCTTTTTTCCATTTTTATGGCAATGTGTCAGTACTGTGTGTATGTTTCTGCTCAATTTACATAGGTTTTTCTAATGTGCCTTCATAAAATCGGGTGATTCCTGGAGCCCCAGTATTGGTTCTACAATACAATGAAAGGGGGATATCTGGCATTCATTGTGTTGTAGACCCAGTAATGGGGCTCCACATTTATTTTGCATATTACTGTTTCCCAGGGAGCTTTGCACTTGGATTACTGTGTTGAGAATCTCCCTGAGATCAGCTATTGTTTTGTTTGAGTAGTCACCAAGGCATTGCTCCCGGTTAGCCAGAATCCTACTCCACACTGATGAGGGGCAACACCCCAAAACAGCTGTCTGTGGGTGGAGAACTGGCTTAGGTTTTCCCAGTCACATCCTTAATGCTTGTAAAAAAGCGGGATCTTGACATAGGGGCCACTTAATATGGTTGGATTTGGTGATCTCTGTTTTGTTTTTGTACAAATTGGACACACATTTGAGAATAAAATGCATAACCTTTGTTTTATGTTTTGTTTAGTACATGATGTGCAATGTCTTTCTCAGTCTTGAATGCCTATTTGGCTTTAAGTGTCTATGCTTTACAGGTTAAACTAAAGCATTGTGATTACATTTAAATTCTGAACATACTGTAACATTTTATTTACATTTATTACATCTGAGTTTGCCTCTGGGTGAGCTGCTCCTTGTGATATGGAAAGCAAGTATCTAATAATTACATTGCTAACTTAATAAATATGTCAAGAAAATCACATGCTCAGTTTTTTTTTTTGCTATTCATTTGAACATTCATCGGTAATGTTGTGCCAGGCATTGCGTAATGACCATCCGTTTTTTTGTAACTACTGAAGTTCAGTAGAAGACTGAAAATCCAAATGTGTACAGTAATTAGTATTAAGCAAACAATTACAAATCAAATACAGCAAGAATCAACTAAGCTTACTTGTTAGAGCAGTAACATCCATCAACTGCTAGCTTGCCATGGCAAGATGTGCAGCCACCTTGCTCAGCAGTCAAACCAGACCAGATCAGACCATATTTCTTAGAGTATTCAATAAAACCTCTCCAAAAGTCTGCTACCTTATGCAGACAATATTTCCTAGGACAGATTTTCAGTTCCACGATTTAATAGGCTGAACTGAATGGACGCATGTCTTTATTCAACTTTACAAACAATGTCACTATATTTATTATTATACTGCAGGGGTGTGACAAGTGAAGGTTGGGTCCCATAGAAAACTTTTAAATGCTTCAACTTCCCCACAATCCCCCCTTCTGCAGCTAGTAAAGACTGCCTACACTCATCATACAACTCCCCCCCCCCCCCACCTAATGAACCACATAAAAAAATATGGAAATAAAATGCTTACTAGGGCTGGACAGGAGTAGAAGTAGAATCAAGAGTTTACTTTACAGTATGCTGCCCAGGCTCGGTATGCCCCTTTAATGCCCCACACAGTAGTTATCGCCCCTTATTCCCCCCTTTACAGTAGAATGCTCACTTAGAGCATTCTTTACAGTAGGACACTCCCTCAGTGCCCCTTACCATAGTTATTACCCCACAGTGGCCCATTCACAGTAGAAGGCTCCCTTAGTGTCCTTCCACAGTAGTGATGACCCTACAGTAGTCATTACTGCTTGATGCCCCCACACAGCAGAATGCTCCTTGGGTGCCCAAACACAGTAGCATGCCCATTTGTACCTCTACACAAAACTAGTGCCCCCTTCATGCCTCCCCTTAAAGTAAAGAAGCCCTGTAATGTTAATAAAATAAAAAAGTTATTCTAATCTAGTCCCATTCTCCTGATGAACAAAGCACATCCTGTTCTTGCCAGCAACATGTGCTACGCAGTGATATAATCTCTTCTGTTGAGCTGAGAAGTGAAGCACTCAGGCTGGAGGATGATATCTGGCCAGTGAGTTCTCTTACTCATCCCAGCAGGTGTGATGACATCAAGCCTGCTGCTAGGGAAAGCACAGGCAGTAGGATGAGGCCTGGGCTGTAATGGATGACACACCAGCCGGACTTGATTGAGTGTTTGTGTACTGGCAGTTAAAGGCCTGGATTTATAGCTCAGGCCTCCTGCTACTTTGGGCCCCATAGCAGCTGTTATGGCTGCTACAGCAGTAATTTTACCTCTGGTATACGGACCAACTCTGATGACCTAGAAGACCAATTTTCAATGCAATTTATCTGAAAAAGTTTTAATTGTACTTGCATACGTAGCAGGAGTTTTTATTTAATGTAAGGAACATGTCCTTAGGTTGGAAAATGCCACTTCGATGGACCCCTGACTTGAAGTGGTTCGAGACAGTCTTTTGTAAATATTAACAGTAATACCTTAGTGACTTTTCTCTTTTAATGTCATTATTGCCACACTGTGTCAGATACTGACTCTAGATATATATGTAAAGGCTGTATCACACAGCCCGATGTGGCAGACAATTGTGAGGAGGTAAGCTATTACATGCAGCGATCTCCTCCACAGCATGGGAAGGAGTGATCACTATGCCATTGTTTGTCCCCATGCTGAATAGTGGTTTGCCTGTGGCAGATCGTGATTAGATACTACGATTTTCCAGCAGCAAACAATCATTTTTTTAACATGTCAAAAGATTTGGATTGCCCGATGAACAAGCGTTTGCAGTATTACACTGCAAGATGATTGCTAGCGAGCGTTCATATGAACGTTGGTTAGCGATCTGCCGGAAAATGGGCAAGTGCAATACAGGCTTACAGCGATATTTGGGATAAACATACTGTATATTGTCATGAAGAAAATAATTAAAAATTGTAATTTCAATCAAGTACTTACAGATTTATTTGTAGCCTCCAGAATGTAATCATGAGTCTATGTGAGGAACACATGTTAAAGAATAATCTGGTTGCACAATACCAGGGGTGTAGCTGTAGTTGAAGCAGGGACAGTGGCTGATACAGGGCCAGAACTCAGAAGGGGCCCACTCGGGAGAAGGACTAAAAGATTTTATTGTCAGGGCCATCACAACATACAGTGACATTATATACAGTAAGTACAGTGACATGACATACAGTGTATACATGTAAGAAATGGACAGAGCAGCTGCCGAACCTGGTCTGAGAGAGCAATCTTGACTAGCCACTGGAGTGGGGGTTGTATGGGAGAAGGGTGTTGCGAAAAAGTTGCTGGGGGTGGGATATCGTTAATCTGTTTGCTGTGGGGCCCAGTCAGTTCTAGTTACGCCACTGATCACAACCGAAGCTGAAATGTCTAATAAAAGTTTACCAAATGAATGATAAACCTTCTTCTTGTGCAGAAGATGTACAATACAGTTTGTTACATGGTTAAATAATTACACAGTATAATTACTTATTAACTATTTGCTTCTCTGGAAATTAGACTATCGGAAAAGCTAAATCATGTGTGCACCACTAATTTGTGTCATGTTGTCTTTTGTAGCAGTACTGAAACTGACGATGAGCCACCATGTGAGGAGAAGATTGGCTACCATACTGACAGCTGCTCAGATCAGGATGTATCAGAGTTAGATACCCAAACTGAAGATACACTTTCAGAAGATGATCATGGGGCAAGAAAGAGCCAATCTTCAACATCAAACATGAAGGAGGAGGTTTTCTCTAACAAGTATAATGGGTCCACAAGAAAGTCACTCACAACGTCCTCATAGAAATATGGCTGTTCACCTGAGGCAACTTCCTCCCTATGTGAGCAGAATTTTGAGAACTCCAGCAAACCACAAATGGGTCATTATCTTTATTAGCATTAGGATTTTGTGTGTTGAGACTAAAGTACTTTAATATGTAAGAAACTTAGTTTTGCTTATTCAAAATATTACGATTGTGCTGTGCCCTGCATACTCTGAGGTGTTTGGGAACACATACAGTACGGAGATATGAGGAGGAAGGAAAGTTGATATTTTACACTTTGTGTTACAGATCCATAAGGAGAACACATGTCCCCTAATAGGGCTGTATCAAGGGTTTTTGGCTCCAGTGCTGACATGTAAAAAATGGTAGATAAATATTTGGGGGCCCACAGATGAACTGAATGGCCAGTATAAGCTAGGGACTTTTTTGTCATTGTTGTTGAGTATATTTTCTTTGTCAAATATTTTATTGTATAGTACAAGTAAAACTACTTTAAAGTCCAAAGCACTTTATATCAGACAGAGCGAGTGAGAAAGTCAAAGATAATGAAGATAGATAGATAGATAGATAGATAGATAGATAGATAGATAGTGGGGCCCAATGCCAATAAATATGTGGAAACATAATGGCTCACTGATTTGCACCGTTGCATTGCAGTGATGGGGTCTGGTTGAAATCCAACCAATGGCAACAACTGCACAAAGTCCTTTGTGTTTGCATCACTTTCTTCTAGGTGCTCTGGTTTTCTCCCAAACTTAGATTGTGAGACTTAATGGGGACATGGACCGATGTCAGAGTATGTAAGTGATATATAAATGAATAAAATAAAGAGTATATATACTGTTTCTGCAGAAGGATCCCCTGCTGTCTGTGTCCACCAGTGTATAGATAGTTAGGAGGAATTTTTTAGCACTGACAGTTCTTATGCTAGTCTTAAAGGGGTTGTCCGGGTTCAGAGCTGAACACGGACATACCTCCATTTTCACCCAGGCAGCCCCCTGACATGAGCATCGGAGCACTTCATGCTCCAATGCTCTTCTTTGCCCTGCACTAAATCGGGCAGGACAAGGGCTCTTTTGTTTACAATCACACACAGCCGGATGGAAGCTTCCGCCCAGCAGTGTGTTCGGTGACATCACTGGCTCTGGTGGGCAGGCTAGGAGCGCTAAAGCCTGCCCATCAGTGCCGGTGATGTCACCGGGCTTCCTGGCAGCCCCATGGAGAGCCCGGAACGTTACTGGATCTCCAAAAAATGCCTTTGCCCTGCCCGATTTAGCACAGGGCAAAGGAGAGCATCGGAGCATGAATTGCTCCGATGCTCAAGTCAGGGGGCCTGCCTGGGTGAAAATGGAGGTATGACAACCCCTTTAATAAGGTCTCTGCACCAGAAACAGAAGTCTATGCCCGATAGGAGCTGACATAGATTTCTTATATAATTTACACCAGTTCCCTGCATTGTTTTTATACTCCAAAACAGCAGAAGCATTAATAAATTCCCCCCATCATTTTTACACGTGATGTATGAAAACATACAATCAGTATTAGTGTTTTTTTTGTTTGTTTGTGTGTTTGTATACTAAATAGTGCATTTGTTAAGAACAGGGTATAAGCAGTTGCAGAAACTGCAACCAGTATATACTGTATATAAAAGTTGTCTGTAGATGGTGTTCAGTGAGGCAAACTGGTGTCAGTAAAAAATGGCTACACATGTTAATACATGGTCAGTTTTGTATATTATAGGTGGATTTAAAATTTGAAATTAAATTAAATGTGATATACTGTATGTGAATTAATCAACATTTCTGATATTCACAGAAAGTGAACCGAGACCATATAAAGGGTCTGTTCTCATCTGCCTCAGAGGCTCTGCTAAAAGCCTCTATTGCTTTCTACATTGCTTTTGGTGTTAAAAATAGAATAGTGTGCAACATTATTTTGACAGACACCATGGATGAACCCAGAAGAACTCATTTTAAGGCAATGGGTTCTGCTGGATATCACTGGTCTGGTGTGCAACAAATTAGGCACAGTGTGGTCTTTCTGTTTACCCCAGAAACCATGACATACCGGTATGTGATGATGTGCCTGAGCCTAAGCATGTTCTTCTGGGCAATGTTCTTTACGTCTTTGATTTTCTTCTTTTAAGTGTGCACTACTATTTTTTATGCCAGTGCCTCTTATTGTGCGTTAGAAATATCTTGTTATCTCTATTGTCCATGTCTTTTCTTCTTTCTTGTGGGCTGTTATGTGGGAGGGGATATATAATTATCTTAAGAAACTGAGAACTTACACCATATAACCTTTATTATTGTACTACAAAATTATATACAAGAGCATAACTATAGTACTTAGGGCCCCATAGCAAAGTAAGATAGGGCCCTCGACACCTAATGTAAGAAAGTTAAGATAGCAATGTAACTTGATAATCAACATCTGTGCAAATTATCAGCTTTGTAAAATAAATACATTGAAACGGGCATATAGAAGTGTCTATCCTTACCTTTGAAAGAGTTCAAATTATTATGAAACAAATTCAATATAATATAGTGATATACTAGCAAAACCCTTGACGGGCATCAATATACGTCACAACTAGAGATGAGCGAACATTTAAAAAAAAGTCCGTTGTTCGGGGTTCGGGTGGTGGTTAATTGCGCATCCCGTTATGGATTCCACAATAGCGCATATGGAATCCATAAGGGGCGGCTACCACCAACCCGAACTGTAGAACAGCTGAAGGACCTGGCGTGACGTCACTGTCATGTGATCAGTGCAGGGGGCGTGGCTCAGCACGGGATTTGATCCCGTGCTGAGCCACGCCCCGCACTGATCACATGACAGTGACGTCACGCCAGGTCCTCAGCTATTCTACAGTTCGAGTTGGTGGTAGCCGCCCCTTATGGATTCCATATGCGCTATTGTGGAATCCATAACGGGATGCGCAATTAACCACCACCCGAACCCCGAACAACGGACTTTTTTTAAATGTTCGCTCATCTCTAGTCACAACCGCTGGGTGGCCACTCATAGACTAAACTAGCATACACATCTTGTGACAGAATATTATGAAATTATTTAAAAAAAAAAAATGATTTGTTGAGGAAAGTTATGGAAGGACTCATCGCTATGCATTTCAGGATTCACACAGGATTGTAGAGGCTAAATGTTAAAGAAAAATGTATACCTATTGTTTATGTTACTAACCAGGTTTTTAAAGAAATGTGCAAAAACTTATGAAAGTAATAATAAAATAAATATCTTGTAAAAAAAATGTACTTCCTTGTGTTGTCAATAATTATTTTTAGAAATTTTTTTTTATTTTATTTTATTCATTAAGGCCCCCTTTACACATGAATTGGATCCAGCTCTTTTTTGCCACTTAAAAAAAGTTGTGAAACCGCATTTGTTTTTGCATGCCACACCCATTTTATGGCTTTGTTTAGTGTCATTTTTCTTGTCACACATATGTGAATTTCTTTTTTTTTTCCTCAGATTATTTTTCTACCAACAGAAGAGTATTAGAAAATGCCTGAAAAAAAATGCTATTGCTACAAGATGATATGTTTTCTTTTAACACCTTTAGGACCCTGCTATTTTTCACCTTAAGGACCAGGCCTTTTTTTGGAAATTTGACATGTGTCAACACTTTTTCTTATCCAAGGCATTCTGAGACTGTTTTCTCGTGACACATTGTACTGTTAACCCTTGCTTTGTTACTGGGAAAATAGATTATAATGTAAAATCTGCCAGAAAAGTGAAATTCTGAAATCTCATCTACATTTTTCTTTAATTCTTGTGGAACACCTAAAGGGTAAACAAAGTTTTTTAAATCAGTTTTGAATACTTTGAGGGGTGTAGTTTCTAAAATGGGGCCATTTATGGCTGGTTTCTATTATGTAAGCCACACAAAGTGACTTCAGACCTGAACTGGTCCTTAAAAATTGGGTTTTAGAAATTTTCTTAAATATTTTAAGATTTGCTTCCAAACTTCTTATTTTAGGAGGTATCAATATATGTTTTAAAAGCAGGGAAATAGAAATTGCAAATTTTTCCACATTTTTGGTAAAGTTGGTATTGTTTTATAAATAAAGATGAAATATTTTGACTCAAATTTACCACTGTCATTAATTACAACATGTGACGAGAAATCATTCTCAGAATGGCTTGAATAAGTAAAAGTGTTTTAAAGTTATCATCACATAAAGTGACCCATGTCAGATTTAGGCCTCTTTCACACGGGTTCACGTTTGACGCCCGTATAAGAGGTGGGTGCATTGCGGGAAAATGCGCAATTTTCCGCGCGAGTACAAAGCGTTTTAATGCGTTTTGCACGTGCATGGGAAAAATCGGCATGTTTGGTACCCAGACCCGAACCCGGACTTCATCACTGAAGTTCGGGTTTGGGTTGAGTATTCTGTAGATTTTATTATTTTCCTTATAACATGGTTAAAAGGGAAAATAATTGCATCCTCAATACAGAATGCTTAGTAAAATGTGGATGGAGGGGTTAAAAATAAAAAAAATTAACCATATCCACTTGATCGCGTAGTTGCAATCTCTTTTTCATTCATTAGCTGTCGGCTAAAGGACCTGTGATAAGGTCACTGAGCTCATCACTAGTGTTGATCACGAATATTCGAATTGCGAATTTGAATTGCGAATATCGGCACTTCGAGAATTTGCAAATATTTAGAATATCGCAAAATATATTCGCAATTGCGAATATTCGTTTTTATGCAATTTTTTTATATGCAAATTTTCGCAAGCAAGAAAATGATGTCATTATTTTCTGATTGCGAAAATTCACATAAATATTCGCATAAACTGGTATTTAAAAGGTATCTTAAATGCCAGTTTATGCGAAATTTTATGCAAATTTTATGCAAATTTATGCAAATTGTTTATGCTAATTTTGCAATCAGAAAATAATGACCGAATTAAGAATTTGCAAATTTTCGAATATATGGGCGAAATATCAAATTCGAATATTGCCCCTGCCGCTCATCACTACTCATCACATGGTCCAATCACATGGTCCATCACCATGGTGATGGACCATGTGATTAGACCATGATGTGACGTCATCACAGGTCCTTTAGCTGGTAGCTAATGCTTGAAGAAGAGAGGAGAGATTGGCAACTACGCGATCAAGTGGATGAGGTGAGTTATTTTTATTTTTTTTTAACCCCTTAATCCACATTTTACTAAGCATTCTGTATTGAGAATGCTATTATTTTCCCTTATAACCATGTTATAATGGAAAATAATAAAGATCGGGTCCCGTCTCTTAGCAACCTAGTGGGAAAATCGCACTGCATCCGCACTTGATTGAGGATGCTTGCGATTTTCCCACAGCCCCATTAACTTCTATGGGGCCTCTGTTGCGTGAAAAACACACAATATAGAGCATGCTGCGATTTTCATGCAACGCAGAAGTGATGCGTGAAAATCACCGCTCATGTGCATAGCTCCATAGAAATGAATGGGTCAGGATTCAGTGCGGGTGCAATGCGTTCACCTCACGCATTGCACCCGCGCGGAAATCACGCCCGTGTGAAAGGGGCCTTAGTGTTGACCAAGCACCCAAGTGTTCAATGCTCGGCCCGAACACATCGGGATGCTCGGGTGCTCTACAGAGCACCCGAGTACAATGGAAGTCAATGGGAGAACCAGAGCATTAAACCAGGCACCCCCTGCTCTGAAGAGGGGAGGGTGTCTGGTTCACAGGAAAATGACAGAAATTGATGGAAACACCACTGAAATGGTTCGGGAACAGCATGGGGATGATGTCTGGATGCATCTTGGACTCCCAGGTCGTATACAAGAAGATGTCTAACTTATACCAGCTGTACATATATAATTATATACAGGAGATAGCCAGATTACAAAAGTACAACGGCGACTTAAAAAGATTAAAATAGACAAATCGCCAGGACCGGATGGCATACACCCCCGTCTCCTCAGGGAATTAAGTAATGTCAGAGCCGGACCCTTATTTCTGATATTTGCAGACTTTGTACTGACAAGGAATGTTCCACAGGATTGGCGCATAGCAAATGTGGTGTCAATATTCAAATAGGGTCCAAAAACAGAGCCTGGAAACTATAGGCCAGTAAGTTTAACATCTGTTGTGGGTGAACTGTTTGAAGGTTTTCTGAGAGATTATATATTAGAGGATCTCAATGGAAATAAGCAAATAATGCCATATCAGCATGGCTTCATGAGGGATCAGTCATTCCAAACTAATGTAATCAGTTTCTATGAGGAGGTAAGTTCTAGACTTAACAGTGGTGAATCAATGGATGTTGTATATCTGGACTTCTCCAAAACATTTGACACTGTACCACATAAAAGGTTAGTATATAAAATGAGTATGCTCGGACTAAGAGAAAATGTCTGTATGTGGGTAAGAAACTGGCTGAGTGATTGAAAACAGACGGTGGTTATTAACGGTACACACTCAGATTGGGTCACTGTCACTAGTGGGGTACTTCAAGTGTCAGTATTGGGCCCTATTCTTTTCAATATATTTATTAATGATCTTGTAGAAGGCTTGCATAGTAAAATATCGATTTTTGCAGATGACACTAAACTGTGTAAAGTAATTAACACTGAAGAGGACAGTATACTGCTACATAGGGATCTGGATAGATTGGAGGCTTGGCCAGAGAAGTGGCAGTTGAGGTTTTACACTGACAAATGTAAAGTTATGCACATGGGAAGGAATAATGCAAGTCACCCGTACATACTAAATGGTAAAACACTTGGTAACACTGACATGTAAAAGGATCTAGGAATGTTAATAAACAGCAAACTAAGCTGCAAAAACCAGTGTCAGGTAGCTTCTGCCAAAGCGAATAAGATATGGGGTTGCATCAAAAGGGGCATAGACGCCCGTGATGAGAACATAGTCCTACCACAAATTGCTAGTCAGACCACACATGGAGTACTGTGTACAGTTCTGGGCTCCTGTGAACAAAGCAGACATAGCAGAGCTGGAGAGGGTTCAGGGGAGGGCAACTAAAGTAATAACTGGAATGGGTGTCACGGTCGCGTACACACACAGGGGGGAGGGAAGTTACCACTGCGCTCTACCTTCACCGCTGGCCCTGCCTACTTTCCTCGCAAGTCGTAATGACAGGGGACAACTGGACAGCAGTCCCTAACTTGGTATAAGTGCAGGGAGGACGGACAAGGCACAAAAAAGAATAGTGAATAGACCGAGTTGAATACCAGGAGGGCAACGAAGTACAAATGGAGCAGGCAGAGGATCGTCAGGAGGGAGCCAGGGTCAGAATACCAGTAGACAGGGATGTAACTATAGGAAGCAGGGGAAGCAGCTGCTTTGGTGCCCTGACCCAGAAGTGGCCCATCCAAGAGGAGGAGAAGTACTAGAAGATTTTGTCAGGGCCCCTCAACATTATTACACAATGAAATTATATACAGTGGCAGTATAGACTGAGTAGAGAATGGATGGAACAGCTGCCGGGCCTGGTCTGAGAGAGCAATCTTTACTAGCCACAGGAAAGGGGGTGGCATGAAAGGAAGGGTTTGTGAAAAACTTACTGGGGGAGGGTGCCCCATTCAAAAATTTGCTGTGGGGCCCAGTCATTTCTAGTTACGCCACTGACAGGAGAGCAGCAAAGTACAAAAGGAGCAGGCAGAGGATCGTGGGATTACAGTAGCAGGTAAGTACGCCAGGTAAGTCTCAATCGCAGCTTGAACCTTAATAACAGGCAACCTGTGACAAGCAGGCTGTCTGTCAAATACTGACTAGCAGGGGTCATGTGACCTGGCCAGCGTCACATGACCTGCCCTGCTACACACAGCTGAGTACCGATGATCAGCTCGGTGCTCAGCCTCACTCTGGTTGCCAGGGAAACCGAGGACGACGGCCGCGCTGAGGAGACATGCGTGGCCCCGCCCCCTATCACCTAGGAGATGAGAATGCGGAGCGCGTCCTCGCTCCTCCACATAGACGGGGAGCTGGCGGCGCTGTGGAGCGGGACCGCTTTGTCGGCGCCCTGTGACAATGGGGCAACTACAGTACCCTGAAAGATTATCAACATTAGGGTTATTCACTTTAGAAAAAAGTTGACTGAGGGGAGATCTAATCACTATGTATAAATATATCAGGGGACAGTACAGAGATCTGTCCCATCATCTATTTATCCCCAGGACTATGACTGTAATGAGGGGACATCCTCTGCATCTGGAGGAAATAAGGTTGGTACACAAACATATAAGAGGATTCTTTACGGTAAGAGCAGTGAGACTATGGAAAACTCTGCCTGAGGAGGTGGTGATGGGGAGTACAATAAAAGAATTCAAGAGGGGCCTGGATGTATTTCTGGAGTGTAATAATATGACAGGTTATAGCTACTAGAGAGGAGTCGTTGATCCAGGGAGTTATTCTGATTGCCTGATTGGAGTCAGAAAGGAATTTTTTATTTCCTTTAAGTGGGGAAAATTGGCTTCTACCTCACAGTTTTTTTTTTGCCTTCCTCTGGACCAACTTGCAGGATGACAGGCCGAACTGGATGGACAAATGTCTTTTTTCGACCTTATATACTATGTTACTATGTTACTATGAGATAGCCAGGTTATACCAGCATGGTCCATATCACTATATACAAGAAGATGTCTAACTTATACCAGCCGTAAATATATAATTACTAGCTGAAGGACCCAGCTTTGCTCAGGTATATTTGATCTATTTCATTTGATGTTTGTGTGTGTCATTAAAAGATATCGACAGTATCCACTATAACAGTGACATCTACAGCACCCGCCCTTAACAGTGACCTCCACAGCCCCACCTCTTAATACTGATCCCCACAGTGCCCCGTCCCTTAAAATGTCACCTCCACAGCAGCCCACCCCTTTAACTTTGACCTTTACAGCAGCCTTCCTCTTTAACAGTGAGTCTTATAGCACAGCACCCCCTTGACAGTGACCTCCACAGGTGCCCTCCCCCTTAACAGTGGCCTTTACAGCAATCTGCTCCTTATCACTGACCTTCATAGCAGACCATTCCCTTAACTGTGACCTCCACAGCAACCTGCCCCTAGGGGGGCCAGAGGTCCAACTTTAGGCCGGACAGTCCGGCTTTCAGACTCCATGTCCTCTGTCTAGTGCAGGGCCTCAACAGACACAGGGATGTCCTTTTGACCGGCTCACTCTCAGACAGCAGCACTGTGCTGTCTGAGCGTGAGCTGCAAGTAGAAATTCACCCTCACTCCCACCCCTACAGCTGACAGAAGTTGATTTTTAACTTTAGTTGGCTGCGTAAGGGGAGGGGGCCTGGTTGTGGCTTAGCGGGACCTAGAAGTTGATTTTTAACTTCTTTTTTTCAATCCCTGTCGGCTGAAGAGTGGGAGTGGGCATGACCAAACCATATAGGGGCTTGACCATATTAACAGCTCACCCTAAGACAGCAGCACTGTCCTGTCTGAGAGTGAGCTGCAGAGAAAAAGTCACCGTCCCTCCCACCTCTGCAGCTGACAGAAGTTGATTTTTAACTTCATTTTTTTTTATCCCTGTTGGCTGAGGAGTGTGAGGGGTCATGGCCTAACTGGATCAGGGTGTGGCTTAGCAGGACCTAGAAGTTGATTTTTAATTTAATTTTTTCAATCCCTGTTGGCTGAGTGGGAGGGGGCGTGGTCTAACCAGATCGGGGGAATGTCATTTTGAGCAGCTCACTCTAAGACAGCAGTACTGTGCTGTCTGAATGTAAGCTGCAGGAAGAAAGTCAGTGTCCCTCTGACCTCTGCAGCTGACAGAAGTTGATTTTTAACTTCATTTATTTAATCTCTGTCGGCTGAGTGGGAGTGGGCGTGGCCTAACTGGATCAGAGGCATGGCTTAGCGGGGCCTGGAGGCGGGGCTTTAAGGGTGACTTGAATGGCCACCCTACCTGCCCCTTTTACTGTAACCTCCACAGCACTCTGCTCCCTTAACAGTGTCATCCACAGAGTTGTTATGGAAACCTAAGTGCTATTAGGCCATGGCTTTACTTCAATAGCAATTATCCTGGTGACAGATTTCCTTTAAAACTCATCTACAGCAGTGATGGCTGGGTTGTTATGGTTACCTGGAGTAAAACTGTGTGTGTGGAGACGAACTGCCAGCGAGCTTCTATTGGCTGATAAAGGTCATGTGAACAGACTTCTATTGGCATTTTTTTTAATATCTCAGGAACGGTACATCCCAGAGAGCTGAGAGCTGGTCTAAAACCTTCCCGGACACTTGATGTACCTGTTTGCCAAATTTCGTGATTGTAAATGCGACGGTGTGGATTCCTTTAGCAGACATACACACATACATACATACATACACTCAGCTTTATATATTAGATGATATACAGGAGATGGCCAGGTTATACCAGCATGGTCCATACAATATTATACATAGATATTATGTAAAAAGGCTGAGATATACCTTTTCTTCTGAATGTTATTCAGATACAAAGAATGCGTTTCCCTTCATGCTTTGCTGCTTGGACAAACAGTTGACTACCTGAGATATCTGGTAGGGGAGGAGACTCGAGCATCCGGCTCGAGCAGACTGGGTGTTAGGCCGAACACCGCCGAGTATCGCGATGCACGAGCCGAATCGGTGTTCGGCCGAGCATGCTCGCTTAACACTAGTCAGATTTGAAAAAAATGGTCCACTCCTTAAGGTAAAAAAATGGCAGGGTCCTGAAGGAGGTTAACACCTGGAGGTACAAAGAAGCATAAAAATACAAACATAACTAGAAACGTGATTAGAAAAACATACATGTAGCTGTAGCAAGCAGATATACCAAAATAATACAGCCATGTTTTTCTAGCTATTGCCAACCTCTTCAACACTGGATCACAAAGTCTCAATATATTAATGTTGCCCCAATTATAGAAACATATTGCATGACAAATTTCTCAGACTTGAGCCCCACCATCTTCCCCTGATCACAGAAGTTAAATGGGGAGAATTATCAAACTGGTGTAAAGTAGAATTGGCTTAGTTGCTCATAGCAACCACTCAGATTCCATCTTTCATTTTCCAAAGGAGCTCTGAAAAATGAAAGATGGAATCTGATTGGTTGTTATGGGCAACTAAACCAGTTTTTCTTTACACCAGTTTTGTTAAATCTACACCAAAGACTGTTGGGAAAAAACATTGGCATGAGTGAAGAATTTATGAAGCTACTGTGCAGAAACATGTAAACATTGTAAGTGGATAACAAACTTAGCATGCAGCCCTTAGGAACAACATTTTGAGTCAGAAATATTTCTGAAACAAATATGCCACATGAGAACATACACTTACTCATCCCACTGCTTAAATTTCCTAGAAGACCCACACACACCAAGAGATGGCAGAGAGTATTTAAATAAAGGCTTTACCTATTGTCGAAAAAAATAGTAATTACTACTGTGTATGGGCTTGGTTTTTTTATTGTATGTAGATACAGAGGCATACTAGGAAAGTTGTGAGGCTTACCCATTGCACCATCTTCATCTGGACCACCACTCGAATGCCACCTTACTCAATGACCAGAGCATACTGTTGAGATATTGTAAGTTGTTACAATGGTAGTTCACTGGTATCGCTTACCGTCCACACCAACCTCGGCTACTTGTGGGAGCGATTTAGGTCCATCTCCTGGTATGGCTATTCTCTAGTGCCATTGCACCATGTATTCTGATCCTGGTTTCTTGTGGTGTGAATTGTGCCTATGTGCTTGTACTCAGTTCTTTATTGCGAGGGTTAGGCCCCTTTCACACATCAGTGTTTTGGTGATTTCCATCAGTGAGGGCTCATTTAGATGGCCATATGTGGTCCGCATGAATGTGGATCTGTTTTTTTGCGGATTAAATGCACCTTTTGGGGTCCTTTACTTCAGTTTTACTGCTCGGCAAAACATAAAACATGTTCTATACTTGTCAGTGAAAATCAAGAAGTGGTCCTATTGAAGTATATGGGTCCGCAAGAATGCGGAATGCAATCCTTTTTTTTGCAGACATGCTGAACTGTCTGCAAAAAACGGATCCGCATTTTTGCGGACAGCATACAGCCGTCTGAATGAGCCCTGATTGTGAGCCAAAACCAGGGCCTCCACAGATATAAGGTATTACCCTGGGTTCACACCTGAGCGTTTCTGAGATGCGCGTTTTAGTCGCACGTATTACAGCGCGTCTTTGCAAATAGGAAACGCGCGTCATACGCGCGTTCGTGACTCTGGAGACCAATTGAAAAAGGCATATCTACACTTTAACGCATGCTAAACGCGAGTTTTACGCGCGTTCCCATTGAAGTCTATGGGTGCAAACGCGCGACAAAACGCCCCAAAGAAGCTCAAGGACTTCTTTGAGCGTAGGGCGTTTTACAGCGTGAGAACCATGCCCATAGGGAAACATGAGTTTTCTCCTGTTGAGCGTTTTACAGCGCGTTCGAACGCGCTGTAAAACGCGCAAGTGTGAACTGAGGGTAAGGGAAAGATCTGCACCTGTTCTGTGTTTAGAGCCGCACCTGGTTTTAGCTCAAAATAACTGATGGAAATCACTGATTAAAACCTGACTGTGTGAATGAATCATTAATCTTTCCCTTTCTGTGTGTGTGTCTTCATCTGTTCAACTGATCAGTTTGACTAATAAGTCTAGTATTTAGTCCTGAGTTTTGTGTCTGTTTGGTGGTTGTCTCTTTAATCCTTTGACCTGCCCTGGTTGTGCAGTTATGTCTGTCTGTCTGTCTGTGACGGCTTAAGTGAATATTCCTGTAACAGCTGTGTCTGAATTGTGTCCTGCAGAAGCAGGGTGAGCGTCTTGTGCTTACTTCCACCTGGATGTGTTTGCCACTGCCATCGAGTATCCATTATATAGGTTTGGGTTCCTGAAGTCCATCTTACCAGGTTCTGCTATGTCTGAACAGTATCCAAGCTCCTGCAAGCTGTTTCTAAATTTTGTGTATCGAAATTCCTAAAGTCTATGGGGAGATTCATCAAACTGGTGTAAAGTAGAACTGGCTTAATTGCCCATAGCAACCAATCAGATTCCACCTTTCATTTTTCACAGCTCCTTTGGAAAAAAAGAAAGGCGGAATCTGATTGGTTGCTATGGGCAACCAAGTCAGTTCTACTTTACACCCGTTTGATAAATCTGCCCCTACAGTATATGTCTAGCTCTTGGGAATTCTGCTCAGCTTTTTCTGAGTGTGATTGGGTTCCTGCAGCTCGTATTGCGTGTGTTGAGGCTGCAGTGGCTACCGAGGGTGAAGCGGTTCTTGAATCTGTTTTCATGGGTTCCTCATCTGTTAGTTTGCCAGTGCTCTGTGTGTTGTGCCATGCCTGTGTCTCTGGTGTGTTCACTAGTGTCTTTGACCTCAGTAGGTCAGCTGCCAAGTACATAGGGACCATCCCAGGAGGTAGTGGTCTGGCCGCATACCTGCAGCGAAGTACACATCCCTATACAGGGGCTAAAGGGTGAATACTGGGGAGGTGCCAGAAAAACATCCTTAGGACCCTTGCAGACAAGCGTGAGCAGATTTGGTCTGGATGCGTTCAGTGAAAAATGTGTGATTTTGCAAGCAAGTTCATTCAGTTTTGTCTGCAATCGCGTTCAGTCGTTCAGTTTTTATCGCGCGGGTGCAATGTGATTTAATGAGTTTTGCACGCGCGTGATAAAAAAGTGAATGTTTACAAACTTTATCTCTTAACAACCATCAGTGAAAAAGGCATCGCATCCGCACTTGTTTGTGGATGCAATGTGATTTTCACGCAGCCCTATTCACTTCTATGGGGCCATCGTTGCGTGAAAATCACAGAATATAGAACATGCTGCGATTTTCACGCAACACACAAGTGAGGAGTGAAAACTAACGCTCATCTACACAGACCCATTTAAATGAATGGGTCTGGATTCCTTGAGGGCTCAATGCGTTTGTGTGAAAGGGGCATTGCACCCGCACAGAATCCGGACCCATTAATTTCAATGGGTCTGTGCACATAAGCGTTGGTTTTCACGCATCACTTGTGCGTTTGCTGAAAATCTCAGCATGTTCTATATTCTGCGATTTTCACGCAACGATGGCCCCATAGAAGTGAAAGGGCTGCGTGAAAATCACATCGCATCCACAAACAAGTGCGGATGCGATGCGATTTTCACGCAACGCTGGCCCCATAGAAGTGACTGTGGTGGCCATCTTGAATGAAGATCCTGCGTGAAATCTCTTGCAGTGTGTGATGATGTCATCACGCTGGCTGGCGTGGTGACGTCATATATCACAGTGCACCAAGATTTCGCTCTTTGTGCTCAAATGGATAAGGTAAGTACGATTTTTATTTTTTTACCAACATTTCAGGCAAAATCGATTCATTACCACGAAGTACGAGGAAATTCAGCTTTGCGGCGAATCAAATTTTTCCTAAATTTCAGAGAAAGTCCATATTGGATACTTCAATTTGCTCAACACTAATTATGGTTCAATCATAATTTTATTGAAACAAGTTTGAAATGAAATACATATATTCAGATGCAACCAAGCAAGAGTCGAAAAGGTGACATGTTGGTGATCATGATGCAGTTACAAAGATATACCATCAACATCATATGGACAAATGCAAAAAGTTTGAACATGGAGGACAAAAACACTAGACAGAAAACAGGAGGGAAGTAAAACAAAGAAGGTAAGTGGGGGGATACTGTCAAGCGAGGGAGGCCACAGCTCCATCAGGCACGTCTCCAGTATCTAGCCAAGTGTGGAAGCCAGGTGAGTTCCTGAATTGCAGCCACGGATCCCATGTTTGCAAGTAGGAACACATCAGGTTATGAGCTTCAGCTCCCAACTCCTCCATCCGGACCAGAACGTCTAGCACGTATACCCAAGTGGTCCTGCGTAGGGGATCCACTGATTTCCACTGGCGCGGTATGATCTGTCTCATAGCTTGCACAAAAAGCCGGAGGGCCCCTTTCTTAACTCGCTGAATTTTACCCGAATAGATAGAGAGCAAAGCTATCTGAGGGGATGGTGGCACAGAAACCCGGTACAAGGCATTATAGAGAGCGAAAACATCCCGCCACAGGGGGGCGACTCCAGGACAGTCCCACCAGATGTGCAGCATAGAGCCTACAGCAGTTCGACATCTCCAGCATAGGTCAGAGACAGACGGGTAAAACTGGTGCAACTTGACCGGGGTCCTGTACCACCGGGAAAGAATCTTGTAATTCAGCTCTTGCAAACGGCAGGACACCGTTGACTTATGTGTGAACAGGAGGGAACGTTTCCACTGCTCAGCGGAAATAGGAACCGCCAGTTCGTCCTCCCAACCAGACACAAACCCCACCCCTCTCAAATTTTCAGCTAACGTGCCATCCCCCATCTCCCCGGCACCAATTAGACCGTAAATCAGGGAGATACCATGACAAGGTCCCGAGGACGCCGTGCAGAGTTTCTCAAAAGCAGTCAGAGGAGCGGACAATTGCGACCCAGGAGCCAGAGAGCATATAAAATTACGGAGCTGGAGATAACGAAACCAGCGACCTGGTGAATCCGAAGAGATACAAGATAAATTATTGAGTGGCAAGAGGGCCGAGTCCCTAAATATGTCTTTAATTAAGATCTGTGGTGAGGAAGAGGCCTGGAAAGCCCGGAGAGACCCAAAATATGAAGGGAGTCCAGGGTGGATAGCAATGGCTGTGAGAGGGCCCGGTACCGTGACCAGTTCAGTTTTAGAAGCAAATTTCCTCCAGTTCCTCACCAAGATCTGAAGGAGTGGAGACTGCAGAGACCGTGCGACGGTATCACACACGTCTCCAAGGGAGCCAAAATATCCGAGGTATTAAGTGAGGTGCCAGGGTATGTTCAATATCAACTCAAAGTTTTGAGGGGCGATTGTGAATGAGGTCTAGTATGCAATTTGCCATAGACGCCCGGTGGTAAGACGAGAAATTTGGGAGGCCCGCCCCCCCTAGGCTTTTTGTCCTAGACAGGATTTTATAACTAATCCTAGCCCTAAGACCATTCCAAACAAAACGGGTCGCTATAGAGCGAAGTTGTGCGAAAAATCTGTTGGGGATATTGCACGGAATTGTTTGGAACAGATAAAGTATTTTAGGTAGGATATCCATTTTTAGTGCGTTTATCCTGCCAAACCAGGAGATGTGGAGAGGGGACCACTTCTGAAGGTCTGACTCTATGGTCCTCAGAAGAGGCTTAAAATTGAGTGCAAAAAGCTGGCTAGGATTGGCTGGAAGGGCAATGCCAAGGTATCGGATCGCATCTGTTGCGGTCAACACTAATTATAATAGTCCTTTCTCCCTGTCAGTGCCCTCTTCGGGAAAATTACAGGATATAAAAGGACCCAACTAGTAGTTTTCTATATATTGTTGGTTGATGGGTGTCTCCATACACCCTGTGTTTGTAATTTGCTGGGGTGACTTTACTATTCACCTCCTGTTAATCAGAGGAGTGATGACACCATGGATAACAGCTGATTCTATATTGCATGAGTTCATCAATTATTTTATATCACTATTTTTAATGGTAGTTTTTAAATGGGTCTGCTTTTTAAGTTTTTAGCTTGTTTTTGGATAATTTTCAGGACATCATGGTAAATGTCTTTATTGAGTTGAATAACTACTAACAAAACCAGTTAACCTAGATTAGGTCTCATGCACACGACCGTTGCCCATATTGCGGCCCAGAAACAGCTGTTCATTTGAATGGGTCTACAATCCAGAGGCTGGGGTGGCACAGAACCCCACAGAAGCACTATGGAGTGCTTCCATGGGATATCACTCTGTGTCATAGCAACTGAACTTGCTCTATTTTTTTGCGGTGTGCACAGATCACAGACCCATTCAAGTTGATGAAACTGTGGCAGCAGCACGGATATTGTCCATGCATTGTAGACCGCAAATTGCGGTCCCTAATGCACGGAATGGCCGAGCAATGGCCGTATGCCTGAGGCCTTATAAGTAATAACTTCAGCTCATTGGAGCAAATACATTCTAATACTGTACGGAGCTACTGCTCCGTACAGTATTAGAACTAAGTTTTATGAAAATCGACTTTGGATGTTTCATCCAAAGTCGATTTGCTCATCCCTACTTATAATCATTGTCCAGTAATTTAATAAAATGATTAAGAAAAAAACTGCTGAGAATGCTTGACAATAGATAAAAAGGTGTACTCACCTCACTGCCATTTTGGTTCTGACATTTCTCTACATGTGACCTATGCAGTCTCACATGTCTATAGTGAGAGGGACCAAGAAGTAGATTTTGTCAGGGACTCGGGAAGCATGGGAAGAGTAGAGATGTGGACTGGTGTGGTGAGTTACTTCTTTAGTCTAAATAATTTTAAATGGCTGTGCAACACCTTAAAAAATGAAAATCTTGGTCTTGTTAGTTGCAAGTGGCAATTTTACTGACATTTTATTATTATTATCTAGTAAGATTGTATTAGATTCATGATATAATTAAATGTTTGCCTCTGCCACAACCACTGCTCTCTTATATCTCAGGTGGCTTGTAGAGATGAGCGAACTTCAAAAATTAGTTAGGCGTTCGGGTTGGGGTAATCGCCTCATCCCATTATGGATTCCACTACCGCGGACTATCCCGGCATATGGAATCCATAAGGGGCGGCTTCCACGAACCCGAACTTTGGAAAAGCTTAAGGACCTGGGGTGACATCAAATCCAGTGCTGAGCCACGCCCCCTGCACTGATCACATGATGGTGACGTCACCCCAGGTCCTTCGGCTTTTCCAAAGTTCGGGTTCGTGAAAACCGCCCCTTATGGATTCCATATGCCGGGATAGTCCGCGGTAGTGGAATCCATAACGGGATGCGGCGATTACCCCAACCCGAAAGCCGAACGTCGAACTAATTTTTGAAGTTCGCTCATCTCTAGTGGCTTGTCCCCAGAAAAAAACAAAACAAGATTTAGCTGAAACCTAAAAAGGTTTCAGCTATATCTTGTTTTGTTTAAAAACCTCAACTACACTCAATGTTCGCGTCTAAGAACATTTTTCTTGTATATCAAATGAATAACTGCTGTTATTAATTTTCTTTTAAGCACCTCTGACTAAGCCTCTCATGGGAACAGAGGCACCTATTTGGTAATACCTGCGCGTCCATGCACCCTGTGAAAATCCTTTAATTCGATTTTGATATTTAAATCAGCAATCACACTCATTGCCCACAGTGTATTCCATGCTGACTGAACTGATCTTATTGTACGGAGCAAAAGGAAAAACACACGGCAGCTGTCTGAAGAGAGCATCATCTGTGCCAAATCAGAGGTTTAGAAATGTTCACTGATAACCTCCCTGTACTTCTCAGCTTGTACCAGGAAGCATGCGGTACTGTATCAGACATAATAAACCTGCAAGCCATTAATACTTTTCAACTCCGTCTTTCTTTTTACTGCAGTTACTTCTCCCAGACAGCCTGTAGAGGTCAGAAAAGGTCCTTTATATTAAAGCTAGTGAAATTATTAGCATTCTCAGCAAGCAGGATTAATTAAGAACCACATTCTCCTCCCAGGTACAAAATGTCAGACATTAATATAAAGCACAGCAGTAAACTCCTATAGTGTGTGATTGTTTATTTTTTCACTTTTATGTTTGATTTTTTTTTTACGTCTTTCAACCCTTGGATATTAAAAAATATTACAGTCTCATCAGCACGGCTTAGCTGCAAGCATGGAATCTGTATAGTGGCACACTGATTCCCTAGAGGACTATATTATCTGCTCATGTTCACGTAATGTGCCGCTATATGGTACCTCCAAGTGTCACTTATTTCTGTAATGCATCATACATTGGAGCAAGCTTTCTCTGCCTCCAAAAAATCAAAGGTACAGTATTGCAGACTGCGGGCGCTCTATAACAGATCTGTAGAACACACTGATCCTTATTATGGTTGTGGGGAGTCGCTCTGGTAGACAGCGGTGCGGGTGCAGTTTAGAGGCAAAACAAGGAGTCCAGATGGTGCATCAAACAGTGTTTTATTCACACTTGCACGCCATAAAAGAAAAGCAGTCTCTTGGTGACAGTTCACACACAACGGAAATACTGTGGCAAAACGAAAACAGGCCAACACAGGGTCCAGTCACCTTGGGTGGTTTAGGTGCGGGTTCACACCTAGCAGTCGGCTCAGCCGCAGGCGATTCCACCTTCAGGTCGCAGGGAAACACCACCTTGCTGAGCTCCTTCCTCCAGCACAGAGAATTCCTCAGCCCTGTTTGCAGGCTCCAGGATAATCACACCCTCAGACACAGCTGCTGGCTGCGTTATATACCCAGCCCAAAACATGGACTGGACCGTGGGAGCAGCCACCCACCCTACTCTTTAGCTGCTCCCAGTAAGAGCCGGCCCGGATCGGCTTTGCAGCCATGCTATTTAACAGAGCAGCACTAGCTGCTGCAGACCAAAAACCCGGCTCTTACCTCACCGAGGCCAGCAACCTCGGTGACACGTACCTGCTATCAAATACAACACCTTGCACTCTCTTACACACCCCCTTTGTTCAACCCTGAGGGGTGAACACACGTGAGGCAGTGGACGCGGGACAGGGCATCTGCGTTGCCCTGCAAGCGGCCTGCCCTGTGTTCCACAGAGAATTTGAAATTCTGAAGAGATAGGAACCACCTGGTGACCCGAGCATTCCTCTCCTTGGCCTGACTCATCCATTTGAGGGGAATGGTCGGTCACCAGACGGAACCTCCTCCCTAACAAGTAGTAGCGGAGAGATTCGAGTGCCCACTTGATAGCCAGGCACTCCCTCTCCACTATACTGTATCTGGACTCGGCGGGATTGAGCTTACGGCTCAGGAAGACAACGGGATGTTCTTCCCCGTTGACCTCCTGAGACAGTACCGCACCGAGGCCTACCTCCAGGCGTCGGTCTGTACGACAAACTCCTTGTTGAAGTCGGGTGTCACCAAAACCGGGGACCCACACAGGGCCGACTTCAACGCGGCGAGCCTCCTCCGCCTTCTCACTCCAGCTAACCCTCCCAGACTTTCGCCCCTTCAACAGGTCTGTCAACGGCGCTGCTATTGTGGCAAAGTGGGGCACAAACCTCATGTAGTAACCTACAATCCCCAGGAACGACTTTACCTGCCTGGTGGTGACCGGTCGGGGCCAGTTACTGAATGGCCTCTACCTTGGTTACCTGAGGTTTGATGACTCCCGCCCAATTACATATCCCAGATATTTTGTCTCCTCTAACCCTATGGAGCACTTCTTTGGGTTAGCGGTCAGTCCGGCTTTCCTCAGGGCATCCACTACCGCCTGCACCTTGGGTAAATGGCTTTCCCAGTCGGTGCTGTGGATGACTACATCATCTAAGTAGGCCGAGGCGTACCGACGATGTGGTCGCAGCACTATGTCCATTAACCTTTGGAAAGTGGCGGGGCGCCATGCAGGCCAAAGGGTAACACCTTGTAGTGATACAGGCCCTGCGGGTAACAAATGCGGTTTTTCCTTAGCCGACTCCGTTAAGGGTACCTGCCAGTACCCTTTGGTGAGGTCTAGCACAGAAAAATAACGGGCTTGCCCTAAACTCTCAACAAGCTCGTCTACCCGGGGCATGGGATACGCATCAAACTTGGACACTTCATTTAACTTGCGAAAATCGTTGCAGAACCGCAGCGTCCCATCCGGCTTAGGTATTAGGACTATGGGACTGGCCCACTCACTCTTCGACTCCTCAATGACATCGAGCTTCAACATTAACTGTACTTCCTCCGCGATGGCCCGTCGCCGAGCCTCGGGTACCCGGTATGGTTTTAACCGGATCTTGGCCTGAGGCTCAGTGGCGATGTCATGTTGGATGAGAGACGTGCGGCCAGGGAGGTCCGAGAACACATCCGTGTTCCGACTGATGAACTCCCTGACTTCCTGAACTTGTTTGGAAGACAGGCTGTCTGCAATTTTTACCGTGGTTACTGCTTCACAGGCCTCGAACTGTGGGGCTGGACACTTTTCACCTAGAAGCCCTGGCCGGGGCTGTGGTCGTCGGCCGTGTCCCTATCTTTCCAAGGCTTAAGTAAATTCACGTGGTACACCTGCTCCGGCTTGCGCCGCCTGGCTGGTGTACTTTGTAATTACTTCCCCTACCTTCTCGATCACCTCATAGGGGCCCTGCCACCTAGCTAGGAATTTGCTGTCAAGGGTGGGTACCAGAACCAACACTCGATCTCCCGGATTGAAGCCCCGTACCCGAGCCTGACGATTATACACCCTACTCTGGGCTTGTTGTGCTGCCTCCATATGCTCCCGGACCAGCGGCAACACCCTTTCTATCCGTTCCTGCATCTGGGTGACATACTCAATGACACTTTTGTGGGGGACAGGCTGTTGTTCCCATGCTTCCTTGGCGATATCCAACAGGCCCCGAGGGTGTCTGCCATAAAGCAGTTCGAAGGGCGAGAACCCAGTAGAGGCCTGGGGTACCTCTCGCACTGCGAACATGAGATAGGGCAGAAGCAGATCCCAGTCCTTCCCATCTCTAGACACCACCCTCTTTAACATATTTTTTAGAGTTTGGTTAAACCTCTCAACCAGACCGTCTGTTTGCGGATGGTAAACGGACGTCCGTAGCTGCTTTATACGCAACAATTTACACAGTTCCCTCATTACTTTGGACATAAAAGGGGTCCCTTGGTCTGTCAGAACCTCTTTTGGCAGGCCCACACGGGAAAACATCTCCATTAACTCTTTGGCAATGAGCTTAGCTGAGGTATGTCGCAGAGGCACCGCCTCCGGATACCAGTGGCATAGTCGAGAACTACCAGAATGTGTTGGTGGCCCCTGGCGAACTTTGGTACAGGCCCAATTAAATCCATAGCGATTCGCTCGAGCGGTACTTCAATAATTGGCAGAGGTACCAGAGGACTACGGAAATGTGGCTGGGGGCTAGTTATCTGACAGGTCGGACAGGACTTACAATAATTCTCTACCTCCTTGAACACACTGGGCCAATAAAACCGCTGCAGTATGCGGTCCTGGGTTTCTGCCACCCCAGGTGTCCCCCAAGAACATGTTGGTGGGCAAGCTCCATGACAAGCTTGCGATACGCTGTGGGCACCACCAACTGTTCAACAGGTTCACCTCGGTTTGGTTCACCCGATACAACATATCCTGCAGAACAATAAATCGTGGGAACATTAATTCAGCCCCTGGTTTCTGGGGTTTACCATCAATTTCAGCACATTCTCCCAGGCCCTGGTTAGGGTTTGGTCCCGGTGTTGTGCGGTCCCAAAATTTTCCCGGAGACATTGAGGTCTGCCAACTCAGGCCCGGTGGCAAGTCCTCCGTGTCTCCCACCATTACACTCAGTGGGGTTGTCTCCCCCACTACCGCTGCAGCAGTGGTCACCCCTACCGCTGGCCCCTCAGACTCGGGCTCCCAGGGTTCTGGCCTTCCAGGGGTATCAGGCCACTCTGCTAGGGTTACCCCTGTCTCAGGGCTATTAGTCACTTTCATCTCAGGCCACAGTGACGGAAAACCAGGAAGTCTCTCCCAATTATTAGTTCATAGGGCAGCTTTGTGGAGATCGCCACTTCACAAGTCCAGGTGCCGGCCGCCGTGGATAGAGACATTACAGCCGTGGGATAGTCCTTTAAGTCTCCGTGTATACACACCACACCAACTTTCCGGCCCGTATACTGGGTGGGCTGTACCAGGGCAGCACTTACCAGGGTTACCAGGCTCCCTGAGTCCAACAGCGCCACTGCCAGGTTATCCCGATTTGCACCTGGCACAGATGTCGATTGTCTATTGTCTCGGGGTGCCGGTCGCACACAGTCTCCGGGCATACAGGGAAGCCCGGTACCCATAATTAGTCTCCATGGGTTCCCCCACTGTGGACAGTCGGCCCTTACGTGGCCAGGCTCGTGACACCGCCAGCAGACTACTGGGGAGGGATCTGCAAGGGTACATCCCGGGCGGGTTTGGCCGGCCGCCCGGGACTGGGGTGGAGGTTTCCGGGGTTTGACTGGCCTCCTCCCAAAAGAACCCCCTGCAGGTTTCTGGTGGCCTCATATCGCTCCACCAGGTCGACCATCTCAAGGGCATTGGTGGGGGATACCTGGCGATCCAGTGCTGGAGAGGGTAAGGCAAAGACCTCCAGAATACATCTGCTAACAGGCGGTCGAGCATAGCAGTGGGAGTCAGTATGTCTGGCTGCAGCCATTTTGCAACCGATGTAGCAGGTCATAGTATTGTGGTCTGGCGGGTTCAGCCGGGTTAAATTCCCACTGATGCACCCGCTGGGCCGGACCAAAACATTCACCCCCAGTCTTGCTAGAATCTCACCTTTCACGGTCGGGTAGTCAGCTGCCTGGACATCTGCCAAATCGAAAAAAACTTGCTGGGGTCCGGCTGCCAGGAGCGGAGCAACCACCTCGGCCCACTGGTCACGGGGTAACTTTTCCCTCACGGCGACCTTCTCAAAGACGGCTAGGTATGTCTCCACGTCGTCTGCGGGGTCATCTTTGGGATCGCCGCACGGACCGCTTTCCGGGCATCATGGACGTGGTGGGGCGCTCCTGCCGCCTGTAAGGCCATCACCTGCTGTAGTAGTAGCTGGTTGGTCTCCTGCTGCTGCTTGTTGGCCTCCCGCTGCTGCAAGTTAGCCTCCACAAGGGCTTTTACAACCGCCTCCATTTTGTCCGGGAACCCAGGCTGCAACTTTGCCGGCCTAATATAGGACATACACTTTTACTCAGCAAACAAAGTTCGGCGTTCACGCCAGCCTCACTGCGCATGCCCGCATCCGACACCAAATGTGGGGAGTCGCTCTGGTAGACAGCGGTGCGGGTGCAGTTTAGAGGCAAAACAAGGAGTCAGATGGTGCATCAAACAGTGTTTTATTCACACTTGCACGCCATAAAAGAAAAGCAGTCTCTTGGTGACAGTTCACACACAACGGAAATACTGTGGCAAAACGAAAACAGGCCAACACAGGGTCCAGTCACCTTGGGTGGTTTAGGTGCGGGTTCACACCTAGCAGTCGGCTCAGCCGCAGGCGATTCCACCTTCAGGTCGCAGGGAAACACCACCTTGCTGAGCTCCTTCCTCCAGGACAGAGAATTCCTCAGCCCTGTTTGCAGGCTCCAGGATAATCACACCCTCAGACACAGCTGCTGGCTGCGTTATATACCCAGCCCAAAACATGGACTGGACCGTGGGGAGCAGCCACCCACCCTACTCTTTAGCTGCTCCCAGTAAGAGCCGGCCCGGATCGGCTTTGCAGCCATGCTATTTAACAGAGCAGCACTAGCTGCTGCAGACCAAAAACCCCGGCTCTTACCTCACCGAGGCCAGCAACCTCGGTGACACGTACCTGCTATCAAATACAACACCTTGCACTCTCTTACATGGTCTTAAGGGCTCATGCGCATGGCCGTATGTATTTTGTGGTCCGCAAAACACGGATCCACAAAAAAATGGATGACATCCATATTGCAAACTTTTTTTTTGTGGATCCATTGTAACAATGCCTGTCCTTGTCCACAAAATGGACAAGAATAGGACATATTCTATTTTTTTGCGGAACTGACATAGGGGAATGGAAACCAAATGGAGTTATTTCATTTTTTTTAGCAGACCCATTGAAATTAATTGTTTCTCATATGGACATGTAAAAAACAGAACAGAAATGGCAAAAAAAAAAATATGTTCATGTGCATGAGCCCTTGTTCAAAACCATAACTGGATGTCACATACCTGCATAAAATATTCAATATATATGGCGTGACGCTGATTCAGGGAGGATGTATGAAATTGCCAAAATGGGTATGTGATCATCATGGCTTTCAATGTGAAACATCATCACGTAAAAAACTTTTTTTTACTGATGACATTTTGCTTAATGTCAAAACCTTTGAATTATCTGAACTGCTTTAGACTTGCTTCACACTTAGGCCTCATGCACACGGACGTATTTTCTTTCCGTGTCTGTTCTGTTTTTTTGCGGACCATGAAATGGACCATAAATTTCAATGGGTCCACAAAAAAAAAAAATAGAACATGTCCTATTATTTTCTGCATTATGGACAAGGACAGTACTGTTCTATTAGAAACCAACTGTTCCGTTCAGAATGCACACAGACATCATCCTCATTTTTTGCGTAGCAAAATACTTACAGTCGTGTGAGGCCTTGTTTTTCTGCTTAGCATTTTTTTGGGCTATCAAAAAAAAACATGGGGGAAATTTATCACAAACCACTTTGTTTATTAAACTAAAATCTTCACCAGCCCCTAGATCAGGGATTAGCAACCTTCGGCACTTGAGCTGTTCAGAAACTACAATTCCCAGCATGCTTCATTCATTTCTATGAGAGTTCTCAGAAGAGCATAGCAAGTATGCATGCTGGGAGTTGTAGTTTCATAACAGCTGGAGTGCCAGAGGTTGCCTACCACTGCCCTAGATGGTGTACACTTCAGACCTCTTCTATGTCAGAAAACTGGTGTGGCTCTTTAGCATTTATTTCACATGTTTTTGCTGCATTTGTTTTTTTTTTTTTTTACTTCTATAGAAATTTTATTGGGGAAAATACCTGAAATGAACAAATGGTTAAAATATGCCTAGCGTACCTAGAGCATGCTGTGTTTTTAAAGAGTGACAAAAATGGTAAAAATAGAAAAAATGCAATGCAAAGAAGTCATGAAAAAATGCTTTTATTGTAGCATATTTCATAATGTACTTTAGACTTTAACAAAACAGCTGACCACATAAAAAACTGCAAAAAAAAAAAAAATACCTGTGAGACCCTTTTCATTGCATTGAATGAATTTTAGGACTTTGATCTATTGCTATATCAGCTTAGGTTTTCACTAGTGTTGAACGAATCAAAGTTAATGAAGTGGACTGCAATCTGAATTTCAGGAAAAATTTGATTTGTTGCAAAGCCAAATTTCCTCGCGCTTCATGGTAAAGAATCAATTTTTCCTGAAATGGCGGTAAAACACAAAAAAATACATACTCACCTCATCCATTTACATGCGGAGAAGCAATCATTGCCATCTTGATTAAATTAAATGCACCGAATCTTGCACGAGCTGACCTGTGATGTCACCACGTCATCACACTGACTATGCGTGGTTGATGACGTCACTTCACCGTGAGCAAATGGAGGAGGTATGTCTTTTTTTGCTATTACTCCATGATTTACCCCTGAAAGACCCCAATGTGATTGTCAGATGCCGCAATCAGCTTTGAATGCGCCATCTGAGAGGTTCAATGACGGTGGGCTGCTTGATCGCTGCTCCCTGTCATTGCTCCTGATACAGTTAATAGAATGTGATTCATGACAAAGTAAGTGGTAACAAGTTGATTTTCTTTGTGAAATTTGACGAAGCAGTAGTATCAAATTTTTAATAACTGCACATCTCTAGTTTTCGCATACACTTAATAATTTAAAGGGGTATTCCAGGATTTTAACATTGATCAATATTAAATTAATATCTGATCAGCAGCGGTCCGATATCCCGTACCCCCACCGATAAGCTGTTCCCAAGTAGCTCAGGCTTCAGAAGTCTGCGCTGGAACTACACAGCTCTGAGGATGGAGCTGGCTAAAGAATTGCTGCTCCCATTCACTTCAGTGGGAGCAGCAATGAAGTAACCAGTTCCATCCACTACAGTACGTAGTGGATGGAGCTCTGTAGTTTTAGCATCTGTATCCAGTGCCGCAGCAACTCAATAACAGATGGGGTGCAGACTGTAGGACCCCAGCAGGTCCAGATACTGATGGCCTACCCTGAAGATAGGCAATCAATATACAAATTTCAGAAAACACCCCTTTAAATTTCACAAATATTGTTGCAAGAAACAACACTTGCATTTTTGGCATTTGTGGCACATGGAAAACAATCTTTTCTTTTGTCTGTGACACTTAAGTGCTTAAGCTTTGTAATTACTCCACATCACAAATTGTTAAACCTAAAAATACCCAAAGTCCCTGCTCAGTTAGTACACTGCCAGCTTAAATAGCTCTTTGACCAAACCTGAAAGCTGGCCATAGAACCATGTACAATGTTGGTGCACTGAAAAAATGTCCAACTTTAGAACCTTAACCTGCAAAATTGCTTCTTGTGGTCATTTAAAAAATGACGAGTCATAAACTGCATGTGATTGTGGAAGCGAATGCCTGGACATAGTCATGAAGTGGCTATAGATAGCAGGAGGCGGGAAAAGGCACTACCAATATGCATATCTCCAGCCCCCATAGAGTCGGCCACAGTGTGCCCCATAAATAAACCCTGGAGTCAATCACATTGTCAATCACTATGCTCCACTTTTGCCAGATACAGTGGGGGAGCTTTATCAAAACTGGTATACAGGAAAAGTGGCTTAATTGCTCATAGCAACCAATCAGATTCTGCCTTTCATTTTCCAAAGGAGCTCTGATAAATGAAAGGTGATTGGTTGCTATGTCCAAATAAGCCATTTTACCTTTACATGAGTTTTGATAAATCTCTCCCATTGCCTCTCACAGTATGCCATCATTTCCGGCCATTGCCATCCACTTTGACCTCTCCTAGTTTTAGTCACATTACTGTCATGTTGTCAGCCATATTGAACACCAATATCAGCTAGAATAACTCTTCTTCTATTCATCCACTGTTAGCTCTGATGTCCTACATTGTCGGTGGCAATGTCCCCCATTACTATGTACAATAATGCTCTGTTATTATCCACAATGTCCCAAACACATAGTTAGCAACTGTCCTGAATTTGCTGAGACTGTCCCTGAATTTGTGCTGTCGCGTGCCAAAATTGGGTGGTGCTAATGCAAACTCAGCTCACAAGTGGGTGTTTCCATGTGGGTTCTGGGCATTCTGAAGGGAATTTTACCAACTGAAATGTTGGTAAGTATACACATTTGCCAGTCACAAGGACCTCATATTGCCAGCCACAATTCCACTATATTTTCTGCTACAAACTCCCTACAAACCCCCTCCTGTCATATATCCCCCATATTGCCAGCTAAAATACATTCTATTGCAAGTAGCAAATAGCCACACTTTTAGCCAGAACGCTTCAATACTGCCAGCTATAATGCCTGTAATTGTCATTCAAAATGCACCCTGCTGTCAGCCGTGATGCTCTCCTATAGTAAGCTACAATCCCCAGTTCAGTATAGGCAGTGACATAACTAGAAATGACTGAACACCAAAGTTTTGAACTGCCTCCTCTCCCCAGCAACTTTTTTGCAACGCCCTCCTCCTGTGGCCAGTCGATTGTTCTCAGATGAAGCCCGGCAGCTGCTCCATCAGTCTCCTACACCTATATAATATACTGTATATAATGTCATTGCTTAATACTGTTGAGTATTACATGTTAGTCATCCTCCTGGGTGGGGCTTTTCTGAGTTTTGGCCGGAAATCAGCTGCTTCCCCTATAGCTACTCCCCTGAGTATTGGGTAAACTGTGGCAATCACTTACAAAGAAGGAGCAGTGCGCGTGAATTGTATTCGGTGGTCACATCATTTATACGTTTCTACATGTGCTCATACATATTTGTAGGCGGTATACTTTGGGAACATAGCCAGACATATAGTAGTTTTAGTAATAAAGGCTGTGATTGTGTAAAGAAAGAATATAATAACAGAATATGTTCCTTGCTGTAGAGAAAACTGCATCTGGTTATTTATTTTCTATTTCTTTGAGATCAGTGGAGAATACCATAAAAACTCTACATACAGTAAGCTGTGATTCATAGTCTTTAAAGAAAAGCTTATGCTATGTAAAAATATATTGTAAACATGCAGCAAAAGGTTTACTGACAAATATATTGTGGGGAGTGGCTTTGGTAGACAGCTGTGCGGGTGCAGTATAGAGGCAAAGGAAGTCCAGGTAGTGCAGCAAACAGTGTTTAATTTCACACATGCACAAACAAAACTCAAAACAGTCACTTAGTGTTACTTCACACACATGGCAAAAACGTGAGGCAAAACAAAAGTCCAAGACAAGATCAAATCACCTGTGTGGTTTAGGTGCGTGTTCGCACCCGGCTGTCAGCCCAGACACAGGAAAGTCCAACCTCAGGCATCCAGGCAGACTGCACGCCTCTTTGCAAGCTCTTGATTCCAGCCTAGAGAGCTCCACAGCATTACCAGCAGCTCTAGGACAATCTCTCCCAGCTGCTGGTGCTGGCTGTGTTTTTAAACCCAGCCCAAAACCAGGACTGAGTCATGGGGAGCAACCACTCACCCTACACTGTATCTGCTCCCAGTAAGAGCTGGCCCGGATCGGTTTTGCAGCCATGCTATCTAGCAATTGTGTCAGTAGCACTACCTGCTGCTGACATAGACAAAATGGCTCTTACCTCACCGAGGCTATGAACCTCGGTGACACGTACCTTCTGTCAATGACGGAACCTTGCGCTCTCTGTTCCGCAATTTTCAGAACGGGTGCGGACCCATCCATTCTCCATGGGGCAGGAATGGATGGGGACAGCACACAGTCTGCGGCTCTGGAAAAAAATTGAACATGTCCTATTCTTGTGCGCAATTGCATGCAAAAATAGGTAGTTCTATGGGGGTGCCGGCAGGGTGTATTGCGGATCCGTAATTTTTGGATCTGCAATACACTACGGACGTGTGAATGGACCCTAATAATGCAGTTTTCTGCTACACTGTGCCTGTGTCATCTAAATATACTGTACCCTAATTGTGTTAAAGATAAAACCCAGACAAGGTACCATAATTTGTAAAATGTGGCTATTATGGACATTATAATTTTACTCTAGTCCTAAAATGAAACTTTCCAGGGTGCTCTGTATACCACTATATAGGTCCTTTACACCATTGGAAATGACAAAATGTCTGAAAGTTACCTGTATGTACAAAACTACCCCCTTCTCTAATAACAGTCAATGTTTTGCAGCCAGTGTCAGGCTGGGGTGCTTAGGGACCATGTCACGGCGGGAAGTGGGGAAAACCCCCCGCCGCGCACTATCCTCGGCCGCCGGGCCTAAAAACAGGGACAAAGGAGCAGATGACCTCCTGGCATGTCCCTAAAACTTGCCCTGGTCTCCTGGCTGTATGAGCGGACCCTGAAGGTGGGACGGCTCATACCCACGTACCTATGGCCCTGAACGCCCTGTCTCGCCCTCACATGAAAACAGGGCAGAGACCACCTGCTCACCCTAGACCGCGGATGAGCAGAGTCTCCAGAGGTGCCCACAGCAGCCGGGACCCGAACAGTGTGTGCCCGCACGGCAGGCAAGTAACATAGGAAACATGTACAAGAAACCCACACTTACCTGCCGTGCTGAAGGTAGAGAAGCAGCGCCAGGACCTCCCGGACCCCCAAGCGTACATCAGATGCCTGGGGGGAGACCTGGCCGGGCAGCACACCATCCGGAATATGCTATACCCCTCCGGGTAAGCAAGCCCCTTCCGGAGCACACAAACCAACATACTGCAACATACAAACCCACAACAAATACATAACCAAGTGAGGGTAAGGGTAAGCAGAAGCACACAGGAGGGGAATACAATCAAACAGTGTAAATGATATAACAAATAAGGGTGACTCACAAAGACATAACATGGGTGTAAGCAACCACCTCCAGCACATGCTCACACCAAGGCTGGAGACAAACAAACTGAACTCAGGCTCCAAACACAGACACTTAAGGAGGCCAGAGGACACACCCAGCACACAGACATTAACCCTGTGTAAACCACACCCAAGGAACGTGCTCACAAACAAGGTGAGCACACACATGCCAGACAGCATGTGTGGCTTTGTGTCACCACACCAACTCAGAGCTGCCTTGGCCCTGCCCCCACATGAACTACGCAACACCACGTTGCCCACGACAAGCGCATGTGAGGCAGCAGGTCAAAAGCCACGACCGCAAAGAGGGTGACACTTTGCCAGCGGCAACCGCACGTGAGGCGGATAGTGGCCCCACCGTGCAGACGACATGTTGCCGCTGGCAACACAGTCGCGACCTTAACCAAGGTCGTGACAGACCACCAGTAAAATTAATTCTGGGGGCTCAATGTACAGTTACATGCAAATAGTCCCTGTTCACACACCAGCACGCAGCATCAAGATGCCCAAGACAATTGATTATGTGGTCCCTGTTCAACTTTGCTCAGGGAGCCTCCGGAGGATTCACCTGTTACCCTGTGGGCCAGCCCAAGCCCATCTGTAGATATTAGTTGAAGCTTCAGCTCACAGATTTTTCTGCTTTTCCTCCTACCTCTGCATGTAATACCGACAATATTGGGAGATCTCTGCTCCAGGCACAGCTTTGCACATTTTGTAGTGCTTGGGCCTAGTACTCAGTCTCAGTGAGCAGCAGTAAACTGCAAATACCAGACATGTCCAATTCAAAATGTGTGGAGCTGTGCCTGGTAAATGATGAAGGCCATGTGGCCCTTTCTGATTCTGAAGTGCTATGGCCCCTTCAATAAAATTGCAGGGTTGCTATGCGTTGGACCATCAATATTCTATTATGAAATTTACCCATTTTTACTTATAGGATGCTAAAGTAAATTAAAAATAAAATATATAAAATAAAGTTACAGTTTATGGTATAACCGAGTTCTGATCTTGGCTACGTGAAAATATGTTGTTAATGGATGATACAGTACACGGTTTATTGGACATCTCAATTCAAGTGTTGTAGGAATAAAATAGTCTTAATGGAATCCAGTAAATCGAGCTTTGAAGTTTAACAATTAGGTGCCAAGATATTTCATAAGGTAACCTTACCAAAAGAAACATAGCTAAATAAAAATAATATGAAATTGCTATTCCAATTAACTAATTAAAAAGGAATGTACAGTAGCTAATAATGGGAGGAATATTTTAGTACAATACTAAATGTGCTGAAAAATATGAAACTTTAAAATGGTCATATAAAATAAATGTATAAAAGGAAATGAGTTTATAAAATAAAACATTATGAGAAATAAAAAATGTTTAGTGGAACATTATGAGACAAAGGACAGTAAGCTTGTCCTAAAATATTAATATTAATTGTATCAACACATAGAATATTCTTAATTTTCTTTCCTATCTCAAAAACATAGGAAAATGCTGTTAATCTTCACAAACTTTGTTTTGGTGATATTTTAAAATCCACATATTTTCAGTGAGAAAAATATTTTACAGTTCACATAAAGTCGGAACAAAAAACATATGAAATGAATTAATTAAGTCTACCAGATACTATACTTTAATATTTTAAATGTTGCATGATGTTTGATAACCTTGTTGCATCTTTAAAAGGGCTGTGCAGTGCAAAGATATTGATATCCGAAAGTGGATAAATAGGAAAAATTTGATTCACCGCAAAGCCGGTGCTTCATGGTAACTAATTAATTTTCCCTGAAATGGCGGTTAAAAAAAATACATACTCGCCCCACCTATTTACGCGTGAAGAGCCCGCCGTGGCCATCTTGATTAAAGATACTGTGCAAAATCTTGCACGCGGTGACATATGACATCACCACGTCGGCTGATGTCTTCAATCAAGATAATCGTGGCAAGCTCTTCAAAATCAAATGGATAAGTTGAGTATTTTTTATTTTTAACTGACTAACCCCTGAAAGCCCACATTTTTAATCTGTGGCCTCCCCATGCTGCTGCTGCCAACTTCACACTATATCACCTTGACATCATCATTTGTTTGACATTTCTTCTAATCTGTCAGTGAGATGGTTTACACCGAACACACACACTACATGCCTGGATGTAGGCCTTTACATCCACGGACATATTGGGCCACTATACATGGCGTTTAACAAGCGAAAGTGTTTTCTTAACACCCAGATGCCCGGCAGACTTGGAGTTGTGAAGCTGTTGGATAACCTTAAACCGAAGGTTAACCAGCACAAACCATCGATCATTCGGCTTGTTTGGAGAGTCTGGGCTTGTTTTAAGGACTTTATGCCTGTAAAGGCTTGAGATGAGAGGACAAGTCCTCCATTAACTCTGTGGTCCCTAAGGCGGCCAGAAAACATTTAGTCGGAAGAATCGTCTCTGGCTCAGCGCCCAGGACGAAAGCAGCTTCAGGAAAGTGGCAGGACAGGGCATCTGCCTTCACAAGCCTGCTTTAGCGTTTCAAAGGCTTTACCTGCCTCTCTCTTCCACTTTGAAGGATTAGCTACCTTCTTAGTGAGGTTTGTGAGAGGTACCACTACCGCAGAAAAATTCTTAATGAAGTTGACAAAGCCTAAGAAACACTGCATTCCCTTCAGATCCTTAGGCTGAGGCCAATCCAAGACGGTAGAAAGTTTGGATGGATCCATAGCCAGTCCTTTACTTCAAACAGACACTTCTCAAGTTTGGCATAGATGTGGTTGTCCCTCAGCCGATGAGACACCATATCCGACGAGTAGATTAGCATGTCGTCTAAATTGACAAAAACAAAACTACCCAAGAAATCCCTGAGGACATCATTGATGAACTTCTGGAAGACCACGGGAGCATTACAGGGACCAAATTGCATAACGAGATGCTCGTAATGCCAGTTCCTGGTGTTGAATGCGGTCTTCCATTTGTCACCTTCTCTAATGCATACCAAATTGTATGCACCCCTCAAATCGAGTTTAGTGAAAATCTTGACCCCTTCCACCTGAGAAAACAGATCGTCAATCAGAGGCAGCGGGTACCAATTATTCACCGTAATCCGGTTCAGGGCGCGAAAATCGATGCAAGGTCTCAAGCCTTCATCCTTCTTCTCCACGAAGAAGAACCCAGCTCCAGCGGGAGATGTAGATGGACGAATTAAACCCTTCTTGAGATTCTCTTTAATATAATCCCGCTGGGCCTGAATCTCAGTCCCGGTGAGATTATGTAGATGTCCTCGGGGTATGGTACCTGGCAACAAATCTATAGGACAATCATATGACCTATGGGGAGGTTACATATCAGCCCCCTGTGGACTGAACACATCCTGGAAGTGATGGTAATGCTGAGGTAATACACTTAATACTTCCGTGGAAGCAAGTGGCAACTCAGGAGAAATGCACTTAGTGAGGCATTCAGTACTCCACTGGCAAACCTGACCTGAGCGAAAGTCCACTACTGAATTATAGAGCCTCAACCAAGGGAGACCCAAAATCATAGGAGTGTATGGCATGTCCAGGACAAAAACGCTTAAGATCTCCTGATGGTCAGCCCCTACTGTTACCTGCATCCCGGGCGTCATCCACACTGCACGGCCATCCTGGAGAGGAGATCCATCTATAGCAGTCAATGACAGGGAGGTCTTTGGCTGGATCAGCGTGATGCCAAGTCGATTAACCAAGACTGAGTCCACAAAATTCCCTGCTGCCAGGGAATCAATCAGGGTAGAAAACACATGGACTTTGTCATGCCAATGTAGTGAGGCAGGTACCATCACTCGGCTTGGAGGAGGGATAATAGCACCTAGGTGGTTCTCCTCTATGCCCCCTAGGTTCATTAATTTACCACCGGCAGGAGGGAACATGTCTTAACGAGATGACCTGCCTTTCCACAAAACATGCGAGCTTGTTCTGCCTGTGTAAGATGGGAGCACCCAAACTCCATCGGCTCTTCTGCCAGTTTAGGGGGCCCTGGATGTGGCCGTGAAGGTGTAAAGCTAGGCGACCGTTCCAACTGCCTCTCACGGATCCATCTGTCAGCATTGATAGCCTGGAAGATAGCTATTTCCAATGAGATGGAAGTAGGTACTGTAAGGCTAGAAGGAGATCCAAGACTGCATCAGAAAGTCCCAGCCAGAAACTATGGCACAGGGCTACGTCGCCCCAGGTGGTGAAGGTTGCTCTTTACAGAGGAAGAGGTTCTAAGTCAGCTGTCTAAAATTAATACAAATAAATCACAGGGGCCTGATGGGATTCACCCAAAGCTATTAAAAGAGCTTAGAGGTGTACTAGCAAAACCATTAACAGATTTATTTAACCAATCACTGGTAACAGGTGTGATCCCAGAAGATTGGAAATTAGCAAACGTTGTGCCAATTCACAAGAAAGGAAGTAGAGAGGAATCGGGCAACTATAGGCCAGTAAGCCTGACATCAATAGTGGGGAAATTAATGGAAACTATACTAAAGGAGAGGATTGTGGAACATCTAAAAACCCATCGGTTGATTGATAAAAAACAGCATGGGTTTACTTCAGGGAGATCATGTCAAACTAATCTTATTGACTTTTTTGATTGGGTGACTAAAATAATAGATGGCGGAGGTGCAGTAGACATCGTTTATCTGGACTGTAGTAAGGCTTTTGATACTGTCCCACATAGAAGGCTTATCAATAAACTGCAGTCTTTGAGCTTGGGCTCACATATTGTTGAATGGATTAGGCAGTGGCTGAAGGACAGAAAACAGAGGGTTGTAGTCAATGGATTATATTCAGACCATGGTATTGTTACCAGTGGGGTACCTCAGGGATCTGTTCTGGGACCCATATTGTTTAATATCTTTATCAGCAAAATTGCAGAAGGCCTCAATGGTAAGGTGTGTCTTTTTGCTGATGACACAAAGATTTGTAACAGGGTTGCTGTTCCTGGAGGGATACACCAAATGGAAAAGGATTTAGGAAAACTAGAGGAATGGTCAAAAATCTGGCAACTAAAATTTAATGTCGATAAGTGCAAGATAATGCACCTGGGGCGTAAAAACCCAAGAGCAGAATATAAAATCAGTGATACAGTACTAACCTCAGTATCTGAGGAAAGGGATTTAGGGGTCATTATATCAGACGACATAAAGGTGGGCCGACAATGTCATAGAGCAGCAGGTAATGCCAGCAGAATGCTTGGGTGTATAGGGAGAGACACTAACAGTAGAAAGAGGGAGGTGCTCGTGCCGCTCTACAGAGCACTAGTGAGACCTCATCTGGAGTATTGTGTGCAGTACTGGAAACCATATCTGCAGAAGGATATTGAAACTTTGGAGAGAGTTCAGAGAAGAGCTACTAAACTAGTACATGGATTGCAGGTCAAAACTTACCAGGAAAGGTTAAAGGACCTTAACATGTATAGCTTGGAGGTAAGAAGAGACAGAGGGGATATGATAGAAACTTTTAAATACTTAAAGGGAATCATCACGGTAAAAGAGGAGAGAATATTTAAAAGAATAAAAACTGCTACAAGAGGACATAGTTTTAAATTAGAGGGGCAAAGGTTTAAAAGTAATATCAGGAAGTATTACTTTACTGAGAGAGTAGTGGACGCATGGAATAGCCTTCCTGCAGAAGTGGTAGCTGCAAATACAGTGAAGGAGTTTAAGCATGCATGTGATAGGCATAAGGCCATCCTTCATATAAGATAGGGCCAGGGGCTATTCATAGTATTCAGTATATTGGGCAGATTAGATGGGCCAAATGGTTCTTATCTGCCGACACATTCTATGTTTCTATGTTTCTATGTTTCCCATCGCTTGAACTCCGTGGTGTATTCTTCGGCATGGCGGCGACCTCGCTAAATATGCTCGAGATGGGTCTCGGCAGTATGGGTACGATCCGGGTCGTCGTAGATAACGACCATGGCATTAAAGAAAGCTTCAATGGATAAATAGGCCTGGGGCAAATTTAGCACCCAACGTTGGGGATCTCCACGCAGCAAGGACATTATGATGCCAATCCTCTGTCTGGTATTGCCGGAAGCTATAGGCCGCAACTGGAAATATAAAGGACAGGAGTCTCTAAGGTTTAGGAACTCCTGCCTATCTCCTGTGAGGGAGTCAGGCAGAGTGATCTTCGGCTCCATTTGGTGTCTTGCAAAGGTGATGGGTAACGCAGAAGCCCCTTGGAGCAGCTGCTGAACCTCCTCCATCACGTTAGACAGTTGCTCTTGGATCTGAGCTGAATCAACTGACGGCACATTAGGGCGTCGTTGAGACAACAAATTAACTGCTCCTGTTAATTCAGTTAGCTGCTGCTGGATTCTTTCCATGGCAACTGTTAGTTGGGCCCACTGTTCTGTAATGCAAGGCACCAACGGAACAGACCAGTGTAGATGAAGCAAGGGGTTTATTCAAAAAAATAAACAAAGTCCAGGCAAACATCGAACTGCAAGGCTGAGTTCACACTTGAGTTATTTGGTCACTTTTGGCCCTGTAACTGCCCCAAGAAGTGAACTGTGCAGTGATTCTAAGGGTGACACCTGTCATCTGCGTGTCATACTGACTCACACTATTGTTTCACTACCACAGCAGACTCACTATGTGTGTTGCTGCAAGGCACAGTGTTCTACACCACTATACAGGCTCTCTGCAGCCAGGTAATAGCTGTTTCTTAACGCGATTTGCCGCAAATTAATTCGGATCAAATATGGAATTCGTTCATTTCTATTCATGAATATCCGATTGTCAGGAATCCAATTTCCGGCATTCCCACCGATCAACTGTTTGAAGGGATAGTGGTGCTCATGTGAATGCTGCTTCCTCTTCCTCTGTCTCCTTTGCAGCAGAAGCACAATATAATTACAACTGCTCATCCCTTTCACTTACATGGGACAAACTGTTGTAATTACACTGTACTGCCTCTACAAGCAAGAAGCCCCACAGGTAATTTTGAAGAGGAGGCAGCACTCGCATAAGTGCTACAACTCCACAGCTGATCTGTGGGAGTATTTGGAGTACTCCACTTTCTATGCCACTCCTTTAATGGAGAAAGATTTCAATAATTTTTGCAACATTTTGGTGTAAAACAATACAAATAAGCCCCAGATCCCTATTTTGCAACTTTTTGAAGCCAGAATATATAAACATATACACTGAATACATACTTCTACAATTAAACTATACATGGGAACTGGTCTTCATTCAATGTCTCTTATGTTTGTTTGTTTGTTTGTTTGTTTGTTGTTATTCCATAGAGACAGTATGTGTTTAACAGCTACTCTGCCATAGTCTACATAGCTCTATATGCAGTACTGTAAGTTGTCACTGTTATAGGCAATTGGGGACTTGTGGAAAAACAGCACAGGAAAGTTCCACCCAGAAGCAGTTGTGAAAGATGACCGCAGTCCTGAGATAAATTGTGACATAATTTTATGTCAGGACTGTGGGTGATTTTCCACAACTGCTTCTGGGTGGAACTTCCCTGTGCTGTTTTTCAACATGTCCTCAATTGTCTATGACAATTACAGATCCGTTCGCAGACTAGACAGTGATAAGTTTAACATTTGATTGGCAGATATAAACAGGAAGACAATTTTTAGTTCTATAACCCTGGGTTCACACCTGAGCGTTTTACAGCGCGTTCAAACGCGCTGTAAAACGCTCAACACATGAAACCAATGCATCCCTATGGGAGTGGTTCACACTATGCGCGTTTACAGCGCGTAAGAACGCGCTGTAAACGCCCGATGCATAAGCTCGTTCAGGAGCGTTTTTTGAGCGTTTGTCCTCCCATAGACTTCAATGGGAACGCTGTTTAACGCGTGCTAACGCGTTAAGTGTAGAGATGCCCTTTTAATTGGTCTCCAGACCAATTAAAAAAAGTCTCCAGAGTCACGAACGCGCGTAAAACGCGCGTTTACTATTGCCAAAAACGCGCATAAAAACGCGCGACTACAACGCGCGTAAAACACGCGTCTTAGAAACGCTCAGGTCTGAACCCAGTGTAAGGGTCCAGAAGATTATTATCATGTTAAATCACAAGTAGAGATGAGCGAATCAAAGCTGAAAAAGTGGAATTCATTTAGAATTTCAGGAAAAATTTGATTTGCAAAGAATGCGACTTTCCTTGTGCTTCGTTGTAACGAATCGTAATTTTACTAAAATGGCGGCTACACGTGTGAGGACTAAGGACACGGGGCAAGGAATTCTGGGAAGGAAGGATCACCCAGATTGACATGCCTGCATGCAGCCAGCCATGTGATGTCACAGCCCTATAAATACGGCAGCCATCTTACAGTCAGACATTTTCCATTTCCCATTTTCTTCAGAGTGTAGGGACAGACGTGTGAAGACGCTAGGGACAGGAAGTGGAAAAACGATTGTGGAAAAAAAAGACAGAAAAAACAATTTATAAGTGCAGGGAAAGGATAGGGAGGAATCATTTCACAGCATCTTAGTGCAGGGAAAGACATCAGAAGGCACTAGGGACATTGATAGGAAAGTGTTTTACAAGTGCAGGGAAAGATTATTTTATGGATCCAAATAGTCATTAGATAGCTCTGTCACTTCAGCTTTATGTTATTGGGCTGCAAGTGTTATGTTGAAAAGCCTTTAGAGGCTTATATCTTAGCATCTTATTCAGTAGTATAAAAAAAAAGATATACACATTTCACTTCTGCAGTTATTTGTGGGGAAAGCCTATAGTGGCCTATTTCAGTCCAACAAGAAATATATATTTTCAGGTTACTTCTGCAGTTATTTCAGGTGAAAGCATATAGAGGAGTATTTCAGTAAAAAAAGAAAAATATATACGCACTGCACTGTTGCAGTTATTTCTCGTGAAAGCGTATAGTGGCCTATTTCAGTCCAACAAGAAATATATATTCTCAGGTCACTTCTGCAGTTATTTCTGGTGAAAGCGTATGGGGGCGTATTTCAGTACTACAAGAAAAATATATTCTCAGTTCACTGTTGCAGTTATATATGGTAAAGCCTTTACTAACATATTGCAGTAGAAAAAGAAATATACATTCACCATTCGCGGGTGCACTTATATGTAGAAAAAACGTTATTGATGTATATCAGTAGAAAAAGAAATATATATTTGCCATTCGTTCCTGCACTTATATCTTGGAAAACCTTTATTAAGGTTTATCAGTAGAAAAATAAAAATATATTCAGAGTTCACTGTTGCAGTTATATGTGGTAAAGCCTTTAGTGGCATATTTCTGTAGAAAAATCAAGATATATTCAGCGTTCAGCGCTACATTTATATGTGGGAAAGTCCTTTTTACGGTATGGACTGAATTATGTTGTGGTGAAATTTTGTATTTACATTTCACACACTGCGTGCTTACGTGACAACGTCCAAAAGAGCAGCGCACCAATACAGGTGAATACACTATGCACTAACCCTGCACAAAAATGCAAACTAATTAATACCAGCCTGCATCTATCTACGGTATTGCTTACTGGACACTATGGGGACTTTTCTGCAGCACAAAAACCGCACAAGGACCGTGTCTCGCTCTTTCAGCGCGGACCTACTTCCTCAACTACGTCCAGTTCACTTAAGATCACTCCGCCTCAGGCGCCGTTGTTATTTTGAAACTGACAACCTATAACCCTCTGTTGAAAAGCCTTTAGTGGCATATATATGTGGAAAAAGAAAAATATAATTGGCGTTCACTGTTACAGTTATATGTGGTAAAGTCTAGTGGCGTATATCAGTAGAAAAAGAAAAAGATATTCGGCATTCAGCGCTGCAGTTATATGCGGTAAAATCTTTTTTGAAATATTCAGGTGTAAAAAAATCTTTTATTTATAATGAAGCACTGCACTTATATGCGGTAAAATCTTTTTTAAATTATTTCGGTGGAGAAAAAACCTGTATTCATCATTAAGCACTTCACTTATATGCGGTAAAATCTTTTTTGAATTATTTCATTGGACAAAAATCTTGTATTCTGTGTTAAGCGCTGCACTTATATGCAGTGAAATCTTTTTTTAATTATTTCAGAGGAGAAAAAACTTGTATTCAGCATTAAACGCTGCACTTATATGCGTCAAAAATTTTTGGGAATTATTTAGTTGGACAAAAATCTTGTATTCTGCGTTAAGCGCTGCACTTATATGCTGTAAAATATTTTTTTATATATTTCGGTGGAAAAAAATCTTGTATTCAGCATTAAGCGCTGCTCTTATATGCAATAAAAACTTTTTAAAATTATTTTGTTGGACAAAAATCTTGTATTCTGCATTAAGCGCTGCACTTATATGCTGTAAAATATTTTTTGAAATTATTTTGATGGAAAAAAATCTTGTATTCTGCATTAAGTGCTACACTTATATGCTGTAAAATCTTTTTTGAAATCTTTTAGTGTAAAAAAAAATTGTATTCAGCAGCATTAAGAGCTGCACTTATATGCAGTAAAATCTTTTTTGAATTATTTAATTGGACAAAAATCTTGTATTCTGCATTAAGTGCTACACTGATATGTGGTGAAATCTTTTTTGAATTATTTCGGTGGTGAAAAAAACTTGTATTTAGCATTAAGCGCTGCACTTATTTGCGGTAAAATCTTTTTTGAATGATTTTGTTGGACAAAAATCTTGTATTCTGCATTAAGTGCTACACTTATATGCTGTAAAATCTTTTTGGAAATATTTTGGTAGTAAAAAATGTTGTATTCAGCAGCATCAAGAGCTGCACTTATATGCAGTAAAATCTTTTTTGAATTATTTTGTTGGACAAAAATCTTGTATTCTGTGTTAAGCGCTGCACTTCTTTTGAAATATTTCGGTGGAAAAAAATCTTGTATTCAGCATTAAGCTCTGCACTTATATGCAGTAAAATCTTTTCTTAATTATTTTGGTGGAAATAAAAATTTCCACCTCCTCCATTAACTTCCTCATCTCTTCATTATCATCAGACACACTAAGCCCCTTTCACATGGGCGAGTATTCCTCACGGGTGCAATGTATGACGCATTGCACCCACACTGAATCTGGACCAATTCATTTTAATGGGGCTGTGCAGATGAGCGGTGATTTTCCTGCATCACTATGCTATATATTCTGTGTTTTTTACGCAACGCAGGCCCCATAGAAAGGAATGGGGCTGCGTGAAAATCGCAAGCATCTGCAAGCAAGTTTGGATGAAGTGTGATTTTCACGCATGGTTGCTAGGGGACGATCGGGATGGGGACTCGATCTTAATTATTTTCCCTTATAACCTGGTTATAAGGGAAAATAATAGCATTCTCAATACAAAATGCTTAGTAAAATGTGGGTTGAGGGGTTAAAAAAATAAATAAATAAATTAACTCACCTTATCCACATGATCGCATGATCGCGTAGTTACCGATCTCTTTTTTTTTCGTTAATCATGAGCTGCCGGCTAAAGAATCTGTGGGTTGTCACATCACATGGTTCAAATACATGGTCTATTACCATGGTGATGGACCATGTAATTGGACCATGGGATGAGCTCAGTGACATTACCACAGGTCCTGACGAAAGAACAGGAGACAGGCAGCTAAAATCAATTGGAGGAGGTGATTTTTTTATATTTTTTAACTCTCAATTGACCTGACCTTCTACTAAGCATTCTGTATTAACTATGTTATAAGGGAAAATAATACAATCTACACTACAACTAACCCAAACCCGAAATTCATTGCACCCGCGCGGACAAAACTGAACCACGCAACGCAATCGCAGTCAAAACTGACTGAAATTGCATGTGCACTCACACAATTTCCCCGCCACTCACCCACATTCTATCTGGCCCCAATCTGCAACGCTCATGTGAAAAGGGCCTAACTTTAAACCCCTATATATATATATACATATATATATATATATATATATATATATATATATATATAAAAGTGGTGCTGTAAGGAAATAGGAACCTTTGCTAGGTACCCTGGTACCGGACTCCAGTGGTCAGCTTGGGTTAAGTCTTACTGGTACCAGGAGAGATATTTCTTAGTAGCAAACAAATAACAGGCACACACACAGGTATCACTGAGAAATACTCTAACTTTATTGAGGGTGGGATAACATATATATATAGCAAGGGGAGGGGGAATCAACAACCAATAAGATGAAGACGCACGTACTATATGAAAAGTTACTGTTACAAAGAAATTGACCTTTGCTACATTTTTTAGAAGGGAGGAACAAGATGAAAATAACGGGATGTAGCCAGAACATCCACAGCTCAAGGCCTCAGATGCATAGCTTACAGTGTTAACCCTTCAGGTGCCAGCATCACCTAGGAGCAAATAAAGGTAAATGACACTGCCAGCCTGTTAAAGGGAATTACAGCATGATACCACAATACATTTGATATGACATTTAGCAAGAGATTAAAGTGTCCACATATAGCACATAGTGGGACACTGCATCAAGACAAGTCAGGCGTGGATCAGCCAGGATTTCCACACACCAATGCCTGATGCATCAGACTAGATCATGCATGGTGCTTTAGCTACTATTCTGATGCTGTTACCCGCCTGATGCCACACATCTGATGCCAAGTGCTCTTTCTTTCACCCACCATCTTCAGCAGGTACTGGTATTGCCACCCACATCCACATTATGTCACCTTGCCACTCTGTGGTCTCCGGATGCTACTACCACCTCCACACTATGTCACTTTGCCAGTCTGTGGTCTCCTGATTCTGCTGCTACCTCAACACTATGTTACCTTGCCACTCTGTGGCCTCCCCATGCTGCTGCCGCCACCTTCACACTATGTCATATTGACATCATCATTTGTTTGACCTTTCTTCTGATCTGTCAGTGAGACGGTTTACACTGAACACACACACTACATGCCTGGATGTAGTCCTTAAAATCCACTGACATATTGGGCCACCAAACATGGCGTTTAACAAGCGAAAGCGTTTTCTTAACACCCAGATGCCTGTGCTGCCGCCACCTCCAGACTGTGATTGTGCCGCTCTGTGGTCTCCTCATGCTGCCGCCACCTCCAGACTCTGTCATTGTGCCGCTCTGTGGCCTACTCATGCTGCCGCCACTTCCAGACTCTGTCATTGTGCTGCTCTGTGGTCTCCTCATGCTGTTGCCACCTCCAGACTATGTCATTGTGCCGCTCTGTGGTCTCCTCATGCTGCTGCCACCTCCAGACTCCTTCATTTTGCCGCTCTGTGGCCTACTCATGCTGTCGCCACCTCCAGACTCTCTAATTGTGCCGCTCGGTGGCCTCCTCATAATGCTGCTAACTCCAGACCCTGTCATTGGGCCACTCTGTGGTCTCCTCATACTGCTTCCACCTCAACACTATGTCATAGGGCCACTCTGTGGACTTTTTATGCTGTTCCCACCCTCCCCACTTCATGACTGGTCCACTATTTTGGCTTTCGGCATGGCTGACATTATCATTTATTTGACACTTCTTCTGATCTGTCAGAAGGAAGGAAAAACAAGACGCATAACGGATCCTGTCTGTGTAGGAGCTTTAACGCCTGTTTGGTCCCATCAGAATTGGTTTATGATTTGGTAGCCAAAAGCAGGAGTGTGTAGAAAACACAGAAGACATGCAAGTATTTCATTCACATGTCATCTCTGTTGAAGATCCACTCTGTTTTTGTTTTTCCTCTAGCAATACTGATGGATTATTGAGCAAATGCTAACAAAGTGAAGCTTATGCTCCACAGACAATATCCATTTTTTTCTGGGTAATTGTTCTGATGGATCAGAGAATGGGGAATATTAATCAGTGAAGTCAACACAAACTTACTGCTGACACCCTCTCCACTCTTTCGGGTGTCTCTACTTGTATAAGCGTTTAATAGAACAGGTTCTGTAGACATCGATGTGGAATCAGCTGGCGAGTGTGTAAAAGGACTGCGTGTCTTCATGATGCTAACATCTACCTATAAGGCCGAGTTTATACCTTACTTGAGTTATTTGGTCAGCTTTTGCCCCTTGTCCACCCAAATATGTGAAGTATGCAGTGATTCTATGAGTAACGCCTGTCATCTGCATGTCATATGGACTCACAGTATTATTTTACTACCAAAGCAGACTCCATATGAGTGTTACTACAAGGCACAGTGTTCTACACCACTACTGAAGGCTTTCAGCAGCCAGGAAATAGCAATTTTGTAATGTAATTCGCCGCAAATATATTCGGATAAAATCAAAATTTTCCCAAAAAATCGGCGAACCGTCGAAGAGAATTTTTGAAAAATTTGCTCATCTCTGATCAGAAGTCAAATTCTTTTACTATAGTAGAACACTCCATTTTCAACTCTTCTTTCTTTTCAATTTTCTTTTTTATTACATTTTTCAAGAATGACAAATATGGAGGTAAAATAGAAGAAAATTCACAACAATCTACCCAAGAATGATTAAAGGGATTGTCCCACTAAAAATATTCCAGTTTTTAAACCAGCACCTGGATCTGAATACTTTTGTAATTCTATGTAATTATATATTTAGTATAGGTACTGAGTTATGCAATAAAATGTATCTGTATAGCAATGTCTGCCATTGTTTTTTTTTTATTATTACTATTATTTCTTTGCCTGGCTCACTGACATGTTCACACATGCTCAGTTTCATCCAACTGCCTCCAAAGCTGTGATAGGGAGAGAGCTATAGAAGAAAGACACACCTCCTTGGATAGGACACTCCCCTTGAGGTGCCAGCTTGATATAAATCTAGCAGAGCAATTGGAGCAATAAATGGGGAGCACTCTGGATCCATGTGAGGTACAGGTCTGGTTCTAGCTTTGTTAGAATTAGCTTGTACTATATAATGTCTGATTTTAATTTTTTACATGACATTCAATAATCCCTATAATCCAAGAACAGCAGAGTACATAAATGCTGTGAAGTATCTGCGGTTAGGTTTTAGGCAAGATCTTCAGAATGAACAATATGGTGAAACCTTATATAAAAGTTAGAGCAACTGCACCTTACATAAACGTTTGATATGTCAGAGTAACATTTAGAAGGTTTTGATTGGTGGGGGTCTGAACACTGAGACCTTGACAACACTAAATGAGAAACCTTCCTGGCTTCTGAAAGGAGGATGTGAAGATAAGATGCACTCATGGGGGATGGGGGGATTTCAAGTTCAAGTCAGTTTTGCTTGAGTCTGCGTTGGAGTACTTTGTTCCACATTCAAATATATCATGCTAATTGATAAATTTGTCTTATCCTTGAACCTAACACTTTTGTCTAGAGAAGCTCCTCCAGTTTTCCTACTGGAGTGAGAATGCGACTTTAAAAAAATAAAAAGTTTCAATAATAAATCTGAAGTGAAACATACCTAACCACACCCACATTTGCACCCACATTACAAAATTGGAGAGAGTGGTGTATGAATTCAAAACTCACAAAACTTTCTGCAGAAAAGATACTGAAATTGACTTTTGATGCCAGAATTCTGGAGTGAAGGTATGATAAATTAGGGCCATTGACTTTCTATTGAGACTGCCTTCACTTCCATCTTCAGCAGCGAGGAAAGACAGCGGTCAATGAGTGTTTCTACCTCCTTGTTTTAGCCATTCACTGAGGTCTCAGCAGTAGGATACCTACCTACCCAAAAAAAAAAAAACATAATAAAAAATGTGACTATGACATATCAACCATTTATGTAAAGTGTACAGTAGTTACCCTGTAAGGTTGGGCAAAGAGAAAATAAGAAATAAACTCTCTCTTTAAAATGTCATAACCTGCATTCTTGCGATTTATTCTTAGCTATTTGTTCTAATTTTCCACTCCTAAAGTAAATAATTTAGTCATTTTAGTTGATTTTAATCGTCTGCTCGTAGTCATCTTTTTATCTAGTAATAGACCACCAACTGAGAATCAATGATTTTGAACAATAGATTAAATAAATCAAAAATAATTTTAGGAAGATTTTAGAATGTCAAACATCTCTCAAGAAAGATTTCCCATATATTAAGAGAGAGCTACGGTACAGTATGTAAATGAGAATAGAAATGCTTGTTTCACCTAAGCTATACTTTTCAGTTGAACATAGAGAGCGTTTTACTCTGTCAAATTCAATCAGGTTGGGCTTTGCCCATCCGATTAAAATGGTTTGGTCTTTTAGAAAAATTACATTTTGCTAAGACAAATTGGGCATCTTTAGGACTTTGGGTCTATGTTTGTGCCTTGGGCTCCACGTTTATCCTTATTATAAACTGTACTATTCAAAAACATTATGAGCTATGCACACAAGATCTGGAAATTAAGCTAGGCAATATGAAATATAGCAGCAAAAGAAGATTGCCCTGCATAAATCTCATTACAGGAAACAGAATAAGTAGAAAATATAATGTAGCAACATTTGGATTGTTTTACTATGTAGTAATGAATTGCAACAGGTTAAAGAGGAAATCTTCTTTCTACCATGGCAAATTATAGTCAATAGAACTTTGAGTTTATTCTAAAAGATAAAGTTATATGTCTTCCAATAATATAAATTAATGAAGAATGACGTATACTCAGGGTAATCGGATCATTTGTGAATAATGAAGCTTCTCAAGCAATAATAACCATGTAAACAATGGCATATATAGGATATTACTCGACCTTTCACTATTGTGCTCTATTAAATCCAAGTAGCCAAGGAAGTGATAGAACTAGTAAATTGCAAGCATTTGATTTATAACTGTATTTATATAGTAAAAATGAATACCCTCCAAAACATGGCTGCTGTATAGCTAAAGAAAGAGCACTTTCAGGAAACATTCCTGAAAACATTATTTACTAGGGACCTTTTTAATACAGAGATCTCAGAGACTTAGTACCCTGGTTCTAGAATGTGTATTGTCATTGAGATATATTGTTTCTCCTTGGGGAGACATCAGCTGGTGTGGGGCAAATAAGGTCCCCTCCTAAAGGAAGAAAAATAATGCCACCTATAGGTAGCTAACTTGTAATTCAATCTCTGACCCATTGAAGATCCTAGGAACATGACTAGGGATTCTTGCCGAATCAGTCTCCTTTTGGAGAAAACTTTGGTTTGGCAAAAATGCCTGTTTTTACCAAGGAATCCAATTTTTTTGTGATTCATTCCACTTAAATCTCACAATGTAGTAGCAGCCATTTTACAGTTCAGAAGACAGAGAAGAAGTCATCTTCCACCAAAAAGGGATAGATTTTTGGAACCTTCATGTTAAAGAACTTGAAAGGGTTGGATACACTCCCAGGAGATCTCAGATTCTCCTTTTTCATTACTTTTTACGGGCAATCCAAGAACTTTCTATTCAGATCAAGTTTATTTATACCCGAGTGGAATCTGACGGCCAATTCGTTTGCTCATCTCTATAAATGGTTTTTAGAACCTTCAATGTGATGCAATTGACAAGGGTATCATTCAATTGACAGGTCTATGTAATGGTGAAAAACGCTTTGTTAGGCTGATAAATTTACATTAATTTACATATAAACTGGAAGGAGTCTACTAAGTCCATAGAATACGGCAAATGAAAACATTCATATAGTTCAGTAAATATAAGGCAATACTAGTGTGTTATATGTTTTTTTAAGTAGAGAACAAAACCCTAATTTGTAATCTTTATGGCGTTTGGTGGCAATTATAAAATGCTCTTGTCTAGCTGACTATCCAAGGTTTAATCCAACAATTATTTAGCGATGACCTCGTCTCCCTGAATTGAAGGCTCAAGGATTCCAAGCTGCAGTTGCTGCCAAAATTTCTGCTTGCTAATAATAAGTAACAGCTTTTACTCTTGAGAAAACAAGCTCATAAAACATACCTGCTATTTCCTTATCTTTGCATTAGTATAGTTCCGTCAATGAATGATACTACTGATAATCACTGTGATATCTCTATTTATAATTATCCTGACTATAGGAAAATATATGTAAATACTGAATCACCTACAAATAATGTATTTTTCTCATGATGTAGTTATGGAAATCCTTGGTAGTGGCAAGACAGAAGTTTGTCAGTGCTGTTCATCAATTTATGGATAAACTCTGTGATACTGAAAATACTGTACAATATCTGAAGTCTGCCAGACAATGTTCCCAATGGATCCAAATACAGTATATGCTTCATTAAGGGGAGTCTGTACACTGAGTCATACAGATATAGCCAAGCTAAACTTGATGGTTAACGTAATAAACAAACAATTGCAAGAAAATGATAATAGACTTTTTCAATGGATTTCAATGGCTTTTGTCACGTGATGTTAGAATCAATTTTAGCTTGACTGTATCTCTAATTCATATTCATCACTAAGACTAAGTATCATATGTTTGAAACATGGAAGCTGAACTAGAGCACATCTGGATCTTTAGAATCCACACTGGATGTCATGTTTTATTGCATCTTTGCATCTGACATCAAAGAGTATCACACTAAGGCAGCTATCACACAATCAGTGTTCAGCCAGTGTTTGATCAGTGATTGTGAGCCAAAATCAGGAATGGAGCCTACATAGAGATAAGGTATAATGGAAATATTTATACTAGCTTTGTGTGTTCAACCCGTATCTGGTTTTGGCTTACAATCAGTGAAGAGCGGCAGGAGCAATATTCGAATTTGCTATATTTCGCGAATATGTGGTAGAATATTTGTCATATATTCGCGAATATTCGTATTCGAAATTATTCTCTTGATTGCGAAAAATCGGCAATATAAAAATTTCATAATGCGAATTCGTAACGCAAAATATAGGTCTGGGTCACTTAAAGCGACCCATGCCTGTATTTCGCGTTACAAATTCGCACTATGTGATTTTTACATTGCCGATTTTTTGCAATCAAGAGAATAATTAGGCAACTTTCCTATTGGGATCGCTTGCTAGAATTCGCAAATATGTAGAATATAGTGTGATATACAGTATATTCTTAAAAACAAATATTCGTCTTTTTTTTTCCATCTGAACCCATTACATTTACTAATTGGTTAAAAAAAAAGAATATTCCTTTTTACGAATATATATCACTATATTCTAAATATTTGCGAATTCTCTAAGTGCCGATATTTGCGATATTCGCGATAAAAATTTGCAATGCGAATATTTGCGCTCTACATTGCTTACAATCACTGAAATCACTGACTGTGTGAAAACACCCTAAGTGCCCTATTCAAAATGTCCCCCACACAGCTCCCACATAGTAATTTGCCCAGTAATTTCTACCACGCTGCCCCCATATAGTAATTTCCCCCACACAGTAATTTCCACCATACTGCCCAGTATAGTAATTTGCTCCCACACAGTAATTTCCACCACACTGCCCCATATAGTAATTTGCCCCTACATGGTAACTTCCACCACACTGCCCCATATAGTAATTTCCACCACACAGTAATTTCCAGCATACTGTCCCCATATAGTAATTTACCCCCCCTCCCCTGTCCCATATAGTAATTTGCCCCCAAACAGTAATTTCTCCAACATAGTAATCCCTACATAATAATTTTCCCCCCACATAGTAATTTGCCCACACATAGCCAGCCCCAATATATGAATTTTCCCCTACACAGTCAGCCCCAATATAGTAATAGGCCTCCAGACAGCCATCCCAATATAGTAATTTGCCCCCAAACAGCAGGCCCTATTATAATAATTTGCCCCACACAGCCAGCCCCAATATAGTAATTTTCCACCAGACAGCTAGCCCCAATATAGTAATTTGCCCACCAATGCCAGCCCCAATATATTAATTTGCCCCCACACAGCCAGCCCCAATATAGTAATTTGCCCCCACACAGCCAGCCCCAATATAGTAATTTACCCCCAAATAACTGTCCTTTAACTAATTTGTCCTCCTGTGCCCCACCATGTCTCCCATAGTTGGCACATAAAAAAACAACAAAAAAAAAAACTAAACGCTAAATACTCACCTATGTGTGTCCATTCACGAGATAGCAGCACGCACACATCACTGTGCTGCATCCCAGCACAGGCGCGCAATGTCATCATGCCTGCGCCAAGATTTCACTACCGCATAGGCCTCAGACCTACTAGGACCAAAGGCTATGACGGTGATCGACAGCAGGGCAGGGAACTATGCACTCCCGTGCCCCACCGTAGTGTGTCGGGCCCGGGGCTGCCAACCCGAATGCCCCTATTATAATCCGCCATTGGTCATGGGATGGCAGTGTCAGGCATATGATTGGTTCAGCAGTTCTGGTATACTTTCCCTATATGGAAACCAAATATCAGAATCTAAGAACAGATGCATACTTAGCCTTAAGAAACTGAAATACTGACAATGTTTAAATGAATTTAGCCTAAGCCATTTGATAAATGGTTTTATTATGGAACAATATAATAATTAGAGATGAGCGAATCGAAGTTAACAAAGTGCATTTCGATCCGAAATTCAGGAAAAATTCGATTTTATTGTACCTTTTTGCACTTATTGAAGATAGAGATGGCCCGAACTATCCGCCGGCGAACAGTTCCCGGCGAACATAGCTTGTTCGCGTTCGCCTCTGCCGGGCGAACATATGCGATGTTCGGTCCGCCCCCTATACATCATCATTGAGCAAACTTTGACCCTGTACCTCACAGTCAGCAGACACATTCCAGCCAATCAGCAGCATACCCTCCCTCCCAGACCCTCCCACCTCCTGCACAGCATCCATTTTAGATTCATTCTGAAGCTGCAGTCTTAGTGAGAGGAAGGAGAGTGTAGTAGCTGCTGATTTAATTGGGAAATTGATAGCTAGGCTAGTGTATTCAGTGTCCACTCCAGTCCTGAAAGACTCATCTGATCTCTGCTGTAAGGACAGCGTCCTGACAGCACCCCAAAAAGCCCTTTTTAGGGCTGCAACATTAGTCTGCTTTTTTTTTCCTTTATATACATATTGCAGTTGCCTGGCCTGCCTGTGTGTGAGGAGCTGCAGGCCCACAGACTGTAGTGTGCCCACTGCCAGTGCCCACCCCTGTCATTCCGTGTGGTACAGGACTTTGCATCAAAAAAGGCATTTAATTTTTACACTTTAATCTAAGGTTAGTTGCCTGCCAGTGTGTGTCAGGCTGACTTCCACTGACTGTAGTGTGCCCACTGCCAGTGTCCACCACTCATACCGGCTGGCACAGGACTTTGCATAAAAAGGCATTTAATTTTTACACTTTAGTGTAATTTCAGCTGCTTGCCTGCTACTAGTGTGTGTCAGGCCGACTTCCACTGACTGTAGTGTGCCCACTGCCAGTGTCCACCACTCATACCGGCTGGCACAGGACTTTGCATAAAAAGGCATTTAATTTTTACACTTTAGTGTAATTTCAGCTGCTTGCCTGCTGCTAGTGTGTGTCAGGCCGACTTCCACTGACTGTAGTGTGCCCACTGCCAGTGTCCACCACTCATACCGGCTGGCACAGGACTTTGCATAAAAAGGCATTTAATTTTTACACTTTAGTGTAATTTCAGCTGCTCATCTGCTGCTAGTGTGTGTCAGGCCGACTTCAACTGACTGTAGTGTGCCCACTGCCAGTGCCCACCCCTGTCATCCCGTGTGGCACAGTACTTTGCATCAAAAAAGGCATTTAATTTTTACACTTTAGTGTAATTTCAGTTGCTTGCCTGCTGCTAGTGTGTGTCAGGCTGACTTCCACTGACTGTAGTGTGCCCACTGCCAGTGCCAACCACTGATACCGGGTGGCACAGTAGCTTGCCGATAAATAAGGCATTTAATTTTTAGACAGTAGTCTAAATTCAGTTGCTTGCCTGCTGACAGTGTGTGTCAGGCCCTCTTCCACTGACTGTAGTGTGCCCACTGCCAGTGCCAACCACTGATACCGGGTGGCACAGTAGCTTGCCGATAAATTAGGCATTTAATTTTTAGACAGTAGTCTAAATTCAGTTGCTTGCCTGCTGCCAGTGTGTGTCAGGCCCGCTTCCACTGACTGTAGTGTGCCCACTGCCAGTGCCAACCACTGATACCGGGTGGCACAGTAGCTTGCCGATAAATTAGGCATTTCATTTTTAGACAGTAGTCTAAATTCAGTTGCTTGCCTGCTGCCAGTGTGTGTCAGGCCCTCTTCCACTGACTGTAGTGTGCCCACTGCCAGTGCCAACCACTGATACCGGGTGGCACAGTAGCTTGCCGATAAATAAGGCATTTAATTTTTAGACAGTAGTCTAAATTCAGTTGCTTGCCTGCTGCCAGTGTGTGTCAGGCCCACCTCCACAGACTGTAGTGTGCCCACTGCCAGTGCCAACCACTGATACCGGGTGGCACAGTAGCTTGCCGATAAATAAGGCATTTAATTTTTAGACAGTAGTCTAAATTCAGTTGCTTGCCTGCTGCCAGTGTGTGTCAGGCCCACCTCCACAGACTGTAGTGTGCCCACTGCCAGTGCCAACCACTGATACCGGGTGGCACAGTAGCTTGCCGATAAATAAGGCATTTAATTTTTAGACAGTAGTCTAAATTCAGTTGCTTGCCTGCTGCCAGTGTGTGTCAGGCCCGCTTCCACTGACTGTAGTGTGCCCACTGCCAGTGCCAACCACTGATACCGGGTGGCACAGTAGCTTGCCGATAAATAAGGCATTTAATTTTTAGACAGTAGTCTAAATTCAGTTGCTTGCCTGCTGCCAGTGTGTGTCAGGCCCTCTTCCACTGACTGTAGTGTGCCCACTGCCAGTGCCAACCACTGATACCGGGTGGCACAGTAGCTTGCCGATAAATAAGGCATTTAATTTTTAGACAGTAGTCTAAATTCAGATGCTTGCCTGCTGCCAGTGTGTGTCAGGCCCTCTTCCACTGACTGTAGTGTGCCCACTGCCAGTGCCAACCACTGATACCGGGTGGCACAGTAGCTTGCCGATAAATAAGGCATTTAATTTTTAGACAGTAGTCTAAATTCAGTTGCTTGCCTGCTGCCAGTGTGTGTCAGGCCCTCTTCCACTGACTGTAGTGTGCCCACTGCCAGCGCCAACCACTGATACCGGGTGGCACAGTAGCTTGCCGATAAATAAGGCATTTAATTTTTAGACAGTAGTCTAAATTCAGTTGCTTGCCTGCTGCCAGTGTGTGTCAGGCCCGCTTCCACTGACTGTAGTGTGCCCACTGCCAGTGCCAACCACTGATACCGGGTGGCACAGTAGCTTGCCGATAAATTAGGCATTTAATTTTTAGACAGTAGTCTAAATTCAGTTGCTTGCCTGCTGCCAGTGTGTGTCAGGCCCTCTTCCACTGACTGTAGTGTGCCCACTGCCAGTGCCAACCACTGATACCGGGTGGCACAGTAGCATGCCGATAAATAAGGCATTTAATTTTTAGACAGTAGTCTAAATTCAGTTGCTTGCCTGCTGCCAGTGTGTGTCAGGCCCACTTCCACAGACTGTAGTGTGCCCACTGCCAGTGCCAACCACTCATACCGGGTGGCACAGTACCTAGCACGCGTAGTACCACTTATCTAAAAAAAATGATAGGCAGAGGCAGACCAGCCTCGCAGGGGCCGTCGTGGTCGTGGTGCTGTGATTTCCACTGTCCCTGGAATAATGCCCAGTTTTCAGAGGCCACATACCCTGAACCCGAAAAATTCAGAGGACGTAGTTGACTGGCTTAGACAGGACACCCAATCTTCAACAGCTTCCGCTAAGAACCTTGACGCACCATCCTCCTCCAGCTCAGCTTCGGTCACCTGCTCTCAAGTTACCACGCACCCGCCCGTCGCCACCACCACCACTACCACCACAGCCACCACAGCCGCTTCACTTGATCCGTCAGAGGAGTTATTTACACATCAGTTGGATGCAATTAGTGATGCGCAACCATTATTGCCAGATGATGTAGATTACGGGGATATGTCTCAGTCAGGCAGGATTACACACATGGACGTACAGTGATGATGATGATGATGATGTTGTACCCGCTGCTGCTTCCTTTGCTGAGGTGTCAGATACAAGTGAAGCGGTTGATGATGACGATGTGTCCACGGATGCCACGTGGGTGCCTGCTCGAAGAGAAGAAGAGGGGGAAAGTTCTGAAGGGGAGACAGAGAGAATGAGGAGACGAGTTGGAAGCAGGGGGAGGTCGTCGCAAGGAGTTAGTGGCACAGTCAGACAGCATGTATCGGCACCTGGGTCAGCCAGACAGCACGCCAGTCAACGCATGCTGTTGCCACCACTAGAATGCCGTCATTGCAAAGCTCAGCAGTGTGCCATTTTTTTTGTGTGTCTGCCTCTGATAAAAGCAATGCCATTTGCAACCTGTGCCAAAAAAACTGAGTCGTGGGAAGTCCAACACCCACCTTGGTACAACTGCTTTGCGAATGCACATGATCTCACATCACAAACGCCTATGGGATCAACACATGAGTACAAGCAGCACACAAACTCAAAGCCACCATGCTCCTCCTGGTCCAGCATCTTCAGCCACGTCAACCACTGCTGTCCTCCCTGCCCCCTCTCAACCACCCGCCACTCCATCTCTCACCTTCAGCAGTTCCTGCTCATCTGCCCACAGTCAGGTGTCTGTCAAGGACATGTTTGAGCATAAGAAGCCAATGTCACAAAGTCACCCCCTTGCCCGGCGACTGACAGCTGGCTTGACGGAACTCTTAGCCCACCAGCTTTTACCATACCAGCTGGTAGAGTCTGAGGCCTTCAAAAAATTTGTCGCTATTGGGACACTACAGTGGAAGGTACCCGGACGAAATTTTTTTTCAAAAAAGGCAATCCCAAACCTCTACCATGTCATTGAAAAGGAAGTCATGGCATCTCTGGCATACAGTGTTGGGGCAAGGGTCCATCTGACCACTGATACCTGGTCTGCAAAGCACGGTCAGGGCAGGTATATCAAGTATACTGTGCATTAGGTCAACCTGCTGACGGCTCCGCAGCGGAGTTGGTGACACCACCACGACTTGCAGGCAGACCTACTGCCACCTCCTCTACTCCTACTCCATCCTCTTCAATATCCTCCTCGGCTGAGTCCTCTTCTGCTGCGGCGTCTGGCTGCACATCAACTGATTCCCCCCAGCTCCCCAGGGGCTATTCCACATCCCGGATACGACAGTGTCACGCTATCTTGGGGTTGACTTGCCTGAAAGCAGAGAGCCACACAGGACCAGCACTCCTGTCCGCCCTGAACGCACAGGTGGATCAGTGGCTGACCCCGCACCAACTGGAGATCGGCAAAGTGGTGTGTGACAATGGAAGCAATCTGTTGGCGGCATTAAATTTGGGCAAGTTGTCACATGTGCCGTGCATGGCACATGTGTTGAATCTCATCGTACAACGTTTTGTGTCTAAGTACCCAGGCTTACAGGACGTCCTCAAGCAGGCCAGGAAGGTGTGTGGCCATTTCAGGTGTTCCTACACGGCCATGGCGCACTTTTCCGATATTCAGCGGCGAAACAACATGCCAGTGAGGCGCTTGATATGCGACAGCCCGACACGTTGGAATTCAACACTCCTAATGTTCGACCGCCTGCTCCAACAAGAAAAAGCCGTCAACGAGTATTTGTATGACCGGGGTGCTAGGACAGCCTCTGCGGAGCTGAGAATCTTTTTGCCACATTACTGGACACTCATGCGCAATGCCTGTAGGCTTATGCGTCCTTTTGAGGAGGTGACAAACCTAGTCAGTCGCACCGAAGGCACCATCAGCGACCTCATCCCATTTGTTTTCTTCCTGGAGCGTGCCCTGCGAAGAGTTCTGGATCAGGCTGTAGATGAGCGTGAAGAGGAAGAGGAAGAGTTGTGGTCACCATCACCACCAGAAACAGCCTTGTCATCATCGCTTGCCGGACCTGCAGCAACGCTGGAAGAGGAGTATGAGGAAGAGGAGTCAGAGGAGGAATGTGGTGGCTTTGAGGAGGAGGAAGACCAACCACAGCAGGCACCCCAGGGTGCTCGTTGTTGTCACCTATCTGGGACCCATGGTGTTGTACGTGGCTGGGGGGAAGAACAGACCGTCAATGACATCAGTGAGGACGAGGAACGGGAAATGAGTAGCTCTGCATCCAACCTTGTTCAAATGGGGTCTTTCATACTGTCATGTCTGTTGAGGGACCCACGTATAAAAAGGATAAAGGAGAACGATCTGTACTGGGTGGCCACGCTACTACACCCCCGGTATAAGCAGAAAGTGGCAGAAATGTTACCAAATTACCGAAAGTCGGAAAGGATGCAGCAGTTCAAAACCAAACTAAAAAATATGCTTTACACAGCTTATAAGGGGGATGTCACAGCACAACGGGAATCTAACAGGGAAGAGGTGAGTGTAATCCTCCTCCTACCACGGCGGCAAGGACTGGACGATTTACAGATGTGTTGTTGATGGAGGACATGCGGAGCTTTTTCAGTCCTACTCATCGCCACAGCCCTTCGGGATCCAGCCTTAGAGAACGACTCGACCGACAGGTAGCAGACTACCTCGCCTTAACAGCAGATATCGACACTCTGAGGAGCAATGAACCCCTTCACTACTGGGTGTGCAGGCTTGACCTGTGGCCTGAGCTATCCCAGTTTGCGATAGAACTTCTGGCCTGCCCTGCTTCAAGTGTCCTGTCAGAAAGGACCTTCAGTGCAGCAGGAGGCATTGTCACTGACAAGAGAAGTCGCCTCGGTCAAAAAGTGTTGATTACCTCACCTTCATAAAGATGAATGAGGCATGGATCCCGAAGGGACTGACAGTGGGGATACGTTTGACTAACAAAAGGCCTGATTACATGCCATGGCCTTAAAATGGTCCCCACGCTGCTGTATTTAATGTCTGCATACCGGATGACTTTCGTGAATTCTCCACCACCAACTAGGGTTCAAGCCGCAATGTTTTAGTCACTTTTCTGCCTGGAAAACATAAATTTTTCCGGCCGCTGCTACAATAGCGGCTGCAACAGTGCCATTATTTTTCAGGCATGTGTACATGCCTAATTTTTCTGTCCTATGGTGCAGCACTGTGGCTGCAAAAACAAACCAAAAAAAAAAGGCACATACAAGTGTCAATTCACCTTCGTGATCGTTACCTTGTTGTGGTGAAGGGGCTTGCGTATCACAATGAAGCAATCATCATCACCTCTATAAGTGTGTTGGCAATGTTGCCACACCCCAGATGATAAGGCCGTTGCTTCATTATGATCAGACCAAAAGCGATCGGGTGGCCACGCTACTAGACCCCCGGTATAAGCAGAAAGTGGCAGAAATGTTACCAAATTACCGAAAGTCGGAAAGGATGCAGCAGTTCAAAACCAAACTAAAAAATATGCTTTACACAGCTTATAAGGGGGATGTCAATGGGGGATTCGACAATGGTTAATCAATTCGACCGGATAGGGTCCGTAACAGGGATTAAACTGATAGCAATAGTACTAGTTAAGACACCACTCATATAGGGTGTCACAGCACATTGCTCTGTGCACGCGCAGTGCCCCAATTTGGGAGTAAGAGGACCGACCAAGCTGCTTTTTCCATCTCCCGGTTCCTGAAATCAATTCAGTTTAGTGTACGAGAGTTTGGTCTGTCACTGTGAAGGCAGTCGAAGGTACCCGGCCTAAATTTTTTTTCACAAAAGGCAATCCCTGATATGGGACGTAACAGGGATTAAACTGATGAGAATAATACTATTGAAAATACCACTCATATCAGTGGAGGGAGCCAGCGTTTTTTTAACCATCTCCCCGTTCAAAAAATCTATTTAATAAATGGCCCCCAGATTGGGGAGTCGGGGACGTTAGAGGGATTAAACTGATGAGAATAGTACTACAGAAAATACCACTCATATCGGGTGTGACAGTAAATTGCACGGCGCAGACGCAGTGACCGTGGTTTAAAACAGAGTGGAGGGAGCCAGCGTTTTTTAACCATCTCCCGTTCGAAAAATCTATTCAATAAATGGCCCCAGATTGGGGACGTTAGAGGGATTAAACTGATGAGAATAGTACTACAGAAAATACCACTCATATCGGGTGTGACAGTAAATTGCACGGCGCAGACGCAGTGACCGTGGTTTAAAACAGAGTGGAGGGAGACAGCGTTTTTTTAACCATCTCCCCGTTCGAAAAATCTATTCAATAAATGGCACCCAGATTGGGTCGTTAGAGGGATTAAACTGATGAGAATAGTACTACAGAAAATACCACTCATATCGGGTGTGACAGTAAATTGCACGGCGCAGACGCAGTGACCGTGGTTTAAAACAGAGTGGAGGGAGCCAGCGTTTTTTTAACCATCTCCCCGTTCGAAAAATCTATTCAATAAATGGCACCCAGATTGGGGACGTTAGAGGGATTAAACTGATGAGAATAGTACTACAGAAAATACCACTCATATCGGGTGTGACAGTAAATTGCACGGCGCAGACGCAGTGACCGTGGTTTAAAACAGAGTGGAGGGAGCCAGCGTTTTTTAACCATCTCCCGTTCGAAAAATCTATTCAATAAATGGCCCCCAGATTGGGGACGTTAGAGGGATTAAACTGATGAGAATAGTACTACAGAAAATACCACTCATATCGGGTGTGACAGTAAATTGCACGGCGCAGACGCAGTGACCGTGGTTTAAAACAGAGTGGAGGGAGCCAGCGTTTTTAACCATCTCACCGTTCGAAAAATCTATTCAATTCATCTTTTGGGGACCCTTGGTGTTGTACGTGGCTGGGTGGAGGAAGAAACCTTCAATGACATCACCGGGACGTGGCTAGCTTGGTATCCAACCTTGTGCAAATGGGGAGTTTGCGGTTGTGCAAATGAACTGTTTGAGGTGCATTAAAAGGGGAGTTTGGTCTGTCAATGTCTGTGAAGTGGGCGTAACCCTTACACTACCTGATCGATACAACATCATACCTGATCCTATACACACACTGGATGTTTTAAAGCACGTTATTCCAAACAATTTAGGAATGTTAGTTGATTTATGCCCTTTATGGATTAAAACCCGACTCTGCGTCCACTACGTAATTTTCCATGGGAGTTTTGCCATAGATCCCCCTCCGGCATGCCACAGTCCAGGTGTTAGACCCCTTGAAACAACTTTCTCATCACTATTGTGGCCAGAAAGAGTCCCTGTGGGTTTTAAAATTCGCCTGCCAATTGAAGTCTATGGCGGTTCGCCCGGTTCGCCCGTTCGCGAACATTTGCAGAAGTTCGCGTTCGCTGTTCGCGAACTGAAAATTTTATGTTCGCGACATCACTAATTGGAGATCCAAATTGCTTTTAGGTTGTATGCTCTATATGATACATCATTAATGCCAGCAAGCCTTGCTTGAGATTGGGGTGCAAGTTCTGTGATACAGCCATTTACGGGATGTATTAATAGGATAGATATGTACGTCCTATTAGCCGTCCTGCGTTGATTTTACACTGTTTAACTTTATTTGGGGGGTGCAGTAATAGAAAAAGAAAAAAATTAAAAAATATATGTCAGAAGTGCCTGTCAGCGGTGAAATTACATTGTACTACAGCCATTTACGTAGTGTATTAGGGTACTTTCACACTAGCGTTAGTGTGATCCGGCAGGCAGTTCCGTTGTCGAAGCAGCCTCCCGGATCTGCCGCTCAGTGTGACAACTGACAGCATTTGTAGACGGATCCGGGTGCGGATCCGTCTACAAATACATTGCAAGAACGGATCCGTCTCTCCACTTGTCATGCGGATGGACGGATCCGTCTTGCAGTCTTTTTCACAGTTTTCCCAGTCTGCGCATGCTGCGGTATTATGTCCGGCCAAAACGCCTGACAGTGACTGAACGGAAGGCATATTGATGCAAACAGAACGGATTTATATCCATTCAGATTGCATTGGGATATGCCTGATCAGTTCTTTTCCGGCATAGAGCCCTTTTGACGGAACTCTATGCCGGAAAAGAATAACGCAAGTGTGAAAGTACCCTTAATAGGAAAAATACCTACGTCAAAATTAGCCGTTCTGCTTTGATTTGACATTGTTTAATTTTTTTGGGGGGTGTATTAACCCCTTAAGGACCGGAGTTTTTTTTTTTTTTTGCGTTTTCGTTTTGCGCTCCCTGCCTTCCCAGAGCCATAACTTTTTTATTTTTCGGTTCACATAGCCATATGAGGGCTTGTTTTCTTCGGGACAAGTTGTACTTTCCAACGACACCATTTAATATTGCATATGATGTAGTGGGAAGCAGGTAAAAAATTCCAAATGTGATGAAATTGCAAAAAAAAAGCAATTCCACCACAGTTTTGCGGGTTTTTAAATTCAGACGTTCGATATGCAATAAAACTTACCGGTTACTTTTACTCTACAGGTCAGTACGAATCCGGCGATACCCTATATGTATAGGTTTTCTTGCGTTTTGATGAAAAAAAAAATTCTAAAGTGTTTTGTCACCATGTTTTGACCCCTATAACTTTTTTGTAATTATATGTACAGAGCTGTATGGGGGCTCATTTTTTTGCGTCACAATCGTATCTTTATATTTATACCATTCTAGTGTGTGTATGACTTTTTGATCACCTTTTATGTAATTTTTTGTGGAAAATGAAGCGCCATTTGGACGCTTTTATCTGTTTTGCTGTTGGACGTATGGGGAATTTTTTAAATATTTTTATAGTATGGGCGTTTTTTAACATTGCGACACCCATGATGTGTATTTTTTTAATTTTTTTATTGTTTTATTTTTATTTTAGCAAAAGGGAGGTGATTTGAACTTTTATGTTTTTTTATTTATTTATTTTTTTACTTTTTTTTTTTTACACTTTTATATAGTTCATTGCTGCCGGTCGCGCACATTAGCCGCAGGTGTCTGCTACAAGAACCATGCGGACACCGGACACAGGATGTACGGCCACGTCCTGTGTCCTTAGGAGGTTAATAGGAAAAAAAAGGGAAAACTATATGTCATAAGTGCCGTTCAGCGGTGAAGTTACATTCTACTACAGCCATTTACATGGTGTAGTAAAAGAAACTGTACGTACGTTCCATCACCCGTTTTGTGCGGTGAATTGTGATTGTAATATTTCTTTTTTTGTGGTGTAGAAATAAGAAAAAAAAAAAGAGAAAATATATGTAATAATTGGCATTCAGCGGTGAAGTTACATTGTACTACGTGGTGTATTAATAGGAAAGATATGTACATCCCATTAGCCATTCTGCAGTTAATTGTGATTGTCATATTTCTTAGTTTGGGGTGTAGAAATAGGAAAAATAATACGTCTTAATTGCAAGTCTGCGGTGAATTGTGATATTTTTTTTTTTTTGGGGGGGGGAGTTGATTAATCAGAAAAAAAAAAAATAATACCTTAATTGCCGTCCATTAGTGAAGTTACATTATAGTTCAGCCATTTACGTAGTGTAGAAAAAAAATATATATGTACGTCCCATCACCCGTTCTGCAGTGAATTGTGATTGTTATATTTCTTTTTTTGTGGTGTAGAAATAGAAAAAAAAAGGAGAATATATATGTCTTAATTGCCGTTTAGCAGTGAGGTAACATTGTACTACAGCCTTTGTTGGGGGTTATTATTTCAATTTTTATTTAATTCTTTTATCATACAGTATGTGAGACAGACAGATGACAGGCCCTTCAAAGGGAATAGACAGTGACCAAAATGTTTCTGTCGGCGGCAGCAGAAGACTGGGGTTGGCAGCAGAAGTTGCAGCGAAAGGACTGAGCTTCCGGTTTCATCTAGCAGTCGTGTCTTGACCAGCAACCGAGCGGAGCTTGAATGGTTGAATCGGTCTTCAAGTTCGTAGCAAAATGACCTCAGACATCCACAGCCAAAAGTCGATGGGTTCCAGTCACATGATGCTTAGTTGGCACGGCCTGGGAGCAGGCCCTGTGCCCACATCTGTCCTGAACCTTCCTCTGTCATTTTAAGTTCTCTCAGCACGAGAAGTATTATATGCCATAGGCTTGGCTCCACTTTTCAGCGAGGGCGAGTTACTAGAGGACAGTCAGCAGCTACTGCCCAGCCAAGATCTGAAAGAGATATCCGCTGCTACCTCTGGTAGGCGGGAAAGTAGTGATGAGGAGAGTCATGTGGGAGCAGTTGTTGCGAGTGGTCATTTAATTTTTACACTTTAATATAATATCAGTTGCCTGCCAGTGTGTGTCATGCCCATAGACTGTACTGTGCCCACTGCCAGTGCCCACCACTCATATCGGGTGGCACAGTACCTTGCAGATAAAAAAGTCATTTAATTTTCACCCTTTAATATAATTGCAGTTGCCTGCCATTGTGTGTCAGGCCCACTCACTGTACTGTGCCCACTTCCAGTGCCCACCACTCATATCGGGTGGCATAGTACTGTACCTTGCAGATAAAAAAGTCATTTAATTTCTACTCTTTAATATAATTGCAGTTGCCTGCCAGTGTGTGTCAGGCCCACTGACTGTACTGTGCCCACTGTCCACCACTCATATCGGGTGGCACAGTACCTTGCAGATAAAAAAGTCATTTAATTTCTACTCTTTAATATAATTGCAGTTGCCTGCCAGTGTGTGTCTCAGGCCCACTGGCAGTACTGTGCCCACTGCCAGTGCCCACCACTCATATCGGGTGGCACAGTACCTTGCAAATAAAAAAGTCACTTAATTTTTACCCTTTAATATAATTGCAGTTGTCTGCCAGTGTGTGTCAGGCCCACAGACTATACTGTGCCCACTGCCAGTGCCCACCACTCATATCGGGTGGCACAGTACCTTGCAGATAAAAAAAGTCATTTAATTTCTACCCTTTAATATAATTGCAGTTGCCTGCCAGTGTGTGTCAGGCCCACAAACTGTACTGTGCCCATTGCCCACCACTCATATCGGGTGGCACAGTACCTTGCAGATAAAAAAGTCATTTAATTTTTACCCTTTAATATAATTGCAGTTGCCTGCCAGTGTGTGTCAAGCCCACTGACTGTACTGTGCCCACTGCCCACCACTCATATAGGGTGGCACAGTACCTTGCACTCATAGTACCACTAATCTAAAAAAAAAATTACAGGCAGAGGCAGGACACCCCGCAGGGGCCATCATTGTCATAGTGCTGTGATTTCCATTGGCCCTAGAATAATGCCCAGTGGCCACGTACCCTGATCTCGAAACATAGTTGACTGGTTACACAGGACACTTAATCTTCTACAGCTTCCGCTCGGAAACTTAATGCACCATCCACCTCCAGCTCAGCTTCGGGCACCTCTCAATTTACCCGCCCGCCGCCACCGCCAACACTAGCTCCACAGCCGCTTCACTTGATCTGTCAGAGGAGTTATTTACACATCAGTTGGAAGAAATTAGTGATGCGCAACTATTATTATCAGAGGATGTAGATAACAGGGATATGTCTCAGTCAGGCAGCATTACACACGTGGACGTACAGTGTGATGATGATGATGTTGTACCCGCTGCTGCTTCCTTTGCTGAGTTGTCAGATACAAGTGAAGAGGTTGATGATGACGATGTGTATGTGGATGTCACGTGGGTGCCCGCTCGAAGAGAAGAAGAACAGGGGGAAAGTTCAGATGGGGAGACAGAGAGGAGTAGGAGACGAGTTGGAAGCAGGGGGAGGTCATCGCAAGGAGCTAGTGGCACAGTCAGACAGCAAGTAGCGGCACCCGGGGTCAGCCAGACTGCACGCCAATCAACTCATGCTGTTTCCAGCACCAGAATGCCGCCATTGCAAAGCTCAGCAGTGTGGCATTTTTTGTGTGTTTCTGCCTCTGATAACAGCGATGCCATTTGCAACCTGTACCAAAAGAAACTGAGTCGTGGGAAGTCCACCACCCACCTAGGTACAATTGCTTTGCGAAGGCACATGATCTCACATCACAAACGCCTATGGGATCAACACTTGAGTACAAGCAGCACACAAACTCAAAGCCACCATCCTCCTCCTGGTCCAGCATCTTCAGCCACGTCAACCACTGCTGTCCTCCTTGCCCCCTCTCAACCACGCGCCTCTCAGCCTCTCAACTTCAGCAGTTCCTGCTCATCTGCCCACAGTCAGGTGTCTGTCAAGGAAATTTTTGAGCGTAAGAAGACAAGAGTCACCCCCTTGCCTGGCATCTGACAGCTGGCTTGACAGAACTTTTAGCCTGCCAGCTTTTACCATACAAGTTGGTGGAGTCTGAGGACTTCAAAAATTTTTAGCTATTGGGACACTGCAGTGGAAGGTACCCGGCCGAAATTTTTTTTAACAAAAGGTAATCCCCAACCTGTACTCTATTGTGGAAAAGGAAGTTATGGCATGTCTGTGGGGCAAGGGTCCATCTGACCACTGATACCTGGTCTGCAAAGCACGGTCAGGGCAGGTATATCACATACACTGCGCATTGGGTAAACCTGCTGACAGCTGCCAAGCATGGAATGCGTGGCTCTGCAGTGGAGTTGGTGACACCGCCACGACTTGCAGGCAGGCCTGCTGCCACCTCCTCTACTCCTCCTACACCATCCTCCTCGCTAACCTCCTCGGCTGTGTCCTCTTCTGCTGCTGCGTCTTGCTCCACATCAAGTTTACCCCCCTAGCTTCCCTGGGGCTATTCCACATCCCGGATACGACAGTGTATTGAATATGATCGTACAACGCTTTGTGTGTAAGTACCAAGGCTTACAGGACGTCCTCAAGCCGGCCAGGAAGGTATGTGGCCATTTTAGGCGTTCCTACTCGGCGATGGCGCACTTTTACGATATTCAGCTGCGAAACAACGTGCCAGTGAGGCGCTTGATTTGCGAAGCCCGACACATTGGAATCCAACACTCCTAATGTTCGACCGCCTGCTCCAACAAGAAAATGCCGTCAACGAGTATTTGTATGAACGGGGTGCTAGGACAGCCTCTGCGAAGCTGGGTATTTTTTTGCCACGTTACTGGACGCTCATGCGCATTGCCTGTAGCCTCATGCGTCCTTTTGAGGAGGTGACAAACCTAGTCAGTCGCACCGAAGGCACTATCAGCGACCTCATCCCATTTGTTTTCTTCCAGAAGCATGCCCTGCGAAGAGTGCTGGATCAGGCCATAGATGAGCGTGAAGAGGAAGAGTTGTGGTCACCATCACCACCAGAAACAGCTTTATCATCATCGCTTGCTGGACCTGCGGCAATGCTGGAAGAGGAGTCAGAGGAGGAATGTGGCTTTGAGGAGGAAGACCAAGGCATCCCAGGGTGCTCGTTGTTGTCACCTATCTGGGACCCATGGTGTTGTACGTGGCTGGGGTGAAGAACAGACCTTCAATGAGATCAGTGAGGATGAGGAGCTGGAGATGAGTAGCTCGGCATCCAACCTTGTGCAAATGGGGTCTTTCATGCTTTCATGCCTGTTTAGGGACCCTCGTATACAAAGGCTGAATGAGAACGACCTGTACTGGGTGGCCACGCTACTAGACCCCCGGTATAAGCAGAAAGTGGCTTAAATGTTACCGAATTACCGGAAGTATTAAAGGATGCAGCAGTTCCAAAACAAGTTAAAAAGTATGCTTTACACAGCGTATAAGGGTGATGTCACAGGACAATGGAAATCTAACAGTGGAAGAGGTGAAAGTAATCCTTCTCCTTCCACGACCACGCCGGCAAGGACAGGGCGCTTTACAGACGTGTTGTTGATGGAGGACATGCAGAGTTTTTTTAAGTCCTACGCACCGCCACAGCCCTTTCGGGGTCCACCCTCAGAGGACGACTCGACCAACAGGTAGCAGACTACCTTGCCTTAACTGCAGATATCGACACTCTGAGGAGCGATGAACCCCTTGACCACTGGGTGTGCAGGCTTGACCTGTGGCCTGAGCTATCCCAATTTGCAATAGAACTTCTGGCCTGCCCTGCTTCAAGTGTCCTGTCAGAAAGGACCTTCAGCGCAGCAGGAGGTATTGTCACTGACAAGAGAAGTCGCCTAGGTCCAAAAAGTCTAGATTACCTCACCTTTATTAAGCTGAATGAGGCATGGATACCGAAGGGACTGACAGTGGGGGATACATTTGACTAAAAAAGGCCTGATGAGATGCCTTGGGCTAAACATGGTCCCCACGCTGCTGTATTTCATCTCTGCATGCCGGATGAATTGCGTGACTTCTCCGCCACCAACTAGGGTTCAAGCCGCAATGTTTTAGTACACTTTCTGCAGGGAAAATATAAACAATACCTGTTTTTTCAGGCATGGGTACATGCCTAATTTTTCTGGCCTCTGGTGCTGCACTGTGGCTGCAAAAAACAAACAAAAAAAAGGCACATAGTTGTGTCTATTCCCCTTCGTGATCGTTACCTTGTTGTGGTGAAGGGGCTTGCGTATCACAATGAAGTGATCATCTCTATGAGTGTGTTGGCAATGTTGGCAATGTCTAAAATCTATTCGATACACGTCCCCTGATAGGGAACGTAACAGGGATTAAACTGATAAGAATAGTACTACTTAACACACCACTCAAATAGGGTGTCACAGTACATTACACGGCGCACTTGCAGTGACCTAAAATTCAAACGATGCGGACCGAGCATGGGTCTTTTTCCATCTCCTGGTTCCAAAAATCTATTCACTGCACCGGCCTTGGCCCTGATTAGGGACAGAACAGAGATTAAAAGCATAGTAATAGTTCTTAGTTAACACTAGTTGCATTGGTGGCAAATTCTATTGCAAGTGCCTAAAATTAGAAGGAAGCGGACAGAGCAAGCTTTTTTCTCTATCTCCCCATGCAGGGATATAATTCAATACATGTTCCCTGATAGGGGACTTAACAAAGATTAAAAGGGTAAGAATAGTAGTTCACACTATTTGTATTGGTAGCACAGTACATTGCACGGCGCACGCCCAGTGCCCTAAATTGGAAGTAAAAGGACCGAACAACCATCTTTTTCCATCTCCCGGTTCCCAAAATATATTCGATACACGTCCCCTGATAGGGGACATAACAGGGATTAAACTGATAAGAATAGTACTACTTAACACACCACTCATATAGGGTGGCACAGTACATTGCACGGCGCACGTGCAGTGCCCCAAGTTGGAAGGAAGAGGACCGACCAGCCATCTTTTTCCATCTCCCGGTTCCTAAAATCTATTCCATATACCGGAAACTGATAGTGGACAAAACAGAGATTAAACTGGTAAGAACAGATTTTTTTAATAAAAAAAAAAAAGAGGACAGCTTCTGCGGAGCTGGGTATTTTTTGGCCGCGTTACTGAACGCTCATGCACAATGGCTGTAGGCTCATGTGTTCTTTTGCGGAGGTGACAAACCTGGTCAGTCAAACCCAAGACATCATCAACCTCATCCCATATGCGTTTTTTCTGGAGCATGCCCTGCGAAGAGTGCTGGATCAGGCCGTAGATGAGCATGAAGAGGAAGAGCTGTGGTCACCATCACCACCAGAAGCAGCCTTGTCGTCGTCGATTGCTGGACCTGCGGCAATGAAGAGAGAGGAGTCTAAAGAAGAGGAGTCTGAAGAAGAGGAGTCAGAGGAGGAAGGTGGCTTTGAGGAGGTGGAAGACCAACCACATCAGGCGTCCCAGAAGGCTTGTTGTCACCTTTTGGTGTTGTACGTGGCTGGGTGGAGGAAGAAACCTTTAATGACGTCAATGAGAACAAGGAACGGGACATGGCTAGCTTGATATCTAACCTTGTGCAAATGGGGAGTTTGCTGTTGTGCAAATGGACTGTTTGTGGTTGTTTGCGGTGCGTTAAACGGGGAATTTGGTCTGTCAGAGTTTGGTCTGTCACTGTAAAGTGGGCGTAACCCTTACATTACCTGATCGATACAACATCATACCTGATCGTTATACACACACTAGATGTTTTAAAGCACGTTATTCCAAACAATTTAGGAATGTTAGTTGATAGATGCCCTTTATGGATTAAAACCCAACTCTGCGTCAACTACGTAATTTTCCATGGGAGTTTTGCCATGGATCCCCCTCTGTCATGCCACAGTCCAGGTGTTAGTCCCCTTGAAACAACTTTTCCATCACTATTGTGGCCAGAAAGAGTCCCTGTGAGTTTTAAAATTTGCCTGCCTATTGAATTCTATGGCGGTTCGCCCGGTTCCCCCGTTTGCGAACATTTGCTGAAATTAGCGTTCGCGAAAGGAAAATTTTATGTTCGCGACATCTCTATGAGTCAGCAGGGTGGCAGCAGTGGGAGGTCGAGATCCAAACGTGCTCGGGGTAGACCACCCGCTTCGCAGGAGCCTACCGGTCCAAAAAGTAACGGTGCAGGGGTTTATGGAGGCAGCTGTAACAGCATGGGTGTTGGTGGGAAAATGCCATACTCGGCATTGTGGCAGAGGAGGTGGGCAGAAGGTGAAGCGTAGCTAGGGTGCCAATGTTAGCACCATGGCCCTGCGTCAACACATGCAGCATAACCATAAAGTGGCCTGGGAGAACCGTGGCTCCAATGTGGTGGTCCAGCCTGCCGCAACACCTGCTGCATCACCCAGTGGCACACACTCAATTTAATGCTGTCAAGGCTGCACCACCTCAGCCAAAGGGAGCTGTGTGTCCTTCCCATCATCTGCTGGTCCTGATGCTCCTGCTCTTCCTCCTCCTCGTCAGTCATTCCGTCAGCAATCGATCACCGAAGCGATTGCCAAGAGACAACAGTATGCATACACTCATCCAACGGCGCAGAAGCTGAACGTGTTCCTGGCCAAATTGCTGGTGCTGCAGTCCCTCCCCTTCCAAGTGGTGAATTCTGCACTTTTCAGAAAAATTATGGCTTGTGCCGTGCCGAGTTGGAGAGTCCCAAGTCATAATTTCTTTGCCAAAAAGGCAGTACCAGCCCTGTACACTTATGTACAACAGAAGGTGGGCCAGTCCTTGAGCCTGTTGGTGTCTGCCAAAGTGCATGGCAGTGCCGACTTGTGGAGCTGTAACTACGGTCAAGGACAATATATGTCCTTTACGGCCCACTGGGTAAATATGATTCCTACCCAGCCACACCAGAAACTGTCGCTTCCGTCTCCATGTTCTCATGCCGTCGGTCCTGCGACAATTTTCGGAAGGACAATTCACAGTGCCCACAAGCATACCACATGTGCATGGCACGGTGGTGTCACGTTGTTCTGCACCTAGTTTGCCAGGGCGAATTGAGTCACAAAGGCATAGAACTGTTCCGCGTACTTCATCAAGGAATCCAATCCTGGCTTTCTCCTCGACAACTTAAAGTAGGAACTATGGTGCAGGGTGCATGGTGTTTGCGCTGCATCAAGGAGGGCTGAGACATGCTCTCTGTATGGCGCACATGTTCAATCTGGTTGTCAAGCGATTCCTGAAGTCTTCTGGCCATCTGCAAGACATCCTGAAAATGGCCAGGAAACTTTGCATGCACTTCAGCCAATTGTACACCTCCTCTCCTGTCACAGGTGACAGGAGAGGAGGAGCAGGAGGAGCCTGAGCAGCAAGAGTAGCTACAGGGCAATGAGGAAGACAAGGCAAAGGACCCAGACACACTGTGGCATTATGCAGTGGAGATGGAGGCAGGGAGTCCATCCTAGTCACTTGCGCAAATGGCCTGATGCATGCTCACTTGAGTAGTGACAGCCGAATTGACAGCCGAATTGATGCCATTCGGCAGAGGGATGATTACTAGCTCTCCCCCATGTTAGACCCTTGCTACTGGTCCAAAATGGGGGCGTTTTTCCCAGACACTGAGAAGGAGGACAAACTGACCTACTATCGAGACATCCTTTGTCAGTTGGCAGGTAAACATAGAGCAGAACCAGAGTGAATACTTGGAGTGCAACCTGCCACCCCACATCGAAGATCCCCTGGACTAATGGGCAGCCAAACTGCATTTGTGGCTGCAACTGGCAGAGTTTGCCCTGGACAAGCTTTCCTGCCCAGCTAGCAGTGTGGCATTAGAACGAGTGTTTAGTGCGGTGGGGGCCATTGTTACCCCAAGGAGAACTCGCCTGTCCACCCAAACCTTAGAGAAACTGACCTTTGTGAAAATGAAATCAGGCGTGGATCAGCCAGGATTTTTAAACAGCAATGCCTGATGCATCAAACTATGACAAAAGAGACCTGTTTCTTCTGGCTATGTCACTGGCTATATCACTGGGTCACTCTGTGGTCTCCTCATGCTGCTGCATCTTCACCACTCTGTGGTCTCCTCATGTTGCTGTTACCTCCACACTATTTCACTGGGCCACTCTGTGGTCTTCTCATGCTGCAGCCACTTCACCACTCTGTGGTCTCCTCATGCTGCTGCCACTTCACCACTCTGTGGTCTCCTCATGCTGCTGCCATATCTCTACTTTGTGGTCTCCTCATGCTGCTGCCACCTCAACACTATGTCTCTGAGCCACTCTGTAGTCTTCTCATGCTGCTGCCACTTCACCACTCTGTCGTCTCCTCATGCTGCTGCCACTTCACCAATCTGTGGTCTCCTCATGCTGCTGCCACCTTACCATTATGTCACTGGGCCACTTTGTGGTATCCTTATGCTGCTGCCACCAATATGCGTTTCTGTGGACTTTTCATGCTGTTCGCACCCTCCCCACTTAATGACTGGGCCACTATTTTCCTTTTTTTGGCCTGGTTGTCATCATAATTTTTTTGAAACTTCTTCTGCTATGTCAGACGGAAGGAAAAATTAGAAGCACAATGGATCCTGTCTATGTAGCAGCTGTAGTCCTGTATGGTCCCATCAGAATTGGCTTATGATTTGGTAGCCAAAAGTAGGAGTGGGTACAAAACACAGAAGACATGCAAATATTCTATTCATGTGTCATCTCTGTTTTGGATCCACTCCTTTTTTTTTTTTTTTTCTTTAGCAATACTGTTGGATTACTGACAAAATGCTGACCGAGTAAAGCCGGATGCTCAACAGACAGGATCCATATTTAGAAGTTATTGTTCTGACAGATCAGAGGATGGGCAAAATAATCAGTGACGTCAACACAAACTTACTGCTGACACCCTCTCCACTCTGTTGGGGGCTCTACTTGTATAAGTGTTTAATAGAACAGGTTCTGTAGACATCTATGTGGAATCAGCTGATGATGGTGAAAAAGGAGTGCGCTTCTTCTTGACGCTTACATCGACCTGTAAGGCTGAGGTTACACTTGAGTCATTTGGTCAGTTTTTGCACCGTAACTGCCCAAGTAAGTGAAGTGTGTAGTGATTCTAAGAGCAACGCCTGTCATGTGCATGTCATACTGACTCACAGTATTGTTTCACTACCACAGCAGACTCACTATGTGTGTTACTGGAAGGCACAGTGTTCTACACCATTATACAGGCTCTTTGCAGCCAGGAAATAGCTGTTTTTTAAACGCAATTCACAACAAATACATTTGGATGGAATCAAATCTTTTCTGGAAAATTTGGCAAAGCGACCAAATCGAATTTTTGAGAAATTCGCTCATCTCCAATAAAAATGGTGGATGCAGCACAATTACAAACTCTTATAATGTAACCACTAAAAATATTAAGGGGGAACATGCAGCTAACGTGAAAATTAAAACATAACTTCATTGTTATTAGGATAAAAACTGAACTTTATAATAAAACCAAAGTCATAAACATGCATGGTTCCAGAATGGATTAGTGAACAGGGGTTCAAATATTGTTCCTTAAATAGCACCAAAGCAGGGTCGCTACAACATCCCTAGCTGTCTGCTACAACTGATTTTTTAAGCCCTTCTGTCACTTCCGCAAATAGCATTTGTTATATAGCGAAAGCTAATAGAATCCACAAGCTTCTTTGCCAAATTAAAAAAAATAAATAAAATATTTGCAATTAATTACTTTGTAACAAAGCACATTTCTTTGTAAATAGTGGGTGCAATGACAGGGAAGGACGATTGCTCATGCCCCCAGTCATTGAACTCCTCAAAGTTCATTGATAATTTCCACATCTGAGATGAATATAAGGCCTTTCAGGGGCTTGATTAAAAAGAAAAAAAAATTAACTCATACTTACCTCTTGAAGTTTCAGAGCAAAAAATTGTGCGGGGCGTGATGACATCATTACGTTGGCTGGCGTGGTGACGTCATATGCCAAGTGGGATCTTCAAGTAAGATAGCCGCTTCGGCCTCTTTGCGCTCAAATGGATGAGGTATTTATTTATTTTATTTTTTTTACTGCCATTTCAGGGAAAATTGATTAGATACCACAAAGCACAAGAAAAACAGCTTTGCAGCGAATCAAATTTTTCCTGAAATTCGCATCAAAGTCCACTTTGTGAACTTCGATTTGTTCAACACGACCATTAAGTATTAAATGTATTAGATCTTCATTGTGCAAAAGTCCTTATTTAAATTATATTTAAATCATGTCTGGATATGCTTCCATGCCAGATTTGCCTGAAAACTCTATGCAGCCACTGAAACTTATTACTGGCTTCAGTAGGGACTTTTGGTAGTTGGGTAGGCCAGTCTTTCTGCATATACTAGTATCACTGCTGAGACCAGTGATTGGGCATGTTGTCCCTGCAGCACCTGAAGTATAAAGCAGCTGGAGTAGAGGGGCTGGAAATGTGGTAAATTGAGTAGGTGAGTAAAGTTTCTTTTTTACTTCACTACACTTCATTGGGGTCCCAGAAAACCACTTTCTGCGGGAATCCTCCCTCTTATGTACCATATAATGCTGTAATAATAATAATAATAATAATAATAATAATAATAATAATAAGCAAAACAAAAAATGACACAGCAACAGTTACCTGCTGTAAATAACACTACTCAGTTCATACACTAGGGAATAAGGCATTATGTAAGGTTGCTTTTTCATAGGTTCAGGCATCAATTATGGAGTCAGGGGTTCAAGTTCTGGGTGTCCAGGTAACCAGTGCCTTCCCCTTTAGTAATGACACCCCAAATCAATTGCATGGCCTGAATATATTTTTCATGTAAAGTACCCCCTACATTTACAGTCTTTTAAACAACTATTGAGAATGTGGTAAGATTACTTGATATATACCCCCATCTATGTGGAATAGCATTGATGACTACAGTCTACAGTATCAGACAGATTAAGAATGCAAAAAGCCTATTAAAAACTATAACAATGCAGTTTGTATCTAGCAGGCAGACATATTATGTGATATTAACACTTTAATGGTAGGTTGTGTGTCCTTATTATATTAGATCGCCTGTTTAATTCAATTACAAATAGCCTAGCCTTCCTTATAATTCATTTACATGCAGCTCCCTTATGACATGTAAACAATATTAAACCCCATGAGGTATTGTAAAGATGCCACAAGAAGTCATTTTATAACAAATAGCAATTTTTCTAGCTGAACGCAGCAGATATTTTTCAAGCAAACACATCAATTATAGGTCAGGATCTCTTTCTGCTCCTCTGTTCATCCAACTACATTAGTTGAAAAAGCTAAAGATCTGAACAAAATAAAAGCAACAATACACAACACACAATTAGAGATATGCAGAATGTTCATAGAAACTGGAGGATTTATGTGATTTACTAGAATAGAAAGTGGCATGACAATTATTTTAACTTAATGGAACAGAATCCAAGACAAGAAGCTATGGCAAAACAAATGTGGTTACAGGAAAAAATAAGCTCTGCTTAGAGATTAAATTTTAAGAAAATATTATAGAACAGTACTAAATAACTTCTATGATTATCTTTGGTAATACAAAAGCATGTATGCAAATTCCAGTCAATAACTCATATGGTTTTATATACTTTATGTTTTAGATTTTCATAGTCATGTCTTAAATCTTAGTATACCTTGGTTTCCATTTGATCAATCCAATTCACAGATCACAAAAGTTTGGGACTTGTCAAGAAACACGTTAAGGCCTCATTCCTCTGACCATATATGTTTAAAGGACCACAAATTGCAGATCCACAAAATATGGATGAGGTCCACGTGCCATCTGCATTTGTGTGGACCCATTGATTTCAATGGGTCCTTGGTCCATGTTCCACTCTATGTTTTTGTGGAACTGATGGATGCGGAAAGCTCACAGATAATCTGTGTGCTTTCTGTATCCATATGCCCATTCCGCAAAAAAAAATGAACATGTCCTATGCTTGGCCACAAAATGCAGACCATGGATAATATCCGTATTTTGCAGATCCACAATTTGCAAAATATATATGGTGTGTGCATGAGGCCCTAACTTGAGATGAACAAACCAGAGGAAATTTGTTTTGGGTCCGGTTCAGCAGATCTTTAAAAAAGTTTGGTTTGGGCAGAACTGAAATTGTTCCAATTGCTATGGAAGTTGGTATGGTATGGATATAGTGGCATGAGGCCGCTATATTGGCGGCAACAGGAGCAGTATATGTCTATAGGTAGTAGTAGTAGTAGTAGTAATAGTAGTAGTAGTAGCAGTAGTAGTAGTGCTAGTGGCAGCAGCAGCCATATAGAATGTGATGGTTGGTAGGTCGCATGATGGAGGCGGCAGCAGCAGCAGCTTTACAAAATGTGGAGTACTCAATCCCCCTGCTGCATTTATCAGACTAAGATATCATGGTGGGCTCCTAGGCCCCCTACCCTGTTCTCCCTTTTTCCCCGATTACTACTGTCGCTGCCCCCACCAATAATGGGGTGCCACTATTACCACGACCATCAACACAGGTATAAAAGGGGTTATCAGCCTCCTCCCCACACTCTGCCTCAGGGCAGACCCAACCGTAACCGCTCTCACACAAGTCGTCAATAGGGAAACTCTCTTGACCATCTGCTGTAGGGCATGGTGGGGTTTTCTTGCCATGCCTTAGGAAAAAGAAAGGCGTCCCTTTAGGGAGGGGAAGTGAAAACTAAGAAGGCCTTCTTTGGAGATGCAAAGAGGAGCAGCAGTAGGAATGCTGTGACCCCTGGCTCCATGGCATGGCATCAGACTATGAAGTCACCTCCAGGTCATCCTGGTGCGACTGAGAGGAGGAGTGAGCCATCCAATCCACAATCTCATCCTCTTTTTCTTCAACTATAATGTTGCGCCTTTCCAAAGCCAAGTTCCAAAGCACTGGTACTACTACTTTTGGCTGGATAGATGGTGCAGCTGCTACCCACCTTCTGGGTATTTCATTTGGAATCCTTTTGTAGGCCTGACATTCTTAGGCCTCTCAGATAATGTTGTGCATTACCCTGTGTATTGGTATAGTTATCACATACCGTATATATGCTGCTACTTTGAATATAATCAACAACCCACCCCCTCCCCGAAAAAATAAAAATAAAATTTATATATATATATAAAGGCTCCAATGTGAGAGCTGAAACGTTGCTGTTTTGGGTAATAAATTATATTTTTTTCACTTTATTTTTTGAGTGCTGCCGACCTCTTTTCTCCTGTACTTAATTGACCGCGGTCCGGGTCTTTTTTTGGGCGGTTTTGGCACCAGATTTTGCAAGTGTGCTGCTCACCATTTTTTCTTATTGTTTGGTGGACCTGGTTAGCTAGCACCTGAAGCATGAGTTTACACAGTGAACAACTATACCCTGATGTCTTTTCATATACGAGGGAGGATGAGGACAGAATCCTACAGATCACGGACAGAGATGTCACTTTTTTATCCACGCCATCTATCCTGGAAATCAAAAAGAAGTTTGAGTCAGAGACAAAACGCATGATTGGATTGGAACTACATCTTATTACAGTCAGTGAGTATCATCGTTCTCACCGAATACCCAGAGGACTTAGATCTCATTTGAGACCAGATCTTTTTTGAATGATGCTGATTTTTGTGCTAGATTTTCACAAATTTCGAACAAATATGCTTTTGACATTATCCTTTTAAATGTGGAATTTTTACAAAAAGAGTTAGCCTCTATACGAACTGTTATTGATGAGCTGAAAATCAAATTGTCACAAACGTTAAGCCCAGAGGAATATGAGTCCTATATATCTGCTAACACTGCATTTTTGAAAAATTTAAGAATGATTTGAAAGATAAAAAAGACAGAAATGGATGAGAGATACAGAGGACTATACTACTGGTTACATCTATAATTGGCAAGGAGACTTGAGGAAGATCAAGAAGATTGGTGGGGACAAGAGAAGTATAACTATGCACTCTAAAAAACATCTAAACCGTCGGCATGAAGACATTAAAATACAAGATCCTACATCTACAGTCGCAGCCACAGATATGTCACCTTTTTTAGAGGTGGGCCCCATTGCTCCAGAACCAGGCGGGGAGGTCGACGTCAGCACAAATGGCGAAAAAGGCAGAAATCTCAGAACACAGAGAATAAGGACTGTCAAAGTGAAAACATAGTGGTAAATATTTCTAGTACTGCTTTAGACACTGCTGAATTATCTATGCTAAATAAGGGTCTGTCATTTTGTCCTGTAGCCATTACTAACTGGTTCAACATGGAATTAGATCTCCATAGATTTTTCCGTGCTATAAAATTAAAAATTTGGTTTGCGGACCAACATGACAGACCTACATTGTCTGGGGAGGAGAGAGTGAACTGTCCTTGCATAATGTTGGTCTTTTTTTAAAAGTGATTTCAATCCTGTAATTAACCATCCAGCTTTAGAAGCATTTACTCTTGCTGTTAGAAGGGATATTGAGTTGTTGCGTACACAAACTATGAATGAAGGGTTGAATTGTGGTAATATCACTACACAGGAATTGGAAGCTGTGGGGATTTGTCCATGAACCACAATCTCACCATCAAACCAGCTGACAAGGGTGGTGGGATTGTGGTCATGGACACATCCTACTATATTCAGGAAATTATGTCCCAGCTGAATGACCAGGCGGTATATAGGAAACTTCGACAAGATCCAAAATTTGACTTATTGAGACAATTAAGGGACATCTTAATTCATGCTAAGGATAATGGCACAATTGATGACAAGTTATTCACATACTTGTATTGTGAGAAGCCGGTAACCCCGGTGTTATACACCCTGCCTAAAATTCATAAAAGTGTCTCAACCCCACCAGGACGACCCATTGTGTCCGGGAGAGGGTCATTATTTTGTGCTTCAGCTATATTTCTTGATAGGATCTTGCGGAACTTTGCTATTTCTGCAAGGTCATATGTACGAGATACTAGCGACTTTTTGACCAAAATTCAGGATTTGACAGTCCCTACTGATGCCTTGTTAGTTTCATTTGACGTATGCAGTTTATATACGTCAATTGAACACAAGGCGGATTGAATGCTGTTCGTGAGTGTTTGCTGTCCAGTAATTATTCGCCTAGGTGCCAAAGATTCATTCTGACATTGCTGGAATTTATCTTATCGAACAATTATTTTTTGTTCGGGGATGAGTTTTATATGCAGCAACGGGGGACCGCGATGGGGTCCAACGTGGCGCCCACCTATGCCAACATTTATATGGCCTATTTGGAGGAGACGTTTGTCTATGGGTGCCACCACTTCAGCCATGTGCTGGGTTGGTGGCGCTACATTGACGATGTCTTCTTGGTGTGGGTGGGCGCCACGGAGGACCTCACGCGATTCCACCAATACCTAAACCAGGTGGATACCACTGTTAAATTTACAGTGGTTTACTCACGGGAGAAAATTCAGTTCTTAGATACAGAAGTTTCTATTTGTGGATCTGGACTGAAGACAGATTTGTTTGTCAAGCCTACAGATCAAAATACTCTTCTTAGATATGAAAGCCACCATCCGAGACCTATGGTCAAGTCACTTCCTAGAAGCCAGATGTTACGTGTATCCAGGATAGTACAGGACGAGACCACTAGGGAGACAAGATTAAATGAAATGACACAAAAATTTCGTAGGAGAGGTTACCCTAAAAACTGTTATCTTTGAGTAAAGAACAAGTTAAAAATGAGACTTCATCATCTCAAGTGAGTCCCACATCATGCAGGATTCCATTTGTCTCAGACTACAATGTTAATAGCACTCAAATCTCTTCAATTCTAAAAAGACACTGGAGATTATTAACCAGTGGCTTTGACACTATTGACGAGTTTAAGCATCCCCATTGTGTTCTTACCGTAGGAATCGTAATCTAGGTGACAAGTTGGTCAGATCCGATATAGGCCCATTCAAAACCAAACGAAATTTGGAACCTTCCCGTAAAGGATGTTATCCTTGTTACAACTGTATAAACTGCCCACTGATGATTCATGGAGATACGTTCTTAAACCAGGTTACAGGTGATACTATTAAAATCAAACAATATATGACGTGCGATACGTCTTATGTAGTATATTTGTTATCATGTCCCTGCAACCTGTGGTATGTTGGGGAAACTACTTGGGACGTAAAAACCCGTCTTAATCAACACCGATATTCAATACGTAAAGCAAAAATGGATTTACCAGTGTCTAGACATTTTAAAGAAGCCGGACACACAGAACGTGATCTGAGATTCCGGATTCTGGAAAATGTTCCATTATTAAGACGGGGTGGTGATAGATCTAAAATTTTAAAGAAACGGGAACTATACTGGATCTTTACTCTACAGACATTAAGACCTAGAGGTCTAAACGTGGATTTTAGAGTGACATAACTCTGATGTGCTCTGTGGGGGCTGCCCCATCTAACCCTCGTGTATGAAAATTTACATGTGCTATATTATACTTATATTATTTTCTTTTTTTCTCTAGATGCTGCAAGCCATTATTAGAAAATTTGGAACCTGGAAGATGATGAATCGCAGGACGATGTGTTTTTGTTTTGTGTTATATATTGTTTTTTGTTCTCCTGGTTACCACGGGCAATTGAATAGATATTCTTATCTCTGAGTTCATGGATTTCTATAGACACCATACGGCAGGAATTATCCATAGTAATGTATGAATACGCTGGGAACTGATTAGGCGAGCGATGTCATTAACATGATACCGCCTCACCTTTATCTAAAGGGACAGCTGTTTTCGGCCGGGAGGGATCCTGGTCGGGCGGGAGGTCCCCGGCGCTACAGCAATATGTATAAAGTTATTGGATATTATGCCGATCTTTGAGTGTCCTCGATACTGTGAAGTAATGTCAGTGACGTGTCCTGAGCGTCCCTGTTACTAAGATACAGTGCCGGTGACGCACTCTTTGGATCCACGTCACTGTGGGCATGAGCATGCGCACCTTGGACAATAGCCTTCTTCGGCCATATTGCCTGTGGTCAACCTATGGGGTTTAGAATCGTGATATCGCGATGGTTTGCTAAGCTGGCGCATGCCCAGTTTGCATAACCTAACGCTATGTCGGACCTGCACTTCTCATCTTCCAAGTATGTTTTTAATTATTTTTTAATAATCACAGCTGCACTATTATTATTAATTAAAGTAATTAACACTATATCATCTATGAAATACACGATTTATATGTATTTATATTTTGTATTGAAATGAAATTCATTTTGTCACTGTGTACACCGCTGTTGATCATGTTTCTGTACACGATATTTACTATTTTATCACTAATACTTTGATCATGCACTTAATTGATGTAATTTTAATTGTAATCACTATGACTATATATATTTGTTGTGTGAGCACATGTGAACATGGCTTGAAAAAGGCTCCAATGTGAGAGCTGAAACGTTGCTGTTTTGGGTAATAAATTATATTTTTTTCACTTTATTTTTTGAGTGCTGCCGACCTCTTTTCTCCTATATATATATATATATATATATATATATATATATATAATCGATTGGAACTTTGTGAACATAAAAATAAAGGTAATGGAACGGATTTAGGCCTAAATTCATTATCCCTCACAGATACTTTTGTTTGCTGGCCTGTGTATTGGTGTTGTGTTGATCACCTATATGCTGATTTAATGAACCTGAAGAAGTCCCAAGAAAAACAAAATTTCAAACATGTGTATAAACAAATTAACGTTTAAGAATGATGAAGGGTAAGGCCTCATGTTCAATTTCATATTAACACTCATAGGTAGATTGCTGCTATACCATGAGGAGTCAACATAGAGGCCCAGTCACAAAGTGGGGAGGATGGCAACAGCATGAGGAGTCAACATAGTGGCCCAGTCAAATGGTGGGGAGGGCGACAACAGCATGAAGAGTAAACATAGTGGCCCAGTTACAGAGTAGTGAGCGTGGCAACAGCATGTGGAGTCAACACAGTTGGGGAGGTGGGGGCAACAGCAGCGATAGTAACAGCACAAGATGGTGTGTGGTGGTAGGATAAGATGGCAGCAGAGGCAGCAGCATCCGAATAGTGGCTGAAGCACATGTCCAAAAATAACAGGCCATTTTTCACAATGTTCTAGTGTGGCAGCACATTGCAGTCAGTACATGACTGCCAGAACGATATAGTCTGATGCATCAGGCACCGGTTTGTGGAAATCTTGGCTGATCCATGCCTGATTCATCTGTAGCAAGGTTACTCTCTCAACATTTCCTGTTGAAATGAGAGTTCTCTTTGGAGTAACTAAACTAACTTAATGTCCTGCTGCTGCTGGGTGGTTTCTTCAGTATGCAGGTGAAGAAAAGTGTTCATTAGAGATTTAAGACTCAAGTTGCTGCTGATGGAGCTGGTGCTGCTCCTGGACCCCCACCCCTCTCCAGCAGTCATGGCAGAAATCCAGTAGTCATCTTTCTCTTACACATGCAACTCAGATTGACATCTGTCCATTTGCACAAGGGAATCGAGGGACTCCCTGTTTCCATCTCCACTGCATGCCACGGTCTGTCAGGGTCATCTGCTCCTATTACTCTCCTGTCACTTGGCCAAATAAACCACCTATTCATGTATACAATTCCTGGGCGTTGATGTCCTTCTCCTCCGTCAGTTCGCCCCCACAGGGCTCAGGTGGCCGTGAAATGTATGCGTCAGGTGTCACGCATGGTGTCACGCATAAGCTGTCACTGGCCCTGTCCTCCTGCATCATCAATAAATATTTCACAGCCTTCCTTTGCGCATATAGTCGGCCCAACTTGTGGAGGGTGGAGTTCCAATGTGTGGAAACGTCGCATATGAGGCCATTCTGCTGATGCAGCTTAATGAGGCCATGTTTTGCAGCGTAAGAGTTGCTGAAGTACATGCACAGTTTACTGGCCATTTTCAAGACGGTCGAGATTTGTGCCATGCAGGGCGCATGGGACAGCTCTCCTTGATGCCGTGTTAACACAATGTTTTTCTAATTGTCGGTGAGCATGGTTCCGATCTTTAGTTGGCAGGAAGACAGCCAGGATTAAATTTTCTCCCAGGTGTGACTCTGTTCGCCCAGGCAGGCCAGATGCAGAACAGCAGAACCTTATGAAAATGTGGATAAACATCTAAATATTAATTTAAAGAAATTTTGGAAAAAGGTGAATTTTTCTTGTATCACATACTAAATGTCAAGCATGTTTAACCCCTTCTAGCTATTTAGTCAATAAAATACAACACAGGTGGGAAAAATGTAAAAAAAAAACTGGTGACGGCAGTTTCGCATGTTGCTATGATTCCTCAGGTTTTTGGTCTAAAAATGACGCATAACATGCTGATTGCGACTTTTCTAAGAAATTTTGGAGACACACTACTTTTCAGTGCAATCTATGTTTAAAACATAAAAGTGGGATTAGACCTGGATTATTGCACATTTATTGTCCACGACACCTGAAATGTCACAATAAAGTTGCATGCAATGTCAGGCAGCCCCATGTTTTTTTTTTGGGACTGTCATACACAATATAGTTGCACCAGATACATGAAAATTGTGCACCATTTCATAAATTTGCATTATTTATTGGTATGCTCCTCTCTTCTCCTCCCTCCTCTGTTTCAACTTCTGGTTAGTTCAGCCTAGCCACTTCCTGTTTTCCCAGTTATGCATTGTTGTTAGTGTGTGCTCAACTTTTTGAGGACAATCTCCATCTTCTCAGCAAGGAGATACTGTTGGCATAATTCTTTTACCATCTGGATTACTCTGCAACATCTTGTAATACAATCTACGGATTAAAAGACTACTTGATTGACGTCTGGGTGTCTGCTGCGTAAGCTGTAAGTGGAGAATGTCAAATTCAACAAGTCACACCATGGGCATAGAGGCTGCTACACAGATGCGTGATTGTATATAGCTGACATTTCGAAATCCACAGTAAAAGAATTGTCTTAGTATTCTCCTTCTCCCGCTAAGAAAAGAATATTCTCCTCTTCCAAATAATAAGCCATTATCATTAGTCTTCTGTTTCCTGCAGTGGAGGCTAATATCTTATACTGCTCAGTACTGCATTTACTAGGATCGCAGAAGCTTCTAGCAATTGCAGTTTCATACAGACTAGGAACTGCATTTAGCCTGTTTTCTGAGGTAAATATCGTCTGCCTGCTGAAAGCTATTGAACCACCACTGGAGGTAGCTGCTGTATTACAAATGGAATTGCAAGATACAGCTAAGGGAATCTCCAGACCATCATTAAAATTAAAGAGGCCCTTCTAACCGACAAAATTGAGTTATGTAATAATTTATCCAGTTTGTTGGAAAAGACTGAACAATGTATGGATGCAGCACATGGATCAGGCTATAATGGAGATCAATTAAAGGCCATGTATACAAAATTGTATAAGACCTATGAAAGTTATAAGAGGCTGTCTGAAAAATATTCTTCTCTGTTATCAAGTCTCAACTCAGAGGAATTCATCTTAGAATTAAAAACCCCACACTGCACTTAACAAAGATAAAGCAAATTTGTGGCAGTAAAGTCAATGCTAGAGGACAAGATATCACAACAATATGAAACAGAACACTAAGGGTTTGAACTGTTGTCTTGAAATTGGCCTTCCAACTTCTATGTGCAGGAGGTTCCTTGCCCAAAAAATTCTAAAAACTTGTTCATCAGAAAGCAGCTTAATTCCCAAGGAGTCAGCTGCAGAAGAATGTTCCAGGACAGAAGGGCAGCTTGTAGAAAGACCTTCAGGATCTCAATTGGAGCTCTCATTGTTATTTTATACAATTCCATTGTATGCATATATATAGTGGTATCTACCGATACTAGATGGGGAGTGTTCTGTTTCAGTATCTTGCATTGTGTATTTTTATGCTCCTCTCTTCTCCTCCCCCCTCTGCTTCCACTTCTAGTTAGTTCAGCCTAGCCACTTCCTGTTTTCCCATTCATGCATTGCTGTTAGTGTGTGCTCAACTTTCGGGGGGAAAATCTCTATCTTCTCAGCAAGGAGATATTGTTGGTATAATTCTTTTACCACCTGGATACAATCTCCGGATTAAAAGACTACTTGATTAATGCCTGGGTGTCTGATGCATAAGTTGTAAGTGGAGAATGTCAAATTCAACAAGTCACTTCCGTGGGTATAGAGGCTGCTACACAGATGCGTGATTGTATATAGCTGACATTTCGAAACACCACACAACCACACAATGCAAAACTAGACTTAAAAGTGACATAAAAACAATCTCAAATGAAAAATGACCCCCATTGTTTTTATTGTTTAGTGCCACACTTGTCATTATTTTCTCCTTGGATTTATGGAAATCTTTTCAATGTAGAGCACCACAGTATGTTGAGTTGTGACCACTGTGAATATACACCAGATAGATGCCCAGCAGTACCAACTGTTTCACAAAACAGTTGGGGTATTTGGTCCAAAATGGATTCAAAGCCATTTTGGACTAAATACCCAATTTTTCAAATCTGACTTATCTCTTTATGTGGTAATATCAAGCAATTCTGTGATTGTTATTTGTGACATATTGTACTTTATGTTAGTGGCAATTTTTAGTAGATACATTTTGTTTTTATTTATTAAAGAAAATCAGAAATTGGCAGAATATTCTAAGAACTACAATCTTCAAAACTTGAAAATAGAAGTGCAATTTAAACATTGATTTTCAATTTTCAGCTACTTTCACACTAGCGTTTTTACTGGATCTGGCAGGGTTCAGCAAAAATGCTTCCGTTACTGAAAATGCAAATATCCGCATCCGTTATGAACGGATCCGGTTGTATTATCTTTAACATTACCAAGACGGATCCGTCATGATTTATGAACTCCATGGAAAGTCAATGGAGGACAGATCATTTCCCATTGTGTCAGATTGTGTCAGAGAAAACGGATCCATCCCCATTGACTTGCTCCGCATCTAGTATGGGAACGCAACTAAACGGAATGCAATGCATTTTGGTACATTCAGTTCTGTTCAGTTCAGTTTTGTCCTCATTGACAATGAATGGGGACAAAACTGAAGCGTTTTTTTCCGGTATTGAGCCGCTATAACGGATCTCAATACCGGAAATATGCTCTCTGGCTGTTTAACTGTTGTTACTAGAGATGAGCCTTTGTGGGGTGAGGTGAAAAAATTACAGCCCTTTTTGGCGTGTATTAGTGGCAATAAAAATATATTATTTGCTATTCCTGGCCACAGTTATATGTTCTAAAGCCTTTTTTTGGCGTGTTTTAGTGGGGAAATAGAAAAAGGGATTATTAGCCGTTGTGTGGTGAAGTGAGAAAATTGCAGCCCTTTTTGGTGTGTATTAGTGGCAAAAAAAACTTTATTTGTTGTTCACGACCACAGTTATATGTTCTAAAGCCTTTTTTTTTTTGCAGTGTATTAGTAGGGGAAAAAAGGGGGCTTATTAGCCGTTGTGTGGTGAAGTAAAAAATGACAGCCCTTTTTGGCATGTATTAGTGGCAAAAAAAAACTTTATTTGTCATTCAAGGCCGCAGTTATATGTTCTAAAGCCTTTTTTTTGCCGTGTACTAGTGGGGAAAAAAAGGGGGGCTTGTAAGCCGTTGTGTGATGAAGTCGGAAAATTACAGCCCTTTTTGGTGTGTATTAGTGCCAAAAAATATATATTATTTGCCGTTCACAACCGCAGTATATGTTTTTAAGTCTTTTTTTTTGTGTATTAGTGGGGAAAAAGATAAAGGGCTTATTAGCCATTGTGTGGTGAAAAATAAATTAATAATTAAAGCCCTTTTTGATATGTATTAATGTAAAAAAAAAATATTATTTGCCATTCAGCTGTAAAGTTCTATTGTACTACAGCCATTTACGCGCTATATTAATAATATAGATACATAAGTCCTATTAGCCGTTCTGCGGTGAATTGTGATTTGTTATATTTATTTTTTTGGGGTGTATTAATAGGAAAAAGATTACATCTTACTAGTCGGTCTGCAGTGAACTTACATGGTCATACAGCCATTGATGGTGTTTATTAATAGGAAAAATAAGTACTTCTTATTAGCCATTCTCAGGTGAATTTACATTGTCATTCAGTGGTGACATTTTTTTGTGATACCGCCTTTTTGGGAAAATTGAAGGGTGATTGTAGAGTATCTTCCATAAGGGCTAACAATTTGTCGATTAGCCATTCAGTGGTGAAATTTGTTTGTGATACAGCCTTTTTGGGAAAAATGGTCGGCCGCTAGCTATGGTCAAGGAAAATACATGTCCTTTATGGCCCACTTGATAAATGTGGTTCCTGCCCAGCCACACCAGCAACTTGGCCTGGTGACGCCACCTCCGCCTCCAAGTTCTCACACTGTTGGTCTAGTGATGAGCGGCAGGTGCCATATTCGATTTCGACGAAATTCGCGAATATTCAAAAGAATATTCGTTTCATATTCGTCGAAATCGAATATTCGTCAATTTTCTAGTTATCGCGATTAATATGCGATTTAAATAATCGCGACATTGCGATTTTAACTTAAGGCTACTTTCCTATTGGTTTCATATCATAGAATTATAGCGAAGATGACGGATATGACGAATGTATTCGTCATATTCCTCAAAAACGAAGATAATGAAGTATTCTACATTTTCGTTTTAGCAACCTATTAGTCAACTTCGCTAATTCTAGCAATCAAGTAGGAAGGTTGACTATAGAGACAACTGTGTTTAATTCGCTATGCGATTACATATATATTTTTTTAATAAATAGAATAATTATAATAATTATATCAAGTAATATGATTATTCTATTAAAAAATAAAATAAAAATCGCATAGCGAATTTAACACAGCTGTCTCTATAGTCAACCTTCCTATTTGATGATTGCTAGAATTAGCGAAGTTGACGAATAGGTTGCTAAAACGAAGATGTAGAATACTTAGTTATCTTAGTTTTGAGGAATATGACGAATACATTCGTCATATTCGCTATTCGCTAATTCTACCAAGCCAACCATAAACTTCCTTGCTCATGGAGTGTCCCCATCACCATGGGAACGTCTCCATATACTAAAATGTACTGTCGGATTTGAGGAATTACGTTGAAATCGCAATGCGATTAATTCAAGTTATATTAATCGCATTGCGATTTCAACTTAGCACTGCTATCTTACATAGGCTAGAATTAACGAATATGGAATATAGCACTAGCAGTGCTAAGTTGAAATCGCAATGCGATTACTTCAAGTTAAATTATTCGCATTGCGATTTCAACTTAGCACTGATGCTATATTCCATATTCGTTAACTTGGTTCATTCTAGCAAGCTGACCCATTATAAACCCAGCTCTAAGTTGAAATCGCAATGCGATTAATATAACTTATATATTCATATTCGCTAAAAAAATTCGCTATTCGAATATTCGCGCTCAACACTATGTTGGTCCTGAGATAATGTCCGCCTCTACCTCCCCATCTTCCACCGTGTCCTCCAACGCAAGAACAATTCACAGTGCTCCTTCAGCATACCATACGTGCAGGGCACATGTTCAATCTGGTTGTAAAGTGGTTCCTGAAGTCTTCCACCCATCTTCAAGACATCCTAAAATGGCCAGGAAACATTGCATGAACTTCAGCTACTCGTACACTGCAAAGCACACCTTCCTTGAGCTGCAGGGGCAGAACGTCGCAGAGTTTGCTCTGGAAAAGCTGTCCTTCCCAACCAGTAGTGTGGCATCAAAGCAGGAGTTTAGTGCGGCAGGGCCATAGTTACCTAAAGGAGAACTCGCCTGTCCACTCAAAATATGGAGAGACTGACCTTGGTCAAGATGAATCAGGCGTAGATCAGCTAGGATTTCCACCCACCAATGCCAGATTATATCATCCATGCCTCACCCAAACCTTGACAAAGAGACCGATTTCTTCTGGCTAGCTGCCTCTGCTACTATTCTGATGCTGCCACCCGCCTGATGCCACACATGTGATGCCAAGTGCTCCTTCTTTCACCTGCCATTTTCAGCTGATACTGGTATTGCCACCCACCTCCCCACTCTGTCACCGGGTCACTCTGTGGTCTCCTTATGCCGCTGCCACCTCCGCATTCTGTAACCTTGCCACTCTGTGGTCTGCTGATGCTGCTGCCACATCCCCTCTATGTCACCTTGCCACTCTGTGATCTACTGATGCTGCTGCCACCTCCACACTATGTCACCTTGCCACTCTGTGGTCTTCTAATGCTGCTTACACCTCCACACTATGTCACCTTTCCACTTTGTGGTCTCCTGATGCTGCTACTACCTCTACACTATGTCACCTTGCCACTCTGTGGCCTCCTCATGCTGCTTCTGCCACCTCCACACTCTGTAATTATTACACTCTGTGGTCTTCTGATGCTGCTGCTACCTTGACACTATGCCACCTTGCCACTCTGTGGCATCCTCCTGCCTCTTCTACCTCACCACTATGTCATTAGGCCACTCTGTGGACTTTTCAAGCTGTTCTCCCACCCTTCCCTCTCCATGACTGGGCCACTATTTAGCATTTTTTGGCCTGGATGACATCACTATTTATTTGCTCCTTCTTCTGATCTGTCAGAAGGAAGGAAAAATAAGACCCATCACAGATCCTGCCTGTGTAGCAGCTGTAAGGCCTGTATGGTCCCATCAGAATTAGGTTCTGATTTGGTAGCCAAAAGCAGGAGTGCGTACAAAACACAGAAGACATGCAAGTATTTCATTTACGTCTCATCTCTGTTTTGGATCCACTTCTGTTTTTTTTTGGCATTAGCAATACTGATGGATTATTGCCCAAATGCTGACCAAGTGAAGGCAGATTCTCAACAGACAGGATCTTTTTTGGGGGAGGTTATTGTTCTGACGAATCAGAGGAAGGGCAAAATATTCAGTGACGTCAACACAAACTTACTGCTGACACCCTCTCCACTCTATCAGGGGGCTCTACTTGTATAAGCGTTTAATAGAACAGGTTCTCTAGATATCTATGCTGAATCAGCTGATGGCAGTGTAAAAGGAGTGAGCTTCTTCTTAACGCTAACATCGATCTGTAAGGCTGAGTTCATTTTGGCCCCGTATCTGCCCAAATAAGTGAAGTGTGCAGTGATTCTACTCCGCCTGTCATCTGCGTGTCATACTGACTCACAATATTGTTTCACTACCACAGACTCCCTATGCATGTTACTGCAAGGCACAGTGTTGTACACCATTATACAGGCTCTCTACAGCCAGGAAATAGCTGTTTTTTAACGCGATTCACTGCAAATAAATTTGGATCGAATTGAATCGTTTTTGAAAATTCGGCGAGCTGGCCGAATTGAATTTTTAAAAAATTCGATCATCTCTAGCTGTTACCATAACTCTCATTGTATTGAATGGGGGCTACACAATCAGTGCAGCAGAATACGCTGCTTTTGTAACTCCAGGAGTTAAAATGTGTGAAAAGCAACATACGACTCAACATTTATTGCTCTTTTTATGCAGTTTTTAGTAATATCCAATATGTGGTCTTAGTGTGCTAAATGACGCAAATATGGCTGAAGAAACTGAGCAACTTGAGGATCTTGACTTTTTCAGTTTTGCAGAGACCTTGAGTAATTCATCTACAGGTGTAGTGACAATTTATTAAAATTATATGAAAATTTAAAATTACAGGTTTGTAGGTTTAACTCAAAATGTGTAATTTTCCCAAAGGTTAACAAGAGAAAAAGCACCCCACTAATTTTTAAGCTATAATATTTGCCATATGTATCTCAAAATGAATAGAGCGTCATTTGGATTTTGAAGTGAAAATTTAGCTGGAACTGGTTTACATGCTATGTCACATTTGCAAGACCCCTGAGGTAGTAGTACAGTGAAATCCAAAGAGAAATGACTCGCTTTAGAAACTACACCCCCATGGAGTGTAATAAGGGGTGGAGTCATGGCGTTGACCTCACAGATGTTTCATGAACTTTAATAACATTGATTTTAATAATGAAAAATTATAATTTTTCTAGTTAGTACATTGCTTCAGGCCCACATTTTTCTTTTAAAAAAAGGGAAAAATAGGAAAAATATTCCATAATTTGCTATGCAATTACTCCTGAGAACAGAAATACACCATATGTGGTCATACTTTGTTTGGGCAAATGTCAAGGCTCAGTCTATAGATGGCATGGGATCAGTAAGTCACTTGTGATCTGGACATACAGTTACATCCTTTTGCAGGGAGGGGTTAAAAGTACAATCCGAACATTCAAAATTAGCTGCAAAAAAACAATGTCTCATACCAGATGTATCATGGGGCTGCCTATGCCCTGATCCCATAGTACCATAAGTGTGATTATGATTAGTGTTGAGCGAAGCATCTGAAGTGAAATTCGATCCGAAGATTAGGAAAATGTGATTTGCAAACAATCTAACTCTCCTCCTTTTTTTCCTGTAAAATGGAGTCTACGATTGTTACAAAGTGAAAGTAAGAAGCCCAGGAATGTGAGATCACCCATAATGGAAATGGTCACAGAAGCAAGAAAAAATTGGTCTTTAGCCTGTCTATTTATATGATCATATTGCTAGGTAATGAGTAATGACATAATGAGAAAGAAATCCATCACAATGACCTAGATCAGGTAAAGATAAAAGTCAACTTAATTTATAAATTTTTGTATACATTGTGCAAAAACCATGCATGCTTGCCAACTGTCTCTATGTTCAACAGACTGTTCTGTGAACCTAACTATAAAGGGAATTGGTTTAAGTTAATTTGTATTTTAAAATTTTGGAGTATTCTTTGGATAGGGGGTGGGACTGTTAGTAAGTATGCATCCTGAAAACGGAGTTAAATAGTTTTGCCTCTATATGTTTATTTTATGTTTATTTATTGTTATCAAACCATCTGTGCAGCAGTCTAATGATTTGACTTGCTTAATTCTTGTTTAATTAACTCCACTTTACTTAGGGCCCAACACTCTTGTCCCAAAATGGCTCCGGATTAGAGTTGAGCGAACCCGAACTATATAGTTTGGGTTCGTACCGAATTTTGGGGTGTTCGGGACCCGGACCCGAACATTTTCAAAAAAGTTTGGATTCGGGTCCATTGTTCGGCAATTTCATCCCGCTTTCTGAAGGGCTGCACAGCAGCCAATCAGATAGCGTTTTACTTCTTGCCCTAAGAAGCCATTACAGCCATGCCTACTAATGGCATGGCTGTAATTGGCCAAGTGCAGCATGTGACCCAGCCTCTATTTAAGCTGGAGTCACGTAGCGCCTCAGTTACTCTGCTCTTTTTAGTGTAGGAATAGGATGCAGCTGCTGTAAGGGCGAGATTAGGCAGGAAAGGCTCAGCAAAACAACTTAATGAAGTGAGCGATCTACAGCTGTGAATCATTCAACATCTGTTAGTTCATTGCTCACTGGTTTTTCGGCTGCCCAAAGCATTTTTCTGTCACTTTTTTCTGGGGTGATCGGCGGCCATTTTGTGACCTTTGGTGCACCAGCACATGTTTTGAGCTGCCACCAAGTTCAACATACATTTTTGGGTTCAATAGTAGGCTTTTTTTTGCAATATCCTACATCAGGGGTTGTGCCTATTGTCACACCTTGAAACACAGTATAGAAATTTCAATATTTTTTGAGGGGTGAAATTCAATTGCCAAAATACCAATCCCCTAAATCTGGTGTTCCAGCTGTTGCTGGCTAAGTTTAATACTGTACGTCAAAGGATAGATTTTTTTCTGGGGTGAAATTCAATTGCCAAAATACCAATCCCCTAAATCTGGTGTTCCAGCTGTGGCTGGCCAAGTGTAATACTTTTCCGTCAAAGGATAGATTTTTTCTGGGGTGAAATTCAATTGCCAAAAATACCAATCCCCTAAATCTGGTGTTCCAGCTGTGGCTGGCTGAGTTTAATACTGTCCGTTAAAGGATAGATTTTTTCTGGGGTGAAATTGAATTGCCAAAATACCAATCTACTAAATCTGGAGTTCCAGCTGTAGCTGGCTAAGTTTAATACTGTACGTCAAAGGATAGATTTTTCTGTGGTTAAATAAAATCCCAGAAATTGAAATCCTAAACATCTGTGATTTCTGCTGTTACTATCCAAGTGTAATTCTGTCCGCAATAGGGTATATTACATTCAGCGTGCCAGCGTCTAAATACAAGGCCTGAAAAATAAATCCTCTATTTGCACACGCTACTGTGCATCTACAAGTGTATTTCTGTCCGTAAAAGGGTATATTACACTCAAGGTCTAAATACAAGTGCTGAAAGCATAATCCTCTATATTTGCACATGCTACTGTGCATCTACAAGTGTATTTCTGTCCGTAAAAGGGTATATTACACTCAAGGTCTAAATACAAGTGCTGAAAGCGTAATCCTCTATATTTCCACATGCTACTATGCATCTCTAAGTGTAATTCTGTCCGTAAAAGGATATCTTTCAGCCAGGGCCTAAATAATAGTCCTAAAATTGATATTCCCCTAAATCTCTGGTTTCTGCTATGCCTTTATTTGTGTAATACGGTACATAAATAGATTGCTAGATAGTGTTAGGTGCCTGTAAATAAAGGCCTTAATTTGAACTCTATACATTGGGCCAAATATTTTTTTCCTTATTGTGGTGAACGGTAACAATGAGGAAAACATCTAATAATGGACGTGGACATGGTCGTACTGGTGTTAGTGGACCCTCTGGTGTTGGGAGAGGACGTGGCCGTTCTGCCACAACTACACGTCCTAGTGAACCAACTTCCTCAGGTCCCAGTAGCCGCCAGAATCTACAGCGATATTTGGTCAGCCCTAATGCCATTCTAAGGATGGTAAGGCCTGAGCAAGTACAGGCGCTAGTCGATTGGGTGGCCGTTAGTGGATCCAGCAGGTTCACATTATCTCCCACCCAGTCTTATGCAGAAAGCGCACAGGTGGCGCCTGAAAACCAAGCCCATCAGTGTGTCACATCACCCCCATGCATATCAGGGAACCTGTCTGAGCCTCAAGTTATGCAGCAGTCTTTTATGCTGTTTGAAGAATCTGCTGGCAGGGTTTCCCAAGGGCATCCACTCTAGCCCTTCCCCAGCGGTGGAAGACATAGAATGCACTGATGCACAACCACTTATGTTTCCTGATGAGGACATGGGAATACCACCTCCTCGGAGTCCGCACGTCTCTGATGATGAGGAAACACAGGTGCCAACTGCTGCGTCTTTCTGCAGTGTGCAGACCAAACAGGAGGTCAGGGAGGAAGACCGTGTGGAAGACGATGCAGGGGACGATGAGGTCCTAGACCCCACATGGAATGAAGGTCGTGCCCCTGACTTTCAGAGTTCAGAGGAAGAGGCAGTGGTGAGACCGAGCCAACAGCGTAGCAAAAGTGGGAGCAGGGTGAAAAAGCAGAACAGTCGTCGCCAAGAGAGTTCGCCTGCTACTGGCCAATGACACCAGAGACTGTGCACACCAAAGGCAGCTTCAAGGTGTTCCCTGGCATGGCACATCTTCAAACAATGTGCTGAGGACAAGACCCGAGTGGTTTTCACGCTGTGCCATCAGAGCCTGGAGCAAGGCATTAACGTTCTGAACCTTAGCACAACCTGCATGACCAGGCATCTACATGCGAGACACGGGCTGCAGTGGAGTAAGCACCTTCAAAACCAAGAAAGGGCTCAGGCCCTCCTGCTCTATCTTCTGTTGCTGCCTCTTCCACCGCCTCTGGATGTATATTGGCACCTGCCGCCCAGCAAAAGAGGATGTGCCACCAACACCACCACCTCCATCACCAAGCATCTCCACCATGTCACATGGCAGTGTTCAGCTCTCCATCTCACAAACCTTGGAGAGAAAGCGTAAATTCCCACCTAGCCACCCTCGATCCCTGGCCCTGAATGCCAGCAATTCTAAACTACTGGCCTTTGAAATGCAGTCATGTAGGCTGGTGGACACAGACAGCTTCAAACAGCTGATGGCGGTGGCTGTCTGACAGTACGTCATTCCTAGCCGCAATTACTTCTCCAAGAGAGCCGTGCCTTCCCTGCACAACCAAGTATCTGATAAAATTAAGTGTGCACTGCCCAACGCCATCTGTGGTAAGTTCCACCTAACCAACAAAAACTTTGCTCAATTGAGCTCAATTCACCACTTTTACCCTTAATATTTAAATCAGTAAAACTTCACTTTTATTAGTAGTTCTCTAAAAATGTTTGTGAGTTTTGACACACTTGTTAAAACTACTGCTCGAATTTGCACACTGCTATCGCACAGGTTGCTAGTGGTAACGGAGGGTGTGCACTACCCTCCTAACCTTCCCACAAGTTTGCAATCAGTGTATAACTACCTGCCTGACTAATCCTGCAGGGTACTCGGTGCTGTGAACATACACCCTAAAGTAAATAACTGTTTCCTACTGTTTCCTACTCAGTGTTTAGCAACTCGAGCAGAGCTAAAACCAACAGATTCTGTCCCCCAACATGTTTCACCAGATAAACTGGCGTCTTCAGGGGAAAGGACAGACTTGAAACACCATGCTGAACACTCCTATTTATAGTTTGTAATCCTATAATTGGCCAATAGTACCATTGGCATTAGACTGACAGTTTAAAGAGCCAGTGAACTGGTCAGGTTTAAATTTATTGGTTGAATCATTGGATGCCTGCCAGATAACGTGCTGCGCAGACCCAAGCTGCGCAAACACTTATTCCACACTCAAGTTGGATGACTGGTTATTGAGTAACTACCAGATAAATGCTGCGCAGACCCTGCTGCGCTAACACTTATTCTGTAGTCAGGTAAAAGCTACCACTATATATGAATCACCCAGCAGCCCCTGCCAAGTCTGCCACACTGCGACTACACAAGCGCTGATACCACTAGTTCTTACATACTACCAACATGGACGATCCCCTGTTTACACACATATAATCAGGGGCAAAGCATGTAGAGGATATAAAAAAATAAATAAAATTATTTAATAATAATGGAACCCTCCCTTAATAGGGTCTCTAGTTTTTTGTATTCCACCTAACCACGAATACGTGGACCAGTAAGCATGGCCAGGGACGCTCTATCTCCCTAACTGCACACTGGGTTAATGTAGTGGCGGCTGGGCCCCAGGCGGAGAGCTGTTTGCCGCACGTCCTTTCACCGCCAAGGATCGCAGGGCATCATTCTTTGCCTCCTATTGCCTCCTCCTCTTACTTGGCTTCCTCCTCCTCTTCTTTCACCAGCTCATACGGTCAGCCACAGACCTTCACCACCAACTTCCGCACAGCCCGGGGTAAACGTCAGGAGGCCATTCTGAAACTCATGTGTTTGGGGGACAGGTCCCAAACCGTGCAGGAGTTGTGGTGGGGTATAAAACAACAGACCAACGAGTGGTAGCGGCCGGTGAGCCTCAAGCCCGGCCTAGTGGTGTGTGATAATGGGCGAAATCTCATTTCAGCTCTCGGACTATCCGGTTGGACACACATCCCTTGCCTGGCGCATGTGCTGAATTTGGTGGTGCAGAAGTTCATTCACAACTACCCCGACATGTCAGAGCTGCTGCATAAAGTGCGGTCCATCTGTGCGTGCTTCCAGCGTTCTCATCCTGCCGCTGCTCGCCTGTCTGCGCTACAGCTGTCACTCGGCACTCCCGCTCATCCGCCTCATATGCGACGTGCCCACCAGGTGGAACTCCACCTTGCACATGCTGGAGAGACTGTGCGAGCAGCAGCAGGCGATAGTGGAGTTTCATCTGCAGCACGCACGGGTGAATCGCACTGCGGAACAGCACCACTTCACCATCAATGACTGGGCGTCCATGCGAGACCTGTGTGCCCTGTTGCGCTGTTTCGAGTACTCCACCAACATGGCCAGTGGCGATGACGCCGTTATCAGCGTTATAACAATACCACTTCTATGTCTCCTTGAGAAAACATTTAGGGCGATGATGGAAGAGGATGTGGCCCAGGAGGAGGAGGAGGAGGAAGAGGGTCATTTCTAACACTTTCAGGCCAGTCTTTTAGAAGTAGAAATCTAAAAAGACAGCCCATGATTCTTTAATATGTTGCACGGGAAGGGGCTATCCCCATGTATGTCTTTTAGAAGTGGCTCAGAGGGAGGTCTTTTGCAACAGCAGAGGCCAGGTACAAATTTGGCAAGCCAGTACCCACTACTGCAGGACAAGGAGGACGAGGATGAGGTGTAGGAGGATGAGGATAAAGCATGTTCACAGCGGGGTGGCACCTAACGCAGCTCGTGCCCATCACTGGTGCGTGGCTGGGGTGAAACGGAAGACGATGACTATACGCCTCCCACAGAGGACAGCTTGTCCTTACCTCTTGGGAGCCTGGCACACATGAGCGACTACATGCTGCAGTGCCTGCGCAACGACAGTAGAGTTGCCCACATTTTAACGTGTGCTGACTACTAGGTGGCCACCCTGCTGGATCCACGGTACAAAGACAACGTGCCCACCTTAATTCCCGCACTGGAGCGTGATAGAAAAATGTGCGAGTACAAGCGCACACTGGTAGACTCACTCCTGAAAGCATTCCCAACTGACACAGGGGGACAAGTGGAAGCACAAGGCGAAGGCAGAGGAGGAGCAAGAGGTCTCCAACGCAGCTGTGTCACGGCCAGCTCCTCTGAAGGCAAGGTTAGCATGGCAGAGAGGTGGAAAAGTTTTGTCACAGCGCCACAGCTAACTGCACCACTAGCTGATAGGGAACGTGTTATCAGGAGGCAGCATTTCAACAACATGGTGGAACAGTACGAGTGCACACGCCTCCACGTACTGACTGATGGTTCGGCCCCATTAAACTTCTGGATCTCCAAATTGTCCACATGGCCAGAGCTAGCCTTTTATGCCTTGGAGGTGCTGGCCCGCCCTGCGGCCAGTGTAGTGTCTGAACGTGTATTTAGCATGGCAGGGGGAGTCATTACAGACAAACGCAGCCACCTGTCCACAGCAAATGTGGACAAGCTGACGTTTATAAAACTGAACCAGGCATGGATCCCACAGGACCTGTCCATCCCTTGTGCAGAATAGACATTTATAACTGCCTCACCCTCAACCATACATTGTTGTACTCCAGGGCGCTTCTTTATTGAATCCTCTTTTTTTTTATTGTACCATTATTTTTGGGGGCAAAACCAAGTTGAATGAACCTCTCCTCTGTCTGGGTGCCAGGGGCCTACATTTCAGCTAATCGCCTGCTGCTTTGGTGCGTGACATTAAACTCCTTTTGCTGTCAAATGACCTGTCTGTGTGTCAGGGGCCTAAATAACTGAAAGCGGCTTGTTCCATTGGTGGGTAATATGATGCCTGTTTTGCTAGTATGGGACCTCTCTCCTCTGTCTGGGTGCTGGGGCTTAAATTACTGAAAGTGGCCTGTTCCAATGGTGGGTAACATGATGCCTCTTTTGCTGCTATGGGACCTTCCTTCTCTGTCTGGGTTCCAGGGGCCTACATTTCAGATAATCGCCTGTTGCTTTGGTGGGTGACATTATCTTCTTTTTGATGTCGAATGACCTCTACTCTGTCTGGGTGTCAGGGGCCTATATTTTGTTTAATTGCTTGCTGTCTTGATGGGAGACATTTAACTCTTTTTACTGTCAAATGACTGCCCCATTGTGTGGGTGTCAGGGGCCTATATGTTGTTTAATAATTTGTTGCTTTGTTGGGTGACATTTTCCTCTTTATACTGTCAAATGACCTCTACATTGTCTGGTTGTCAGGGGCCTATATTTTGTTTCATCACCTGCTGTATTGGTGGGAGACATTAACCTCTTTTTACTGTCAAATGACCACCCCATTGTCTGGTTGTCAGGGGCCTATATTTTGTTTCATCGCTTGCTGCATTGGTGGGAGATATTAAACTCTTTATACTGTCAAATGACCTCTACATTGTCTGGTTGTCAGGGGCCTATATTTCATTTAACGCTTGCTGCATTGGTGGAAGACATTAAACTCTTTTTGCTGTCAAATGAACGCCCCATTGTGTTGGTGTCAGGGGCCTATATTTCGTTTACTTGCTTGCTGTCTTGGTGGGAGACATTAAACTCTTTTTAATGTCAAATGACCTCTCCTCTGTCTGGGCGTCAGGGGCCTACATAAATGATAATGGCCTGTTCCATTGCAGGTTGACCTAAGACCTGTGTTGCTGTTATGGGACCACTCTCCTCTTGCGGGTGCCATGGTCCTCCTGAATTAGTAAATGAGAGCCTGTGGCACTGCTGGGTGAACTCAATACTGATTTGGCATGATTGTAACTCCTCTTGCGGGTGCCATGGCCTGAGTCTGCGAATGAGGCCGGCACTGCTGGCAGACATGATTCCTTCTTGGCTGTGATGACAACTTCAACTCCCATGTATGGTTGCCATTGGCCTGAGTCTGTGAGTGAGGCCTGTGACACTGCTGGCAGACATGAATCCTTCTTGGCTGTGATGTGAACTTCAACTCCCATGTATGGTTGCCATGGCCCTGCGTCTGTGAATGAGGCCTGTCGCACTGCAGGCAGACATGAATCCTTTTTGGCTGTGATGAAAACTTCAACTCCCATAGCATTCCCACCTGACGCCACCCCAACCTCCTATTCCAACTCCTCCTCCAAGTTGCCAATTGATATTGGTTACTTTTTATTTATTTTATTTTAAGTCATTTCTCTACCCACATTTGTTTGCAGGGGATTTAACTACATTTTGCTACTTTCTGCAGCCCTCTAGCCCTTTCCTGGGCTATTTTACAGCCTTTTTAGTGCCCAAAAGTTCGGGTCCCCATTGACTTCAATGGGGTTCGGATTCAGGGTCAAGTTCGGGTCGAGTTCGGATCCCGAACCCGAACATTTTCGTGATGTTCGGCCGAACTTCTCGAACCCGAACATCCAGGTGTTCGCTCAACTCTACTCCTGATATACAGTAGGGATATGTGGCCAATACTGTGCAGCAGTGGCCTCCATTGCCTTACACTGTGAATGCAATTGTTTCCATGTTCCTTAGCAGTGGTAGTAGATGCTGTTGATAAATGGAACTGGTTACATTCGGTGGCCATTTTGGGACAGAGCGTTGCAAGTAAAAGTGAATACTATAAACAATTAAGCAATTTAAAGCATCAAACTTTGGTGCCACAAGTTTTTATAACAGTGAGTCAATACCCGCCTCTCATTGCTGTTCCCAACCCATGTGTAGAAATAAACATATAGCGAATTTTAGATAAATCACTCATTAACATTTAATAATGTGTAAAACCACATATAGCAAATTGCAATTTGATGAGTTGCCCCAAGTGACAAATTCAGCCTCACTGCATCAGATAAAACTCAGTTGGTTTAATATGAGACGGTAAACTTGAGTAAAATGCAAAAACTTCATTAAGAGACACAAGCATATATTTTTATACATAAATATATTTTTTACATTATTTTTTGTCTTTGCTTGGAGTATCTCAATGAAAATAAGCAAATAACGCCATATCAGCATGGCTTCATGAAGGATCGGTCATGTCAAACTAATTTAGTTCAGTTTCTATGAGGAGGTAAGTTCTAGACTTGACAGCAGTGAATCAATGGATGTCGTATATCTGGACTTCTCCAAAGCATTGGACACTGGACCTCATAAAAGGTTAGTATATAAAATGAGGATGCTCGGACTGGGAGAAAATGTCTGTAAGTGGGTGAGTAACTGGCAGTGACAGAAAAACAGAGGGTGGTCATTAACGGTACACACTCAGAATGGGTCACTGTCATCTAGTGGGGTACCTCAGGGGTCACTATTGGGCCCTATTCTCTTCAATATATTTAATAATGATCTTGTAGAAGGCTTGCATAGTAAAATATCAATTTTTGCAGATGACACTAAACTGTGTAAAGTAATTATCACTGAAGAGGACAGTTTTCTGCTACAGAGGGATCTGGATAGATTGGAGGCATGGGCCGAGAAATGGCAGATGAGGTTTAACACTGACAAATGTAAAGTTATGCACATGGAAAGGAATAATGCAAGTCACCCGTACATACTAAATGGTAAAACACTCGGTAACGCTGACATGGAAAAGGATCTAAGAATTTTAATAAACAGCAAACTAAGCTGTAAAAACCAGTGTCAGGCAGCTGCTGCCAAGGCCAATAAGATAATGGGTTGCATCAAAAGGGGCATTGATGCCCGTGATGAGAACATAGTCCTACCACTATTCACTAGTCAGACCACACATGGAGCACTGTGTACAGTTCAGGGCTCTGTGAACAAGGCAGACATAGCAGAGCTGGAGAGGGTTCAGAGGAGGGCAACTAAAGTAATAACTGGAATGGGGCAACCACAGTACCCTGAAAGGTTATCAAAATTAGGGTTATTAACTTTAGAAAAAAGATAACTGAGGGGAGATCAAATAACTATGTATAAATATATTAGGGGTCAGTACAGAGAACTCTCCCATCATCTATTTATCCCCAGGACTGTGACTGATAGGGGACATCCTCTGCGTCTGGAGGAAAGAAGGTTTGTACACAAACATAGAAAAGGATTCTTCAAGGTCATTAAACCTCAGATCAGACTCATCAGATCCCAATCATCATCAGACCCGAAATCACAGCCCTTATTCTCCATCAGACCTCAGCTCAGACCCTCATCAAATCCCCAAGCTCCATCAGCCTCAGATCAGACCCCCAACCTGCATCAACCTCAAATTAGACCTTATCAGACTCCTCAACCTCCATCAGCTTTATATCAAACCCTCATCAGAACCCCTCCCCCCTCCAGCCTCCATGAGCCTCAGATCAGACTCCCATCAACCTTAGATCACATACCCATCAGCTTCAGATCATACTCCTTTGACCCACAGATCGAACGCCCATCAGCCTCAAATCGGTCACCCATTAGACTCAGGTCAGACATTAAAAAAACTGACCTTGCTTGCACTGCCACTCTGCAGATCTACTCACCACTCCCTGGTCTTCATCCACACGGCACCTGATGATGTACGCAGTCAGGACACAGTGCACAGTGGAGCCCAGAAGAAGACCAGGAAGGGTGACTACATTTGCAAAGCACTTTCCTCACCTTTCCCTGTGCCTCCTGTATACTAATGACCGCCTTCATAATGGAAGCAGTCATTAGCATTCAGACTGTAAGACTCACTGTTTTTTCCCCCCACTTTTTTGGGGAAAAATGTGTCTTATAGTCAGAAAACAAAATGGTAGATAGCATTTTTGTTTGTGGTGTTTATAGGGTCATTAACTCAAACTCTAGTGTTCTATATTTGCTTTTATTTTCCAGTGTGTCTCCCATAGGCACATGTTCAATCAAAATGTTTAAAAAAAGCCTCCAAAAATGCTGGTAAAAATGTTTTGAAAACAACTTGAAATTAACGACAAAAAGTGGATGAACAAAAGACAAATCTAAATCAAATCAGTATTTGACTGAAAAACAGCATCTGTTCTTCTAGGTACGGTACACTTACACACAGTTTCTAAAGGAACTGGGCAGGGTGGTTGTTCCAAATATCTTGGAGAACTAACCACAGATCTTCTGTGGATGTAGGCTTGCTCAAATACTTCTGTCTCTTTATTAAATCCAAAACAGACTTGATGAAGTTGAGATCAGTGGGGCCATATCATCACTTCCAGAAGTCGTTTTTCTTTACGCTGAAGATAGTGCTTTATGACATGGATGTATGGTTTGGGTCATTGATCTGTATATCTGGTAATCTGGTTCAATTTCCCTCTGGTGTGAAACAGAGAAGCTGATGCAGAACGGACCTTGTATTTTTCTATGAGATTGTTTCTTTTATCCTGAGCATCAATTTTCATCCCAGAAGAAAAATTTGTTGGACAGCAGTGGCATACATATCATTTAAGCAGACTACATGAATTTTATATGGCCTAGGGGAGAGGGGGCTCAACATAGATTCACTGCATTTTCCTACAGCCACCATTAGGGGGAGCTCAGTGCAAATATATTTTTTGCAAGTTCCATTTAATTCAGTGATAACTTTATAAATTCCTATGCACTGAGCTCTCCCTAGTGGAGGCTCCAGCTAGACAGTTTTATAATATGCAATGTAATAGGAATCAGCAGACACACAGAATGATTGCATGGTAGAGCTTTATCTGTGTATTTATGTCAGTCGTCTTGTGTAAATACATTAAGAAATATTGTGTTCAGAATGAGCGCCATATTTATAAAGAACCTATTCTACTTTTAAATCTACAATTCCACATAGAAGTCAGGTTAAAGTCGATGAGACTGAGGATGGCTTTTTGTATTACAATTTTTTTTATTATTGAAAATTTACACCACTTAAAAAAGATCCAAACTTTATCCAAAATCTTGAAGTTATGTTTTTGTGTTATATTTGATGAACGCATACTGGCAAACTGGATTAAGCTGGGAGACTCTTACTAAGTTTTGTTATGGGGTCCTATGAGATCTGTAAATGCCTTTGCCAGAAATGTAGCATGCGGTTTTTCTGTCTGGCATTTTCAATCTATGAACGACATGGTGCACAAACTACACAGATATTAGTTGGGTCTGGTTCCCAGCATAAACAATGCTCCCATTTTAAAACAACTGGCTGGATACAGCTTATATATGTGAGCCCAGTCTAAGTCGTCTTTAAAAACCATCTTAGACTATACCACTTAGTTATGTCAAATGGATAATGTAATAAATTATTCTAGGGATGAAAATAACAAATATCTGACAGAAATCTGATCAGTTGTATATGTACTGCCATTTAGGAAATATAATAAAGTAAGCAATTTGATGTAACTGTAGCTGTTGGCAAGGGTTTCTGAAATGCTTTTATTTCTAATCTACTTTTCATATCGTTTTGTTTGCCATGCTCAGCTCCAGAAAATTTAATTTTCAGTTTTCCTTCTGGCCATGATACTGAGGCTTGGATATTTGTTTAGATAAACTTTCAGTCTAAGCTTCTTCTGTTTAATCAGCTGCTTCTCATCTGCACCTTACAGCCTCTTTCCATGGGCTAAAAGACAGAACAATCCACAACCGCCTCAAACCTTTGTATCTTCTGTTTATTAATATTAAATTTAAATTACCTCCTCTTAATATAGCTACCTGTAGTGTCCTGGCTCACTTTTACTTATGATTTAAAATTCATACTGTTCTATAACAAACTAAAATCATTTTATTTCAAACTTTTAAACACAGTAGATAAAATTTATCCAGCTGTGCAGATTTGATAATACCTCCCTAAAGTTAGGCAGGATAGAACTAGAAGAGACAGAAACCATGTCAAATGTATCACAATAAGGCCTCATGTATACAACTGTATTTGGGATCTACAAAGATCCACATTTTTTGTGGCTTGGACACCTCTTCCATCAATTTCAATTGGTTCAGCAGAAAATGTACTGTAGAGTGTAGACAGCACACAGATATCATTTGTGTGCTGTCCACGTCTGTATGTCCATTCCACAAATTATAGAACATGTCCTTTACACTTAGAAAAATATTTCTTGACCTAATATGTGGTGATCTTACTTAACTGTGTATTAAATAAATAATTATATGCAGCAGAATATAAGTCACCTACACATTACACCTACAGAAATGTTTATGACTTCCTGTCCATAGACATTAATAATGAGTTTTCCCCATTCCTTCCTTTGTAGCTAAATGGCTTCCTCACAGAAGAAAAGAGGAAAACCCTCCCTAAAGTCTAACCTTTATTAATGACTTAGGGTTGAGCGAACTTGTATTTTAAGTTCGGCTTTCAAAGTTCGGGTTGGGGTTATCGAAGAATCCCGTCATGGATTCCGCTACCACGGACCATAATGGAATTTGGAATCCATAAGGGGATTCTTTAATGAACCCAAGTTAATACAAGTTCGCCCAACCCTAATAATGACATTAAAAATGGTAGTGACTGGTCATGAGATTTCTAAAATTGGGTGAAAGATAACCGGAGAGCGCCCATGGTTCATTAGGTAAAGTGTACCCCCTCAAGGATGTGGTCTGAATAGTAACACCTGTGTGATAGTCGGAAAGGGAACTGGTAAAGGGAGGGTATCCCTGTCTTTCCTTATCTAAAGTGGAATAGCCACCCTGATAAGAGCGATCCTGCTGTCTTTGAAGCTGAACCTGGGAAGCCCTGACCTAGCAAACTGCTGATAGATGGTATAATAGTATGTTGTAGGGACAAGGATGTGTAGAAGGCCCCAGGGTCTAGCATATCCAAATCCAATAAACCAAGGGTAACATGTGGTGGATAACTCTCCAACGTGCAGAAGTATAAGTGGATGGATACTCTGCTGTGTGGGGAGAGATCCTCATCAACCTGCCATACTGGAGCCCGACAGCTGTCCTAGGGAATGACCCCCACTAGCTAGAGATATGGTCAGGAAACCTTGACTAATTGTTAAATCAGGTTAAAAACAGTGGGAAACCCAAATGCCACCAGAGTAGGGTTGGAAGAGTCTAAAATGATGTATTCTAAGGATATGACCACAAAATTGTGTCAATCTGGTTCTGTGGGCCCATGTCCCAATGCTTGTTATCTCGCCCATTTCTGAACCTATAGCCAGTAGCATAGCTGGGTTCAGAACATTGCAACATTTTATAATGAGATTGAGGGGTTTTAATAAGCACAACCTCATATTTGTTGAGTTTGTGGAAATGTGTCTGGTCTGGGCCTGCTGTAAAGTTTCAGGCACCAAGTGGGGCACTTGCAATATGAGAGGGCATCCAAAGGCTATGGACTCTATCTTCTTGATGAGTTCAGCTACAGGGACAACTGCTCATACACAAGAAGGGGATCCCAGGATCACGTGATCCAGAATAGCAAAGTAATATCCCCCATGTTCTTATACGAGAAACCCAGTGGCTTACCCGCTGGTTAATGAAATAATGTAAAATTTTATAATTATTTAAGATGCCATGTGTGGGAGCAGTAATCAGTGTACGCATCAAGGTGTAAAAGCATCTATTGACTCTGGAGAGATGGTGAAGGGATTCAACTTGAGGCATGCAAACATAGGGCCCTTTTCACAACAGGCATTACATATCCGGAGGCGACAATACTATACAAGGCCTAAAAAGGCATTGGAAGTGACACTTTGATTATGGCATCAAGTCTGCTAGAGCTCAGATGTTCAATGCCCAGAGAAAAATAGTGACCTAAAAAGGTGACTGTTAGTAATGCGGGAAGTATTCAACAATCTGATTTGGCTGCTTTGTCGAATTTTACAAAAAAAGTTCACTTCATGACTAATTATTTAGTCACAAAGCACATTTCTTTGTAAATAGTGGGTGCAATAACAGGCAGCGGGGTCTGGGTGGCATCTGACATTGATATTACAGTGTAACATAAAAAAATGTAAAAAAGATCATACTTACCTCATCCATTTGATCGCGAAGAGCCAGCCGCCATCTAGATTGAAATCTGAAATCTCGTGGCCTGTGATGACGTCATTGTGTCGGCCAGCGTGGTGATGTCATACATCAATGCGCATGGGATTTCAGGCGAGATCTTAAATCCAGACGGCGGTGACCAGCTCTTCGCGCTCAAACAGAGATAAGTATGATTTTTTGTATTTTTTACCGCTATTCAGGGAAAATTGATTAATTACAACGAAGTACGAGGAAATTCGTCTTTGCGGCAAACCTAATTTTTCCTGATATTCAGATCAAATTCCACTTTGTGGAGTTTATTCACTCAACACTAGAGATGAGCTTGAGCATTAAAGTCAGTTGAGCGTGCCTGGTGGTAGTGATGAGATCTCGTTATGGACAGATAGCGCATGGAATCCATAGGACGTGCTGCCCGCCAACCCAACTGTAGAGCAGCTGAAGGACCTGGCGTGACGCCACTGTCACGTGATCAGTGCAGGGGGCTGGATTTGATCCCGTGCTGAGCCACGCCCCCTGCACTGATCACATGACAGTGACGTCACGCCAGGTCCTTCAGCTGTTCTACAGTTCGGGTTGGTGGCAGCCGCCCCTTATGGATTCCATATGCGCTATTGTGGAATCCATAACGGGATGCGCAATTAACCACCACCCGAACCCCGAACAACGGACTTTTTTTAAATGTTCGCTCATCTCTACTCAACACTTGTCATTTGACACAGCTGCAATATGTCCTATGAAGCCTGACACCCATTTGTAGCCAAAAATAAAAGAAGTGAGTTTGACTTAACACTGTTCCACTGTGGCACAACATGACAAATTATCCACACACTGCAATACAACAGGGAGGGTGACGTTAGCTGCTCCCTCCCCTCTGTCATCTAAGTCCACCCCCCTTGGTTTAGCTGTCTTTTACCAGCCATTTGTAAGTAGGCTTTTATAAAAACAGTTCTCTGGTGTTTGAAGAACACAAACATACAACACTCAAAATATGACAAATACAGATAAACTAACAAATCTACAGATTAGCACATCACAGGAAACATTTTAATCACAATAACACACAAGAGTTCTTTGAACTTATAAAAACAAGAAAAAAGAAAATGTTTTCCTGGAGCTCCATGCACATCATATTAAAACACATAAAACCCTATTAATATGTAAATGATTCCTCTCCACACCTTGCTATCAACCATTCACATTCTGCTTGGGCTACAAACTTCACACACTTAAACAGATGCTTATAGTCACTCCTATGTTTTGTCCAGTCAATAAATGATTTACGGCTGCAACATTGCTATAAAGCCCTCTCTGTGTGATATACCTGAAACATTTATACAGCTTTCCTGGAGACACATGCACATCACACCAACAACTGAATATAATCTCAATTGCCAGTGTCTGGTAGATAATGTCAACATCTTTTAATCTTCTCTCTATAAACAGACATGTATACAAAAAGAAAAAACACATATAATAAAATAAAACAAACATAAAGTCACATGGACCTAATAATTATATAAGGGATATCACAGATCACAAACAAACATTCATCATTAGAGCTATTGAGTAAATTATTGTATAAATGCAAATCTTTACTCTTGCTCTTCTTATTCTCCACATTCTGTATTAATCCAAATAAAGACAATTAATAACCAACATTTCAAATCTTAACCACGTACCTTATCATTACATATCCACCTCAATTTCCATCTTTGCTTCAAAACCTTCTACTGTTTTTTTTCCCATTCAGGTGCTCAGCCAAGTCATATGCTGTGACAAAAGTGGATACACTTAGGCTACTTTCACATCAGCGTTTTCCTTTCCACTACTGAGATTAGGTATGAGCAAATCAACTTCATATGAAATATCCAAAGTTGACAATGAATGAGGACAACACTGAAGAGTTTTCTTCCGCTTTTGAGCTCCTATGATTGATCTCAATTAGGGATGAGTGAACTGACTTCAGATGAAACTGGAGCAAGTGCTCCATACATGATTAGAATGTATTGTCTCAAATGAGCTGAAGTTATTACTTCACAAAGTCTCACGAGATTTCGCATAATTACTTCAGAAATTGATTTATACTTTAAAAAAACATTTCCTGAACTCGGGTTCGGTTCCAAAGTACCACTTATAACCGAATTTAAGTTCGGAAAATGTTTTTTTAAAGTATAAATCAATTACTGAAGTCATTGTGCAAAGTCTTGCGAGACTTCACAAAGTAAAATTTCGGCACATCAGAGCCAATACATTCTAATACTGTACGGAGCACTCGCTCCGTACAGTATTGAAACTAATTTTTATACGAATCGACTTCGGATGTTTCTTCCGAAGTTGATTCGCTCATCCCTAATTGAGATCTATCATATGAGCTCAAAAGCAGAGGAAAACTGTTCAGTTTTGTCCCCATTCATTGGGGAAAAAAACTGAACTGAACGGTGCACCAGAATGCATTCTGTTCTGTCGAATTACCATGATGAAAATAAAAGCACTGCAAGCAGCGTTTTTGAGTGAGTCATAGGATAATGATCAAAACGTGTCAGAAAAAATTGATCAGTCACCATTGGACACGAAAAAAAACAGATCTGGCACTCATTAACTTACAATGCATTTAGTAATGGATTTGTCTTGTTCATTTGGGATAAAATACAAGTGGATCCATTCTGATTGGATGCAGATGGTTGTATTATATACCAGATGCGTATTATATGACAGATCCAGCAAAACGCACATGTGACAGATGAAAAGCCTCGCAAGAACTACAATACAGAGAACAGAATCACCCATATGGAGACCTCCTTTTGCTGGACTCCATTGTCTTTCACTTCCTGTAACTTCCAGGACAGATGCTTAGCAAGAATTAAGGCTTAAGGTACCAAATGTCTCAGCTATTGAGACAGAACTAAATTTCCCCAAGCACACGGCACTCGCAAGGAGATTCTTAGTTCAGGACAATCTTAATACAAGGTATGAATTTAACTGTGCATTACTAAGGGTCCCTTCACACTAGATTTTCAGGATCCGGCATAGAGTTCTGTCATTGGGGCTCTATGCCGGATAAATACTGATCAGGATTATCCCCATGCATTTTGAATGGAGAGAAATCCTTTCAGTATGCATCAGGATGTCTTCAGTTCATTCATTGAATGTTTTTTGGACGGAGAAAATACCGCAGCATGCTGCGGTATTCTATCCGTCCTGGGGTGCTGAGCAAAACGGATCCATCATGACCCCCAATGCAAGTCAATGGGGACAGATCCATTTTTTCTGCCACAAACTAACACAATAGAAAACGGATCCGTCCTCCATTGACTTTCAATGGAGTTCATGACGGATACGTCTTGGCAATGTTAAAAAATAGTCAAAGTTAATACAAGCGGATCCGTTTAAACGGATGCATGCGGTTGTATTATCTGTAACTGAAGCGTTTCTTTCCGGCATAGAGTCCCGACAACGGAACTCTATGCCGGATCCTGAAAATGCTAGTGTGAAAGGACTCTAATCTGACACAGCATCCAGATAATGAGGATCACAACAACACTGCACAGCAGACAATCACTGCTACTTATTCATGAAGTTTTCACATACAGCAATGATAACCTTTATCTGACTCTTCCGCCTGAAGACAGCATGCTGGTTGAAAGTACAATATAACCTTTGGAAAGGGATGGCCTTGCGGTTCGTCTGGCAGTCGTTTCGTGTCAAACTTTGCGTGTTCGCCGAACACGCAAACATATGGCGATATTCGCATGTGCCATTTTCTTTTGCATTGCGCCGAACTTTGACCCATGACACATCCATCAGGTGGGACAGGACAGCCAATTGAGATGTTTAAACACATGGAGACCCCAACACCCTATAAATGAACCTGATCTGGCAGACATTTTACATTCTGTGTTTTGTCAATGTAGGGAGAGGTTACTTTGTGGAGAAGGGACAGACTGTTAGGGACACCAAACGCCAGCCAATAGGGCCACAAAAGTCCTTTTAAGGACTGGTATAGGTGTACAATCGATAGGTGTGACATACTTATAAAATACTTTCTAACATAGAAAGTATATTACAGTGCATTTGTATTGTGCAGCAATTGTGCTGTGTGGACTGGTATAGGTGTGCTATCGATAGGTGTGACGTACTGAGGGGTGTGATATACCTATAATATACTTTCTAGCATAGAAAGTATATTGTGCATTTGTACTGTGCAGCAGTTCTGTGCGGTTCTGCTGCGATACTGCAGGTATATAGAGGGACAAGCGCTATTGGAACAACTATTTGCAATGGGTGTCATATACCTGTTGCCCCCAAAAAACTGATTGAGGGGTGCAATATACCTACTTCTACAAAATACTGATTAAGGGGTTTGATATACCTGCTTCTACAAAATACATATTGAGGGGTGCAATATAACTGCTTCCACCAAATATTGATTTAGGGGTTCTATATACCTGTTTCCACAAAATACTGATTGAGGGGTGCGATATACCTACTTCCACGAAAAAAAACTCCCAGAAGGAGAAGGAGACGCCAGGAGAGCAAGGGCACTCTCAGCCCAGTATAACCAAGTCCCCAAAGATACCGGAGGACATAGCAGGAGAAAGGAGCGGCGCCCAGGGATAAAAGTAAGTGCAGAGAGATCCCTGGGCGCCGCTCTACATATTATGATACTTAGTTCAAAATTTTTTTCCAGATAAAAGGTCCTCTTTAAGGGATTAAATATATATGTTGTGTGGGAGTAGAAGAATATAACAGGGAATGATCTAGGCAACTAGAAGATGGGTCTACGTACATGAAACTGCAATCTGATCCAACTATGAGGTTTCAGGGTGAACTGAAACTGTTATGTGAGACAGGTTTATCAAGAAATATAATAGACAAACAGGAATATGAGTTCATATGTGACACACGATCAAGAATACCAATGTTTTACTGCCTGCCGAAATTACACAAAAATCTCGTCTAGCCACCAGGCCATCCTATAGTGTCTGGGATTGGCTCAGTGAAGTGCAATTTGTCAAAATACATTGACAAACTCCTTCAGCCGGCAGTAAAGAAAATGAGAACTTATATTAGGGATACCACTCAAATCATTGAAGTTTTAGAGAATCTCAAATATGAATCAGGATGGAAGATATGTACATTAGATGTAGAATCATTATATACAATTATCGATCATGAACAGGGAGTGGAGGCAATGAAACAACAACTGTTGAAGGAAGGAAGACTTAAAGGAGAACAGATAGAGTTCTTAGAAGAAAGTGTAAAATTTATCTTTTCACATAACTATTTTTTTGGGGCCGATTTTTATGTGCACAGATGTATTATCGCCATGGGCGCCAGGTTCGCTCCAAGTTATGAGAATAACTGATTGGGAGGAGAATTACGTTCTATCGCGACTTGGAGCGGACCTGGTGCTATGGTTTAGGTACATAGACGACATCATCATGATTTGGAATGGTAACAAGGATTCTCTGAATTCCTTCATAGAAATGTTGAACGAAAATGATAGGAATATATGCCTTTCCTCTAATGTATATGTAGATAAATTGGAGTTCCTGGATCTGAGTATCCATATAGAGGGTGAAAATATAGTGTGTAGTACATTCAGAAGGATGCAGCGAAAAATAGCTTTATCCCATACACTAGTGGCCACCTACCTAGGTGGTTGCTGAATACAGTATACCTTATGGACAGTTTAGACGTGTTAAACGTAATTGCACGAGGAGTGAAAAATTTAAGTATGAGGCATATAATACGAAGGAACAATTTTTAGTTAAGGATTATCCCCAGACCTTGTGGAAACATCATTAGAAAAAGTCCGGCAGTTAGATAGAAAATCCTTCTTTGGACCGGGTAAACCAAAAGATGAAAATGGGAAGGAGGGAATCTTGAGGGTTGTATTACCATTTAATGCACAATATCAAAAAATACAACATATAATTAAAAATATTGGCATTTCCTGAAAGGAGATAAGGTAATAGGCCCATATATATCTGATATACCATAGATAGTCTATAAGAAAGCACCCAACTTGGGTCTGAAATTAGCTCCTACGGTTAAAAGAAAAAGGGGAACAAACCGGCAGTACACAAAATGATCGGTATGAGGGGCTTTTACAGATGTGGCTCTTGTGTTAACTGTCGGTCAACATGTTTTGCAAGGAAAACAACGGATATAGTCTCTCCAGTGAATCCTTATGCATATAAGATACGGGAATTCCTTACATGTAGTACTACAAGTGTGATCTATGTGATTAGATGTCCTTGTAATAAACTATATGTGGGGCGTACTAAAAGAATGTTAAAAGTAAGGATTATGGAACATCTAAATAATATTAAAAAGGATATCTAGACCACCCACTCTCTAGACATTTTAAAGAACATCATGCACAGAAAATTAAGGGCTTAACTTTTTAGCAATACAGAAAATTGAGACAGACTGGAGGGGGGCAATCATATTGATAAGATGTCCAGGATTGAGTCCAGGTGGATTTTTGATCTGAATACTCGAATTCCATATGGACTGAATATGGAAATGGAGATTTTCAGTTTCCTGTAGGGGTGGGCGCCTCTCCTGATTTGTGGTCGGCTGGTATTTTTACGTACATCCGACTGCACCTTGGCGAGTGGCCCCCACCCTATCAGACCTCGATAGGAATGTTGGTTGAATCACATGCTCTTCATCCACTTCTGAATTTGGAGAAATTAGTGTAAAATTATGGAATGACTCGTTATTTCCTGTATAGAATGGAGATTAAAAATTATGCTCCATCCAGAATGTAAAGAAGTGTATTACAGCAGTAATGCGAGTAAAACCGCAATGAAATCGCAATGAGTTTTAAAAACACAATGAAATCGCAACTGTGTTCTAAGTTGATTTGAAAGTATTTTTGAAACTGTAATTGTGTTTCATTGTAGATCATGGTGATTTGCAGAATACCATTCTGAAATATAACTTTGTTGAAGTGTAGGAGGTTTAATGCCGTCATAATATTTACGTTTTAAGTTTTAGGTATTTTTTTTGTTGAAAATATATAAGCTGAAATAATAAAGATGTAATCGAAGTTCCAATAATAAAAAACGCAATGAAACTATACTTACAAATGAGTCCCATAAATGAGGATGTCATAATCCAGGTCAGAGTTTGGAGATACCACTGATAGTCATCCGGACCGGGGTTTGGTGATAACTTGATCCAATAATGCAATGGGGTATAAAAAGGTGCCAGATGGAGCATTAGGCCACCACTGAGAAAGAGGTCAGTACCGCATGGGACCTCGAAACGCGTTTGGGAACAACTGCCACTACTGGCACTTTTAGATTGAGCGTACGCCAAAGCTAGAGAAACAAGTCGGGTGTGCGATTCTTTTTTACTCATACAATCACTTTCCACCTCCACTACGGAATCTATTGCGATTGAAGCAAACAAAGGTACAGCTGCAGAGGATTCAACTGAGGATCGTGGAAATCGAAGGAGTTTTTTATCCTTGCGGTCCATTGAAAATCTGCGTCAGTAACACGTGGCACGCTGACAGCCAACATAAGTGCTATTATCCATGAGCCCTATGGAGGTAAGGAGAATATAAATGCTGAATAGGTGGGATGCCACTGAAAAGCAAAACTGTGAAAACTCTGTTTTATCTTTTTCTCCACTAATGGTTCATGGAATGAAATATTAGATATTGAAATACCCCATGCGCTTCTCCTTTATAAATGGACAATCTTTATTTGAATTGAATAGTCAGTACGGTGACACAACTAAAGAGGTTGATGAATAGTCGGCATTGTATATGGAATTGGATTATATTCGAGTTGGGTTGATGGACTTTTGATAGAAGCTGCTAACTTCTGTTTATTGATTATACATTTTTTATGATTTTTAGTATGCAGTTGTATTGTGATACATATGAAATTTAGGAGGAAATATATCAATTTATGACTGGTTTATTCCAGCTGCCTCCGTTTTTTTTTTTATATATATATCCATTTTTTTAATTTTTATGGTATTCCTTTTTTATGCGATGATGTGTATGTATTTTATGTCATGAATAGTGTTGAGCGAACAGTTCGAGCATAGTTCGGGTCCGTACCGAATTTTGGGGTGTTCGTGACACGGACCCGAACCCGAACTTTTCGTAAAGTTCGGGTTCGGTTCGCTCGCTCGGGCATGTATTTTGGCGCATTTTGAAAGGCTGCAAAGCAGCCAATCAACATGCATCATACTACTTGCCCTAAGATGCCATCGCAGCCATGCCTACTATTGGCAAGGCTGTGATTGGCCAAGAGCAGCATGTGACTCAGCCTCTTTATAAGCTTGTGCGCACGTCGGACATGCTCACTCCCGATGTGAATAGAACAGGGATAGACGCAGCTGATGCTAGGGCGAGAATAGGCAGGGATAATTGAATAACTGGAAGCAAATTTCTCTCCTCCACCTGTGATTCATCTGAACAACTGCAGCTGAGCTGATTTTTTGATAGGGATTGGCTATTTTTAGAGTGGCCAGAGTGATTTTTCCATCCACATGTACCTGGCTGACCGCCGCCGCCATTTTGCGACTTGTAGTGCTGCAGCAGAAGCTGCCACAGTGTGCATTCCAAAGCTCCAAACAAGTCACACATCTACACCTGGGATTCAGACCAATAGCTATTTAGCAGCACAGTCCAAGGCTATTTTTTTAAAGGTTGTGCAGACCATTTTGTGGCACATGTTACTGGGCTGATAGGCGGCGGCCATCTTGGGACTAGTGCTGCAGCACAATCTCTCCCAACGTCCATTAATCACTTGTAATAGTGGTCTGTGCCATAGAAATCCTACATCAGGGACTTGGGTGTGCTTGTGTCACCTCTACTAATACCAGTCCACCTGTAATCTATACAGTGAAAAGCCATAAAGTATTCCAGTGAGGGAATTTTTTTTTATTTAAAAAGGCCAAGTTAGTTTATCTGGCGCTCAATATACTAGATACAGTTAGGCCTCATGTTTCATACATCTGGAATTAGCAAACTAATGTGCTGGGGTTGGGAAAACATATATGTACCCATACTAGAATCTGTCAAAGAAAGCGGTACTCACATATAACAGTCATTCCATCTGTAATCCATACAGTCAAAAGACTGAAAGTATTCCAGTGAGGGAATTTTTTTTATTTAAAAAGGCCAAGTTAGTTTATCTGGCGTTCAATATACTAGATACAGTTAGGCCTCATGCTTCATACATCTGGAATTAGCAAACTAATGTGCTGGGGTTGGGAAAACATATATGTACCCATACTAGAATCTGTCAAAGAAAGCGGTACTCACATATAACAGTCATTCCATCTGTAATCCATACAGTCAAAAGACTGAAAGTATTCCAGTGAGGGAATTTTTTTATTTAAAAAGGCCAAGTTAGTTTATCTGGCGTTCAATATACTAGATACAGTTAGGCCTGCGTTTCATACATCTGGAATTAGCAAACTAATGTGCTGGGGTTGGGAAAACATATATGTACCCATACTAGAATCTGTCAAAGAAAGCGGTACTCACATATAACAGTCATTCCATCTGTAATCCATACAGTCAAAAGACTGAAAGTATTCCAGTGAGGGAATTTTTTTATTTAAAAAGGCCAAGTTAGTTTATCTGGTGCTCAATATACTAGATACAGTTAGGCCTGCGTTTCATACATCTGGAATTAGCAAACTAATGTGCTGGGGTTGGGAAAACATATATGTACCCATACTAGAATCTGTCAAAGAAAGCGGTACTCACATATAACAGTCATTCCATCTGTAATCCATACAGTCAAAAGACTGAAAGTATTCCAGTGAGGGAATTTTTTTATTTAAAAAAGGCCAAGTTAGTTTATCTGGCGCTCAATATACTAGATACAGTTAGGCCATGCATTTCATACATCTGGAATTAGCAAACTAATGTGCTGGGGTTGGGAAAACATATATGTACCCATACTAGAATCTGTCAAAGAAAGCGGTACTCACATATAACAGTCATTCCATCTGTAATCCATACAGTCAAAAGACTGAAAGTATTCCAGTGAGGGAATTTTTTTATTTAAAAAGGCCAAGTTAGTTTATCTGGTGCTCAATATACTAGATACAGTTAGGCCTCATGCTTCATACATCTGGAATTAGCAAACTAATGTGCTGGGGTTGGGAAAACATATATGTACCCATACTAGAATCTGTCAAAGAAAGCGGTACTCACATATAACAGTCATTCCATCTGTAATCCATACAGTCAAAAGACTGAAAGTATTCCAGTGAGGGAATTTTTTTATTTAAAAAAGGCCAAGTTAGTTTATCTGGCGTTCAATATACTAGATACAGTTAGGCTCATGCGTTTCATACATCTGGAATTAGCAAACTAATGTGCTGGGGTTGGGAAAACATATATGTACCCATACTAGAATCTGTCAAAGAAAGCGGTACTCACATATAACAGTCATTCCATCTGTAATCCATACAGTCAAAAGACTGAAAGTATTCCAGTGAGGGAATTTTTTTATTTAAAAAGGCCAAGTTAGTTTATCTGACGCTCAATATACTAGATACAGTTAGGCCTGCGTTTCATACATCTGGAATTAGCAAACTAATGTGCTGGGGTTGGGAAAACATATATGTACCCATACTAGAATCTGTCAAAGAAAGCGGTACTCACATATAACAGTCATTCCATCTGTAATCCATACAGTCAAAAGACTGAAAGTATTCCAGTGAGGGAATTTTTTTATTTAAAAAGGCCAAGTTAGTTTATCTGGCGCTCAATATACTAGATACAGTTAGGCTCATGCGTTTCATACATCTGGAATTAGCAAACTAATGTGCTGGGGTTGGGAAAACATATATGTACCCATACTAGAATCTGTCAAAGAAAGCGGTACTCACATATAACAGTCATTCCATCTGTAATCCATACAGTCAAAAGACTGAAAGTATTCCAGTGAGGGGATTTTGCTTATAAAAATAATATATTTCATTGTGGTGCGAGTTGAATCGCAACAATGAAGAAAAATACTATTAAGGGACGAGGACGCGGTCGTGGTGGTGTCCGTGGAGCCTCTGTTGCTGGTAGAGGACGTGGCCGCTCGGCCCCAGGCGCACACAGTAGGGAACGAACTCCTCAACTAGCCGGCAGAATGTACCGCAATATCTCGTGGGGCCCAATGCCGCTCTTAGGATGGTAAGGCCTGAGCAGGTACAGGCATTAATCGATTGGGTGGCCGACAGTGCTTCCAGCACGTTCACCACATGGTCTTCCACCCAGTCTTCTGCGGAAAGCGCACAGGTGGCACCTGAAAACCAAGCCCATCAGTCTGTCACATCACCCCCAAGCATATCAGGGAAACGGTCTGAGCCACAAGTTATGCAGCAGTCTCTTCTTCTGTTTGAAGACTCTGCTTCCAGGGTTTCCCAGGGGCGCCCACCTAGCCCTTCCCCAGTGGAGGAAGACATACCATGCACTGACGCACAACCACTTATGTCTCCAGATGAAGAGGACATGGGAATACCACCACAGCAGAGTCACCGACTCTCTGATGATGACGAAACACAGGTGCCCACTGCCGCGTCTTTTTGCAGTGTGCAGACTGAACAGGAGGAGGTCAGGAGGGAGACTGGGTGGAAGACGATGCAGAGGACGATGAGGTCTTAGACCCCACATGGACTGGAAGGTCGTGGCGATGACTTTCACAGTTCAGAGGAAGAGGTAGTGGTGAGACCGAGACAACAGCGAAGCCAAAGAGGGAGCAGGGGGCCAAAGCAGACGAGCCGCCGCCCCAGAGTTCGCCTGCTACTGGACATCGCCAACAGGGACCCAGCCCCACAAAGGCAGCTTCAAAGAGTTCCCTGGCATGGCACTTCTTTAAACAATGTCCTACCGACAAGACCCGAGTGACTTGCACGCTCTGCCATCAGAGCCTGAGGCGAGGCATTAACGTTCTGAACCTCAGCACAACCTGCATGACCAGGCATCTACATGCAAAGCATGAACTGCAGTGGGGTACACACCTTAAAAACCAGGCACTCGCTGAGGCTCCCCTGCTCCCTCTACCGCTGCTGCCTCGGCTTCCGCCTCGAGAGGAATGTTGCCACCTGCCGAGCAGCAAACAGAGGATGTGCCACCGACACCACCACCACCGCCACCGTCAACTAGCGTCTCCACTATATCACACAGCAGCGTTCAGCTCTCAATATCTCAAACCTTAGAGAGGAAGCGCAAATTCCCCCGAGTCACCCTCGAGCCCTTGGCCTGAACGCCAGCATTTCTAAACTGCTGGCCTTTGAAATGCTGTCATTCTGGCTGGTGGACACAGACAGCTTCAAACAGCTGATGGCCATGGCTGTCCCGCAGTATGTGGTTCCCAGCCGCCACTACTTCTCCAAGACAGCCGTGCCTTCCCTGCACATGCAAGTGTCCGATAAAATCAAGTGTGCACTGCGCAACGCCATTTGTGGCAAGGTCCACCTAACCACAGATACGTGGACCAGTAAGCACGGCCAGGGACGCTATATCTCACTAACTGCACACTGGATGAATGTAGTGGCGGCTGGGCCCCGGCGGACAGTTCCTTGGCGCACGTCCTTCCGCCCCTAGGATCGCAGGGCATCATTCTCTGCCTCCTGTAGCCTCCTCCTCCTACTCGGCTTCCTCCTCCACTGCTTCCACCAGCTCATCCGGTCAGCCACACACCTTCACCACCAACTTCAGCACAGCCCGGGTAAACGTCAGCAGGCCATTCTGAAACTCATATGTTTGGGGGACAGGCCCCACAGCGCAAAGGAGTTGTGGCGGGGTATTGAACAACAGACCGACGAGTGGTTTCTGCCGGTGGGCCTCAAGCCAGGCCTGGTGGTATGCGATAATGGGCGAAATCTCGTGGCAGCTCTGGGACTAGCCGGTTTGACGCACATCCCTTGCCTGGCGCATGTGCTGAACTTGGTGGTGCAGAGGTTCATTCACCACTACCCCAACATGTCAGAGCTGCTGCATAAAGTGCGGGCCGTCTGTGCGCGCTCCGCCTGCTCACATCCTGCCGCTGCTCGCCTGTCTGCGCTACAGCGGAACTTCGGCCTTCCCGCTCACCGCCTCATATGCGACGTGCCCACCCGGTGGAACTCCACCTTGCACATGCTGGAGAGACTGTGCGAGCAGCAGCAGGCCATAGTGGAGTTTCAGCTGCAGCACGCCGCGTCAGTCGTACTGCCGAACAGCACCACTTCACCACCAATGATTGGGCCTCCATGCGAGACCTGTGTGCCCTGCTGCGCTGTTTCGAGTACTCCACCAACATGGCCAGTGGCGATGACACTGTTATCAGCGTTACAATACCACTTCTATGTCTCCTTGAGAAAACACTTAGGGCAATGATGTTAGAGGAGGTGGCCCAGGTGGAGGAGGAGGAGGAGGATGAGGGCTCGTTTCTAACACTTTCGGGCCAGTCTGTTCGAAGTGGCTCAGAGGGAGGTTTGTTTAAGCAGCAGAGGACAGGTTCACAAGTCGCCAGCCAAGGCACTGTACTGGAGGACGAGGAGGATGAGGAGGAGGAGGTGGAGGGGGACGAGGATGACGCAAGTTCACAGCGGGTGGCAGCCCAGGCCCATCACTGGTGCGTGGCTGGGGGATACGGTGGACGATGACGATACGCCTCCCACAGAGGACAGCTTGTCCTTACCCATGGGTAGCCTGGCCCACATGAGCGAATATATGCTCCAATGCCTGCGCAACGACAGCAGAGTTGCCCACGTTTTAACGTGTGCAGACTACTGGGTGGCCACCCTGCTGGATCCCCGGTATAAAGACAATGTGCCCACTTTAATTCCTGAACTGGAGCGCGACCGTAAGATGCGCGAGTACAAGCGCACGCTGATAGAGGCGCTCTTGAGAGCATTCCCACATGTCACAGGGGAACAGGTGGAAGGTGAAGGCAGAGGAGTGGCAAGAGGTCGCCAACGCAGCTGTGTCACGGCCAGCTCATCTGAGGGCAGGGTTAGCATGGCAGAAATGTGGAAAGGTTTTGTCTCCACGCCACAGCTATCTGCACCGACACCTGATACGGAACGTGTTAGCAGGAGGCAGCATTTCACTAACATGGTTGAACAGTATGTCTGCACACCCCTCCACATCCTGACGGATGGTTCGGCCCCATTCAACTACTGGGTTTCGAAATTGTCCACGTGGCCAGAGTTAGCATGTTATGCCTTGGAGGTGCTTTCCTGCCCGGCGGCCAGCGTTTTATCTGAACGCGTATTCAGCACGGCAGGGGGCGCCATTACTGACAAGCGCAGCCGCCTGTCCACAGCCAACGTGGACAAGCTGACCTTCATAAAGATGAACCAGGCATGGATCCCACAGGACCTGTCCCTCCCTTGTGCAGAGTAGTCCTTATTAACTGCCTAAAACATGTCTTGTTGTGCTACGGGCCACTTCTTTATTTGATACAAATTTTATGAAACCCACAGTTGAATGAAACTCTTCTCTGTCTGGGCGCCGGGCCTAACCAGATGAAAGTGGCCGGTTAAACTAACGGGTGACATGAAGCCATAACCTCTGCCATGCTACCTCTGTCTTCTGTCTGGGTGCTGAGGCCTAAGTCAAATAAAGCGGTCTTCTGCTGTGCTGGGGGATATGAAGCTAATCTCTGACCTCTCTCCTCTGTCTGGGTCCAAAGGCCTAAATCACTGAAAGAGGCCTTCTCCTGTGGTGTGTGATATGATGCCAGAATATGTGCTGTGGGGCCTCTCTCCTCTTCCTGGGTGCAGGGGTCAAATAAACTAAATTGTGGCCTACTCCTGTGGTGGTTGATATGATGCCTGATTCTCTGATGTGGAACCTCTCTCCTCTGTTTGGGTGAAGGGGTCAAAGTAACTAAATGGTGGCTTCTCCTGTGGTGGCTGATATGATGCCAGAATATGTGCTGTGGGGCCTCTCTCCTCTTCCTGGGTGCAGGGGTCAAAGTAACTCAATGGTGGCTTCTCCTGTGGTGGCTGATATGATGCCAGAATATGTGCTGTGGGGCCTCTCTCCTCTTCCTGGGTGCGGGGTCAAAGTAACTCAATGGTGGCTTCTCCTGTGGTGGCTGATATGATGCCAGAATATGTGCTGTGGTGCCTCTCTCCTCTTCCTGGGTGCGGGGTCAAAGTAACTCAATGGTGGCTTCTCCTGTGGTGGCTGATATGATGCCAGAATATGTGCTGTGGTGCCTCTCTCCTCTTCCTGGGTGCGGGGTCAAAGTAACTCAATGGTGGCTTCTCCTGTGGTGGCTGATATGATGCCAGAATATGTGCTGTGGGGCCTCTCTCCTCTTCCTGGGTGCAGGGGTCAAAGTAACTCAATGGTGGCTTCTCCTGTGGTGGTTAGTATGATGCCAGAATATGTGCTGTGGGGCCTCTCTCCTCTTCCTGGGTGCAGGGGTCAAAGTAACTCAATGGTGGCTTCTCCTGTGGTGGCTGATATGATGCCAGAATATGTGCTGTGGTGCCTCTCTCCTCTTCCTGGGTGCAGGGGTCAAAGTAACTAAATGGTGGCTTCTCCTGTGGTGGTTGATATGATGCCTGATTCTCTGCTGTGAAACCTCTCTCCTCCATCTGGGTGTAGGGGTCAAAGTCTTTCAAAGTCGCCTTCTCCTGTGCTGATTGATATAAAGCTGATGGTTGTGCCATCTGACCTGGTTGCCAGGGTCTGATTCAATGGGGGCCTACTCCTGTGGTGGGTGATCTCAATGCCTGATTCTCTGCTGTGAAACCTCTCTCCTCCGTCTGGGTGTAGGGGTCAAAGTCTTTCAAAGTCGCCTTCTCCTGTGCTGATTGATATGAAGCTGATGGTTGTGCCATCTGACATGGTTGCCGGGGTCCCATTAAATTGGGGCCTACTCCTGTGGTGGGTGATCTAAATGCCTGATTCTCTGCTTTGAAACCTCTCTCCTCCGTCCGGGTGTAGGGGTCAAAGTCTGTCAAAGTCGCCTTCTCCTGTGCTGATTGATATAAAGCTTATGCTTGTGCCATCTGACATGGTTGCCGGGGTCTGATTCAATGGTGGCCTACTCCTGTGGTGGGTGATCTAAATGCCTGATTCTCTGCTGTGTAACCTCTCTCCTCCGTCTGGGTGTAGGGGTCAAAGTAACTAAATGGTGGCCTACTCCTGTGGTGGGTGATATGATGCCTGGTTCTCTGCTGTGGGACCTCTCTCCTTTGTCTGGGTGCTGTGGTCAAAATAATAGTAAGTGACCTTCTCCATTGGTGGGTGACTTGAAGCCTGATTCTGTGCTATGGGACCTCACTCCAATTAATATTGTTTAATTTTTATTTATTTTATGTTAACTCATCATTTCCCTATCTACATTTGTTTGCAGGGGATTTAACTACATTTTGCTGCCTTTTGCAGCCCTCTAGCCCTTTCCGGGTGTGTTTTACAGCCTTTTTAGTGCCCAAAAGTTCGGGTCCCCATTGACTTCTATGGGGTTCGGGTTCGGGATGAAGTTCGGGTCGAGTTCGGATCCCGAACCCGAACATTTTTCGAAAGTTCGGCCGAACTCGTCGAACCCGAACATCCAGGTGTTCGCTCAACTCTAGCTATAACGTTTACCCAAACCAATAAATATACACTTATTGGATTTTTTTTTTATCAAAGACATGTAGAACAATAAATTTAGAGAAAAATTTATATAGAAATGTCGTTTTTTAAAAAAAAATGACAACAGAAAGTGAAAAATGTCATTTTTTTGCAAAAATGTCGTTACATTTTTATTAATAGCAAAAAAAGTAAAAATGTCAGCAACAATGAAATACCACCAAATGAAAGCTCTATTAGTGAGAAAAAAAGGAGGTAAAATTCATTTGGGTGGTAAGTTGCATGACCGAGCAATAAACGGTGAAAGTAGCGTAGTGCGGAATTGTAAAAATTGGCCTGGTCATTAAGGGTGTTTAAGCTAGGGAGGCTGAAGTGGTTAAGGGGATCTATATACCTGCATCTACAAAATAATGATTGAGGTCTGCGATACACCTGCTTCCACAAAATATTGATTAAGGGGTTTTATATACCTTTTTCCACAAAATACTGGTTGAGTCGTTCGATATACCTGCTTCCACCAAATATTGATTCAGGGATTCTATATACCAGTTTCCACAAAATACTGATTAAGGGTGTGAAGTACCTGCTTCCACTAATTACTGATTAAAAGGTTCGATATACCTGTTTCCACCAAATACTGATTAAGGGGTGCGATATACCTGCTTCCACAAAATACAGATTGAGGGGTGCGATATACCTGCTTCCACAAAATACTGATTAAGGGGTTTGATATACCTGCAGCCACAAAATACTGATTAAGGGGTGCAATATACCTGCTTCTACAAGATACTGATTAAGAGGTTCTATATATCTGCTTCCACAAAATACTTATTGAGGAGTGCAATATACCTGCTTCCACAAAATACTGATTAAGACGTTTGATATACCTGCTTTCACAAAATACTAATTTAGGGGTTTGATATACCTGTTTCTACCAAATACTGATTGAGGCCTGCAATATACCTGCTTCCACAAATATTGCTTTTCTCTGGCACAGGGTCATTTTGAAAAATGACAGACAGAGGAAGAGGCAGGAAGTTCTGCAGGGGTGGTAGGGGTCTGGCAGGTGACGGGAGCCTAAGTGGGAAGTTGGAGAAGGTGCGTGCGACTACGCCAAATGATGCACCAGAGTTGTTTGAGTGGCTCACTCAGCCTTCTGCTTCTGCATCCTCCTCATCCTCTGTATGTGCACCCTCTCTGCTCTGTGCACCCCCTAAAGACACCACCACCACAATCGTAGTCCCTCCATTCAAGAGGAATTATTTTCCTATCCATTCCCAGACCTTACCGATGCGTAGCCATTCTTGGCATTGGATAAGGAAGAGGAGGTAGCAACGGCCGCCACCCAGCGGTCTGACGGCAGTACCCATATCAGCCCAAGGAGAAAGGTCCACGCTGTTGCTGCCTACTCCAAGATCTCTAATGTCAGTGGTGGTGAAGGTGATGATAATGACGTGTCGATGAACATCATGTGAGTGCCCACAAGAGAGGAAGAGGGGAGTTTAGAGGGAGAGACGGAGCAGCAGAGAGGGAGGAGAAGGAGGAGAATCAGGCAGTGTACAGGAGGCAAAAAGCAGACTGCAAATGTATCTGGAGTGAGCCATCGATCATGCACGGTCATATCTGGCGCTCCCAGGACTCCGGCACATGGCTCCGCAGTGTGGGCTTTTTTTTAACTGACAATAGTGTTGCCATCTGCAGTCTGTGCTGTCAACGCATAAGTCGCGGTAAGTCCAACACTCAACTAGGGACAACTGGCTTAAGAAGGCAACTGGCCTCCCATCACTGAGCCCAGTGGGAGCAACGCTGTCAGAACCCACAAAGCCACAATCCCGACTCTCTACGTCCTGCCTCTTCTCCTCCTCCTCTCTCCTCTCATTTGTCCTCCACTCCACCTTCCACCGTGCCGTCGTCGCGTTCATCTGGCAGAAGGCGGGCTTCTGTGGCCCAAATGTTCGAGCATAAAAAGTTGTTGATAACCCTCTTGCCCTACAGCTTACTTCTGGCTTGTTGGAACTATTAGCCCGCCAACTTTTGGCATTTAAACTGGTAAACTCGGAGGCCATTAGAAAATTTGTGGTCATTGGCACTCCGCAATGGAACATCCCCGGAAGGAAATATTTTTCCCAGAAGGGCATCCCAGAGCTATATGGCCACGTTCAGCGGCAAGTAAATATATCTCTGGCACACAGTGTCGGAGCCAAGATACATCTGACCACAGACACATGGTCTAGAAAACATGGGCAGGGAAGGTACATAACTTTACTGCCCACTGGGTGAACCTTCTGACAGCCGTCATGCATATAACCCATGGCTCCCATGTGGATTTGGTGTTACCGCCACAGATTGCATGCAGGCCTGCCTCTTCTTCTCCTCCTCCTACTCCATCCTCCGTCTCCTTCTCGGCTGACTCCTCCTGTTCCACTGCTACCGCCTCTTCTGCTACGTCCCCAAGCTCCCCAGAACCAATTCGACGTGCCAAGTGAGACTTGCCATGCTGTGCTGCGGCTGTTGTGCCTGGAAGCAAAGAGCCACCCCGCTCAATTTGACAGTTGGTAAAGTGATGTGCGACAATGGTGTCAATCTGCTGAGCGCACTGAAACAAGGCAAAATGAAACACGTGCCGTGCATGGCACACGTCCTGAACTTAGTCGTGTAGTGATTTATTGCAAAATACCCTGGGGTTCAGGACGTCTTGGGGCAGGCCCGGAAAATCTCTGGCCATTTTCTAAGATCTTACACAACCATGGCTCGCCTTGCTGACGTTTAGCAGTGACACCACCTGCCAGTCAGACGTCTGATTTTTGACAGCTCGACATGCTGGAACTCAACCTTGAATATGTTTGATAGGCTGCTCCAGCAGGTGTTAATGACTACCTGTACGAACTCTGCAGCAGGACAGGTTCTATGGTGCTTCGTTTCGTTTTACTGCGCCAGTGGCTTCTCATGTGCGACGCATGCAGACTTCTGTGGCCATTTATTGAGATCACCAAACTGGTCAGTCGCAGCCAGGGCGCCATCAGTAACATAGTACCTTACACCTTCTTTCTGGGGCGTGCATTGCACATTGCGTCGTGTCATTGATCAAACCGTTAAGGAGCAGGAGGTGGATGATGAGAAAGTCGCAATGCTGAATGAATTCCCATGGGGGCTACTCCATCTGTGTCACGACCGCTATCCCAGCAGCAGTCGTGTTGCACCAGACGGAGGGGAAGGGGACCCTTATCTACGGATGGGAAATGGAACGGCCACCCCTGACAAACCCTACGCTGGCATCTGTCTGCCCTGATACCCTAGACGGGGTGTGAACCCGTGCGGCGAGCAGGATGCCTAAACCCTGAGTGACCCTTAGAAGACTAGACTGGGGAAAGGCAGATGGGAGCACTAGTCACCATCACTCATGTCTAGGAGAACAACAGGGAAGACAGTAACAAACAAACAAACAATCTCCAGCAGAGATAGACTTATCCAGTCACGAGCAGAGAAGATGATCCCAACAACGACAGTCCACGCCAGACACGAGCTCCACAGCAATACCGTCAAACGATCTCCTTCAAAGGTCAGAATAGCACTGGAAGTAAGGACTATATCTGGCAATGACTGCAAGTGAAACTGAAACTAATATAGTAGCTGGGAGTGGCAGACAGCACTCACCTGAGAAGAATGCCTACAAACTCCCAGTCAGGACAAAAAGGTTTACAAGGCAAAACCTGGATGACATACCCTGAACCATGAAGCAAACTCACAAGCTATCGCGAGTAGCAAGTCGCTGCGACCTTCTCTTCCCAGACCTATCTGGATCAGTCACAGTCGTGACAGTACCCCCCTTTCTACGAGGGGCCACCGGACCCTCAAGACCAGGCCTCCCGGGTGGGACCTATGAAAAGCCCGAATGAGTCTGTCCGCCTTTATCTCTGATGCTGGCACCCACATTCTCTCTTCGGAACCATAACCTTTCCAGTGCACCAGGTACTGAAGAGAGCGGCGAACATATCGTGAATCAACAATCTTTTCTACCTGAAACTCAAGACTGCCATCAACAACCACCGGTGGAGGCGGTAGTGGCAATGGTTCAGGAGGTTCTACATATCTCTTAAGCAGAGATCTGTGGAAGACATTATGGATCCTTAGAGTCTGAGGTAGCTCCAGACGAAAAGCCACCGGGTTAATGATCTTAATTACCCTATAAGGACCAATAAATCTCGGACCTAATTTCCATGAGGGAACCTTCAACTTGATATTTCTGGTAGACAACCACACCAAGTCATTCACCCCAAGGTCCGGACCTTCAGAGCGCTTCTTATCAGCCACACGTTTGTATCTGCCACCAATTCTCTTCAAACTTTCTTGCACACTCTGCCACACTGATGAAAGTGAAGACGCAAATCGTTCCTCCTCGGGAATCCCAGACGGCCCCCCTCACTAAACGTACAAAACTGAGGATGGAAACCATACGCACCAAAAAATGGTGACTTATCGGTGGATTCTTGACGACGATTATCAATGGCAAACTCGGCTAACGGTAAATAAGATGACCATTCCTCCTGATTTTCGGAAACAAAGCATCTCAAATATGTCTCTAGGTTTTGATTGGTACGTTCAGTCTGACCGTTGGACTGTGGATGGAAAGATGAAGAAAACGACAGATGAACCCCTAAACGAGAACAAAAAGCTTTCCAAAATTTAGAAACAAATTGGGTACCACGATCCGAAACAATATCGGAAGGGACCCCGTGAAGCTTCACGATGTGGTCAATAAAAACCTGAGCCAGTGTGTTAGCATTAGGCAAAGCGGTCAGAGCAATAAAGTGCACCATTTTACTGAATCTGTCAACAACAACAAGAATAACAGTCTTCCCCGCTGATACTGGTAGATCAGTAATGAAATCCATTGATAGGTGCGTCCAAGGCCTGTTGGGGATGGCCAGAGGTAAAAGACGCCCTGCCGGACGAGTATGATCCACCTTAGAACGAGCACAGGTAGGACATGCAGACACAAAATTCAACACCTCCTGGCGCCACTTAGGCCACCAGAACCGACGAGACACTAATTCAGAGGTTGCCTTACTACCTGGGTGTCCTGCCAGTGCGGAGTTATGGTGTTCCTTTAGTATCTCCAGGCGTAAATTTTCTGGCACAAACAGTTTATCCGAGGGGCAGGAGGCCGGGCGTCCCCTGAGCTTCCAACACCCTCCCCTCTAAACCTGAGTGTAATGCAGAGACCACCACCCCTTTTGCAAAATAGGCTCTGGAACATCATCATCACCCCTCCAGGAAAACTTCGAGACAATGCATCCGCCTTAGTATTTTTGCCCCGGGCGATAGGTTATTACAAAATTAAACCTAGTAAAAACAACGACCACCGAGCCTGTCTAGGGGTGAGACGTTTAGCAGACTCCAGATATACTAAGTTCTTGTGATCGGTAATCACTGTGACGGGATGAACCGCCCCTCCAAAAAATGACGCCACTCCTCTAAGGCCAACTTAATAGCCAAAAGTTCCCTGTTGCCAATGTCATAGTTCCTTTCTGCAGTAGACAATTTCTTCGAAAAGAAAGCACACGGACGCCATTCACCAGGGACGGGCCCTGAGATAGTACCGCTCCCACCCCCACCTCTGATGCGTCAACCTCTACAATAAAAGGAAGCGAGACATCTGGCTGTACGAGAATAGGAGCCGAGGTGAATCTTTCCTTCAGAGATGTAAAGGCAGTTTTGGCTGCATGTGACCATTTGGAAAAATCGGATCCCTTTCGGGTCATGTCCGTCAGTGGTTTGACCACCAAGGAATAGTTCTTTATAAACTTCCTATAAAAATTGGCAAACCCCAGGAAGCGTTGCAATGCCTTCAGGTTCTCAGGCAGATCCCAGTCCATAATTGCCCGGACTTTCTCTGGATCCATGCGGAAACCTGAATCTGACAACACATACCCCAGAAATGGCAGTTCTTTTACGGCGAACACACATTTCTCTAATTTAGCAAACAATTTGTTGGCCCTTAATATCTGCAGCACTTGTCTCACATGGATCTTATGTGTATCCAGATCCGGAGAATAGACCAGGATGTCATCAAGATATATCACAACAAATCTCCCGATAAGGTGACTAAAAATATCGTTGACAAAATGTTGGAACACCGCAGGCGCATTAGTAAGACCAAATGGCATGACCAGATTTTCATAATGCCCTTCCGGAGTATTAAAGCCGTCTTCCACTCATCCCCCTCTTTGATGCGAACCAGGTTATAGGCTCCTCTGAGATCCATTTTGGAGAACCATTTAGCACCAGCAACCTGATTAAAGAGGTCGGGAATGAGAGGAAGAGGATAGGGATCTCGGATAGTTATCCAGTTTAATTCCCGGAAATCCAGGCAAGGACACAGGCCCCCATCTTTCTTTTTAACGAAAAAGAACCCTGCAGCCACGGGTGAAGAAGAGGGTCTGATGTGTCCCTTAGCCAAACTTTCCGAAATATAATCTTTCATAGCCTTCCTCTCCGGGCCAGAAAGATTGTATAACCAGGTTTTAGGTAGTTTTGCCCCAGGTAACAGATTAATTGGGCAATCATATGGACGATGAGGTGGTAACCCCTGACAACCCTTCTCAGAGAACACATCCATAAAATCTGACAGAAAGGAAGGTAGAGATGTTACAGAGAGTGTTGAGCACCTACTACTCAAGCAGTTGTCCTTACAATGTTCACTCCACTCCACAATCTCCCCGGCCTGCCAATCCACCACGGGATTGTGAGTCACCAGCCAGGGAAGCCCCAAAACCATAGGAGCCGGAAGACCGTCCAGGACATAACAAGAGATATGCTCTTTATGGAGGTCCCCTACCTGCAGATGGATATTATGGACGATCTGAGTTAACTCTCTCTGAGTAAGAGGGGAGGAGTCGATGGCAAAAACAGGAATAGTTCTGCGTACTGGTTCCGGAGTAACACCCAGAGCCAGAGCAAACCGTGAATCCACCAAATTGACCCCTGCCCCACTGTCCAAAAAGACGGAACAGATCTCAGTCTTATTGCCCGCCACAGCAACAAAAACTGAGACATGCGTATGGAGGAAGCGAATACGCCCAGACTGTTATCCTCCGCACAGTCTGGGGACTCTAGTTTTCCGGCGGCTCCTTAGTTTGTGATCTCTTGGGTTCTGAGGGACATACCTTTACAAAATGACCCCTCCCCCACAACGAAAACAAACCTCTGACCTATGGCGGACCTTAGGAGGATTCACCCGTCTAGTGGCGCCCCTATTTGCATTGGTTCGACTGGATCACAACAAACCGATCCCTGCCCTATAGAGGCCTCTGTAGAATTTAATAGTCTCTCCTGAGTCATCTGTCGATTCTTATGGACAGAGACATAGCAGCCTCAAGAGACCCAGGGACCTCGTATACAGCCAGCGCGTCTTTTAATTTTTCAGACAACCCCTGGCAGAACTGACTCCTAAGGGCCGAGTCGTTCCATAATGTATCCGTAGCCCACCTATGGAATTCAGAACAATATAGTTCAGCTGACCGGTTCTCCTGCCGAAGTCTACGTAGCTTAGACTCAGCCAGTGAGACCCTGTCAGGGTCATCATACACAAGACCCAAGGCTTCAAAAAACTCCTCCACTGATCGTAAGGCCGGAGAGTCAGATGGTAAAGAGAAAGCCCAAGCCTGCGGATCTCCTTGCAGGAGAGAAATTACAATGCCCACCCGTTGTTCCTCACCGCCGGAGGATCTAGTGCGTAACCTGAAGAACAATTTACAAGCTTCTCTGAAGGTTACAAATTGGTCTCTCCCTCCTGAGAACCAGGAAAAGCCACTTTTGGCTCAGGAGTACATTGGTCTCCCTAGCAACGGTGGAACCCAAGGATTGCTGCTGCAGTACTGTTGCTTTTAATCCTGCCACTTCAAGGGATAACCCCTGTAATTGTTTCGCCAAAACCGTAACCGGATCCATAGTGAAACAGAAGAATACAAAAGCAAAACAGCAGGCAAAAAAAAAAAAAGGAAATGTCACTTTTTTTTTTTTTTTTTAAAAGGCCAGATATACTGTCACGACCGCTATCCCAGCAGCAGTCGTGTTGCACCAGACGGAGGGGAAGGGGGACCCTTATCTACGGATGGGAAATGGAACAGCCACCCCTGACAAACCCTACGCTGGCATCTGTCTGCCCTGATACCCTAGACGGGGTGTGAACCCGTGCGGCGAGCAGGATGCCTAAACCCTGAGTGACCCTTAGAAGACTAGACTGGGGAAAGGCAGATGGGAGCACTAGTCACCATCACTCATGTCTAGGAGAACAACAGGGGAAGACAGTAACAAACAAACAAACAATCTCAAGCAGAGATAGACTTATCCAGTCACGAGCAGAGAAGATGATCCCAACAACGACAGTCCACGCCAGACACGAGCTCCACAGCAATACCGTCAAACGATCTCCTTCAAAGGTCAGAATAGCACTGGAAGTAAGGACTATATCTGGCAATGACTGCAAGTGAAACTGAAACTAATATAGTAGCTGGGAGTGGCAGACAGCACTCACCTGAGAAGAATGCCTACAAACTCCCAGTCAGGACAAAAAGGTTTACAAGGCAAAACCTGGATGACATACCCTGAACCATGAAGCAAACTCACAAGCTACAGTCGTGACAATCTGAGACAAGTCAGCAGGAGTCCGAAGAGGAGTCAGAGGAGGATGGTGGCTGGAGGGAGGAGCAAGAAGAGCAGGCGAGAAAATCTGCTACTTTCAGGTCTTTATCTAATCTGCCACGGATACTGGCCTCGTCAGCCCACAGTTCAATCTCCACCTCGTTGTGAGAGATGGCAGGACCATGCACCTAAACAATGCAGACCACCCAGAAGTCTTCGCTCTCCCAGGGTCTGACCGGCTCTCCAACCCTATGACTCGCTTGCTGCATTTTTAAATGCTCGTTTTCTGTGTGTCATATCAGTATAGAGCCGGATGGTCCATCACCTCAATATGATGTTTTCTTGAATTCACCTCATACATCACTTGTTCCATGTTGTTTCTCCGGTTCATGCTCTCACCATTTTGGAGCCCACTAGGAAGCCATTTCATTAGTGTTCTCTTCCACCCCCCTTAGGGTCCACAGCACCTAGTGCTGTTTGCGTTAGCAGTTACTACATAGTTACTTTGTAAGCCATATATTGGCTTTTTTTTGTCTCTCCCCCCTTTCTTACTTCTTCCTCTTTGTTCTTTTTTTCTTGAATCCTTCGCTTCAGCTCTTATTACCCTATTGTACCCTCTCCTTCTGTGTTCCTCCTCTTCCTGACCTTTCCAGCGGCGGTCTATACAAACCAGCCCTACCTCATACCAGCCCTGGCATTTTAGGGAACCTAAAGCGTGATAATCCAAATGCGTAAAAATGCCCTGTGAAATCCTAAAGGTACTCATTGGTTTTAGGGCCCCTTTACGCATTTAGGGAACCTAAAGCGTGAGAATCCAAATGCGTAAAAATGCCCTGTGAAATCCTAAAGGTACTCATTGGTTTTAGGGCCCCTTTGCGCATCTTGGCTGCAAAAAGTGTCACTCATGTGGTATCGCCGTACTCAGCAGAAGTAGGGCAACGTGTTTAGTGGTGTATTTTTACATATACCAATGCTGGGTGAGAGAAATATCTCTGTAAATTGACAACTTTGTATAAAAAATTTAAAAAGTTGTCGTTTACAGCGATATTTCTCACACACAGTATAGGTATATGTAAAAATACACCCTAAAACACATTGCCCTACTTCTGCTGAGTACGGCGATACCACATGAGTGACACTTTTGCAGCCAAGATGCGCAAAGGGGCCCTAAACCAATGAGTACCTTTAGATTTCAGGGCATTTTACGCATTTGATTCTCACGCTTAGGTTCCCTAAATGCCAGGGCAGTATAAATACCCCACATGTGACCCCATTTTGGAAGAAGACACCCCAAGGTATTCTGTGAGGGGCATGGCGAGTTCACAGAATTTTTTTTTTTGCACAGGTTAGCGGAATTTGATATGTTATTTTATTTTTATTTTGTTTTTTACAAAGTCTCATATTCCACTAACTTGTGACCAAAAATAAAATATTACATGAACTCACCATACCCCTCACGGAATACCTTGGGGTGTCTTCTTTCTAAAATGGGGTCACATGTGGGGTATTTATACTGTCCTGGCATTTTAGGTGCCCCTAAAGCGTGAGAAGAAGTCTGGAATCCAAATGCGTAAAAATGCCCTGTGAAATCCTAATGTAAACTTTCAGGTCTTTATCTAATCTGCCACAGATACTGGCCTCGTCAGCCCACAGTTCAATCTCCACCTCGTTGTGAGAGATGGCAGGACCATGCACCTAAACAATGCAGACCACCCAGAAGTCTTCGCTCTCCCAGGGTCTGACCGGCTCTCCAACCCTATGACTCGCTTGCTGCATTTTTAAATGCTCGTTTTCTGTGTGTCATATCGGTATAGAGCCGGATGTTCCATCACCTCCATATGATGTTTTCTTGAATTCACCTCATACATCACTTGTTCCATACCACTGTCCATTGTCGTTTTTCATCTTTAATACTAGAGACCTTAACAAGCCTGAGAAGCGTAATCAAATTCTCTATCATCTACATAAGAAGAGAGTAATGTTTGTCTGGAGAGTATGTTCCAGGAAACACATTTAAAATCTTCAGCAATCCCTAAATGTGAAGGCAGATACTACTCGACTTGGTTCCATAGTACCAACCCCTTCAAAAAGCTGGAAGAATTTCTGTTGCCTTTCATAAACTTTTTCGCCCTCAGGTTCTGTCCACGGATATTGACCCTAGAGGCAGATTTGTTTTTATTAAGCTCTCTGTTAATTGTTCCACTTATACAATAATACAATAGCTAATGTTTATTTTCCTAACCAGCGACAGGTCTCCTTCGGCTCTAAGATCCTGAGACGTCTTTCTAAGTTTGCTGATGGCTCCCACATCATCATGGGTGGAGATCTCAACATGGTGACGGATCAAGGATTAGATTCATCGGTTGGTAAGTCCTCAATCTCTCCATCTGCAAAGCGCATGTTTCGGTCAAATCTAAACACACTTAGACTAGTTGACCTATGGCAAATTCTCCACCCAGGTGTCAAGAACTATAGTTTCCATTCAATGGCCCATAATAGCTACGGGAGGCTCGATTACATTTTTATTTTCCCGGCTCTACTAGACCTACATCCCCGATGTTCGATAGACTCACTTGTTTGCTCGGACCACGCTCCAATCTATGGCCTGTTGTCCCCTGACCTGGTGGGCACACGTCCATACACGTGGCGTTTGAATGACAATCTGATTAATGACTCGGTGTGTGTCGCCACCATAAAGTCGGCTATAGTCGATTTTATCACTGTGCATACCTCTGAGTCAACCCCCCGTGCAGTGGGAAGCCCTTAAATGTGAATATACCTAACAAATGTCTAGTCCACTCTCCTTTGGAGATCGCTGAGGCCTTTCAATCCTACTACTCTGACCTTTATAATGTAAACAGTGATCACTCTTCCGATTCCGAAATACAGGATTATTTATCTCTACATGGGCCCAAGCAGTTTTCAACCGCAGCAGGCACTGACATGGACTCCGACTTTACCTCTTCTGAACTCTTGGTCGTAGTTAAGGAGCTTCAGAATGGCAAAAGCCCAGGCCCAGATGGCTTAACTCCCCACTTTTATAAATTTTTTGGAGCAGACCTTGCTCCCATTCTTTACGGGCGTTCAATGCAGTTTCAGAGGTCTGTCCCTGTACCCACATTACAGTCAAGTGGGTTTTGTCCCAGGAAGGGAAGCTCGCAATAACACAATCATAATTCTACCAAGCCAAGAACGTCTACATACTAGAATGCACTGTCGGATTTGAGAATTACGTTGAAATCGCAATGTGATTAATATAACTTGAATTAATCGCATTGTGATTTCTACTTAGACCTGGTTTACTATGGTTGGCTTGGTAGAATTAGCGAATATGACGAATGTATTCATCATATTCCTCAAAACTAAGATAACAAAGTATTCTCCATCTTCGTTTTAGCAACCATAGTAAACCATGTCTGTTGAAATCGCAATGCGGTTAATTCAAGTTATATTAATCACATTGAGATTACAACTTAGCACTGCTATCTTACATATTAGTCTAGAATTAACGAATATGGAATATAGCAGCAGTGCTAAGTAGAAATCGCAATGCGATTAATTCAAGTTATATTAATCGCATTGCGATTTCAACTTAGAGCTGGGTTTATAATGGGTCAGCTTGCTAGAATTAACTAAGTTAACGAATATGGAATATAGCAGTGCTAAGTTGAAATCGCAATGCGACTAATATAACTTGAATTAATCGCATTGCGATTTCAACGTAATTCTCAAATCCGACAGTACATTTTAGTATATGGAGACGTTCCCATGGTGATGGGGACGCTCCATGAGCACGGAAGTCGGCAGAAGCGGCAACGGGCACTGACTGGAGCAGCCAGGAAGCCAGGAATCCTCAGGACAGGTAAGAGCTACTTATGGGAAGTGGGAAAGAAAAAATATAACTAAAAAAGAAAAAAATGAATATTCAAAATAGTTAATTTATAGTGCTATATTCGAAATATTCGCGAATTAGCGAAGTGCCGATATTCGCGATAAAAATTCGCTATTCGAATATTCGCGCTCAACACTAATTGTCAGTGAAGATCAACAGAGAGCTTACAGAAAATTACTTGGGTGACAGAATTGATTACTGGGGACAGAGCCTCGGGTCGGAGGTTTCACTCGGCTTGGGACACTTGGCTCCAATTCCGCTCCTCCACACGCTTCTCGGCCTGGTTGACAGATGGCACTCTCACATAATACGTTCTTGGGCTCATATATTGTTGAATGGATTAGGCAGTGACTGAAGGACAGAAAACAGAGGGTTGTAGTCAATGGAGTATATTCAGACCATGATATTGTTACCAGTGGGGTACCTCAGGGATCTGTTCTGGGACCCATATTGTTTAATATCTTTATTAGCAAAATTGCAGAAGGCCTCAATGGTAAGGTGTGTCTTTTTGCTGATGACACAAAGATTTGTAACAGGGTTGATGTTCCTGGAGAGATACACCAAATGGAAAAGGATTTAGGAAAACTAGAGGAATGGTCAAAAATCTGGCAACTAAAATTTAATGTCGATAAGTGCAAGATAATGCACCTGGGGCGTAAAAACCCAACAGCAGAATATAAAATCAGTGATACAGTACTAACCTCAGTATCTGAGGAAAGGGATTTAGGGGTCATTATATCAGACGACCTAAAGGTGGGCAGACAATGTCACAGAGCAGCAGGTAATGCCAGCAGAATGCTTGGGTGTATAGGGAGAGGCATTAACAGTAGAAAGAGGGAGGTGCTTATGCCGCTCTACAGTGAGACCTCATTTGGAGTATTTTGTGCAGTATTGGAGACCATATCTGCAGAAGGATATTGAAACTTTGGAGAAAGTTCAGAGAAGAGCTACTAAACTAGTACATGGATTGCAGGACAAAACTTACCAGGAAAGGTTAAAGGACTTTAACATGTATAGCTTGGAAGTAAGAAGAGACAGAGGAGATATGATAGAAACTTTTAAATACATAAAGGGAATCAACACGGTAAAAGAAAAACTGCTACAAGAGGACATCGTTTTAAATTAGAGGGCAAAGGTATAAAAGTAATATCAGTAAGTATTACTTTCTTGAGAGAGTAGTGGACGCATGGAATAGCCTTCCTGCAGAAGTGGTAGCTGCAAATACAGTGAAGGAGTTTAAGCATGCATGGGATAGGTATAAGGCCATCCTTCATATAAGATAGGGCCAGGGGCTATTCCTAGTATTCAGTATATTGGGCAGACTAGATGGGCCAAATGGTTCTTATCTGCCGACACATTCTATGTTTCTATGTTCGCATGGTCTGTTGACTCTAGACTTGCCGTGTGTATTCCCGTTCCCTCCCCCTTTTTCCCTTTCGCTGTCCTACTTCTTCCTCTTTTCTTTTTCCACCTCTTTCTTGGTCTTGTCTTCCCTATGTCTTGTCTGTGTTTTTCCTAAATTCTCACCATTGCTATAATGCACTTGATTTCTATTGACATATACTTTTGTGAGACTTATATTAGCTATTCTCGACTTAATCCTTGTCTATTGTCATACATTATATCCTCTCACTACAGTATGTGACTGTTACAACTTCTGATGTCTATTTTATATTTTTATTTAAAAAAGATTGAACCATAAAAGCATAAAGAGCAAGGACCAGTACTGGGTGGCAACGTACTTAGACCCCGGTATAAATGCAAAATGGCGGACATGTTACCAGCATCACAGGGCTGGTAGAATGCAGCATTTCCAGATGCTGCATTCTGCTATTGCGAGTGCTGGCAGAGGAATTTTCACCCATAGCGAAAAAGGTGCGGGTACCAATCCTATCGCACCTGCAAGAAGAGGGCGGTTTAAAGATGTTATAAAAATAGATGAGGGAGGGCACTCATCTGCAGAACAGTGAGGCTACACAATAGAAGATCGAATTTCCTTTGGACTTTGGACACTGTATTGATTACTATACCGCTGTATCGCTATTGTCATCCAAAGCGAAAGACCAATAAGACGCTCTGATAATCGCCAAGCAGGACCAATAAGGCGCCCGAGTCACCGTCACGTGGGACGCCACTGTATGACGACGGTGATCACGTGGGCCGCTGCGGCAGGTCCTAGCAGGTCACAGCATCGACCAGCGAGAGAGCGGAGGATACAAGAAGACCGTGAGGAGCGGTAATGTATGAAACGATCATAACGTTGATACACCATTGTGAGACATTAATGTTTTAAACGGAGACAGTACTCCCTATCCGTATATCAACACCTCTAGCCTATATACCAGGACTGTAGGTATAGCGCTATAAGAGGGTGCAACATTAAAAGGAGGGCGTTGCACCTTTAGGTGCATTACGAGGAGGCCCCCTATTCTACAATAAGTGAACTGCTGCATCTCCCTTGGGAGAATAATTACCGGATTGCGGTCATAGAGGATTCCTATATGGACTGTTTGTGCACATGCACACTTGATCTTTTTGCACAATTGATTTTATATGCATTTTATATTTGTCATTAATTAATTAATTGATTTGGGTACCCAGATTTGATAACCTTGGAGAGTACATGTTATAAGATCTTTTATCATAACTGGTCTCTTCATTGTGGCCGATCACATAATAGGGCTATTTGTTTTTGTTTTAGATATTTTGTAATAAACTTATTGATTTTTAACATTATACCTCTAGTCTCCATATGCCTGAATGAAAGTTGAGTGCCCTCCCTCATCTATTTTATAACATTTTCCTTTACGGCAAAGGGGTTGGCCGCGAGTGTGCACCTTCGTCTGATTGGGGATTTGTGGTGAGCCGCTGTAATACCTATTTTGGTTTAAAGATGTGTTGGTCACTTCGGATATCAGATCATTCTTGCAGCCAATCCATTGACAGCCGCCCTCCGGATCCAGCCTCAGGGTTCTACTAGATCGACAGTTGTCCGACTACATAGGGTTAACGGCCGATGTAAGCGAGGAACCCCTGGACTACTGGGTGTGCAAGCTGACCTGTGGCCAGAGCTGGCACAATTTGCCATGGAACTCTTGGCTTGCCCCCCGTGGAGTGTCCTGTCCAAAAGGACGTTCAGAACAGCAGTGGGGATTGTGACCGATAAGCGCCTTCGCCTAGCTCACGACAGTGTGGACTACCTCACATTTCCAGCCCACACATATCCGCCACCACCCAGAACAAAGAATGGTCCTTGTCTTATGTATATACAGCAGCATAAAAGGCATTTTCTGTCAGGTCAATGCCTAATGTTTGGGGCCTGTACTCCACAGGCCTGCAGTAAAATTGTTATCCACTGACCATCTAATATACCTCCAGCCACATAATCAGTTGTTCGTTCTGTCAGGTGAATGCCTAATGTTTGGGGGCCCCCCTACTCCCGTGGCCTAAAATAAATCTTTTCTAGGCTCCAGCAGGGCACATTTTTGAGAGTTTACCTTTAGGATGCATAAAAATGGCCCCTGATTAAAAGACACTTTTTTTCTGGGAATTTTTGTCATTGATCCCCCTCTGGTATGTCACTGTCCATGTTGTGGGACTATTTGTGCACTTCTAGTAAGTATTTGGTGCCTGCAAACATGACCTTAAGGTTTTTCAGGTTCTCCTGCCTTTAACATCTTAAGGACACAGGATGTACCCGTACGTCCTGTGTCCTGTCTCTAAAGATGGCGCCCGCTCCATGCCGATTGCGGACATTTAGCCCCTCAGATGCTGATCAATCCTGATCACGTCATCTGAGTGCGCACAAACTGAAAGTGGGATCGGAGGAGCCAGAGCGTGCCTGTAGTAGCCTGGGTTTCTATGAATGAAACCCAGGCTGCTCTGTAGTATTTCCTATGGAGCCTTACCTGTAATAGGCTTCATAGGAAATGTGCGATTTTTCATATATTCCAATGCTATTGCATTGGAATGTATGAAAATCACAATCAGATGATTGTAAGTTATAGTTCCCTATAGGAACTATATAAAAGTGTAAAAAAAAAATAAAATAAAAAAAAAGTTTAAAAAACAAATAAATAAAACATAAAAGTTTAAATCACAAAAAATTAAAAAAAGCACATTATGGGTGTCATGATGTGAGAAAACGCCTATACTATAAAAATATAAAAAATATTCCCCATACGTCAAACAGCAAAACGGAAAAAAGCGTCCAAATGGCGGTTTCGCCATTTTTGGTTGCTTCATTTTCCACAAAAAAATTACATAAAAGGTGATCAAAAAGTCATACACACCCCATAATGGTATCAATAAAAAGATAAGAGTATGACGCAAAAATTAGCTCCCATACAGCTCGATACATATAATTCTAAAAAGTTATAGGGGTCAAAACATGGTGACAAAAAGTAAAACTAATTTTTCCTACTTTTGAATTTTTTTTTCACTATCAAAACGCAAGAAAACCTATACATATAGGGTATTGCTGGATTCATAATGACCTGTAGAGTAAAAGTAACTGGTCAGTTTTATCGCACATCGAACGTCGGAATTTAAAAAGCCGCAAAACTGTGGTGGAATAGCTTTTTTTTTTTGCAATTTCACCCCATTTGGAATTTTTTTCGCGCTTCCCACTACATCATATGCAATATTAAATGGTGGCGTTGGAAAGTTCAACTTGTCCTGCAAAAACAAGCCCTTATATGGCTATGTGAACCAAAAAATAAAAAAGTTATGGCTCTGGGAAGGCAGGGAGCGCAAAACGAAAACTGAAAAAAAAAAAAAAACCTCCGGTCCTTACAGGGTTAAAGTGAATGGGGCCCGCCACGAACGTGCAGTTCGCGAACATTTGATTGCAGACGTGTGTTCGAGTTTATGAAACGTCCCGGCCGATGTTCGTCCATCACTACCTCTGGAGCTGACACAGAAATAACCCCTTTGTAGTCTTGAGGGATTCCTTCATTTAAATTCACAGTTCTGTTTACTCCCCTGGAATGAACTTAGGTTGGGGATCTAACATAGCTCTATGAATCAATATCATTTTATTATCCTGGTATCCTATGGACTGTACAGTAATACAACATATACACCTAAAGCAATATGTTCTTTTCATAAGATAAAATTTGTATGTAGTGTAAGAGGGTGCAAGGTATCATATGCGATGGCAGGTACGTGTCACCGAGGTTGCTGGCCTCGGTGAGGTGAGAGCCGGGGTTTTTGTCTGCAGCAGCTTATGCTGCTAGACTTTGTTACTTAGTTTGGCTGCAAAAGCTAATCCGGGCCGGCTCTTACTGGGAGTAGGTAAAGTGTAGGGTGGGTGCCTACTCCCCACGGTCCAGTCCTGGTTTTGGGCTGGATATAAAACACAGCCAGCAGCTGTGTCTGGGTGAGTGATTATCCTGGAGCCTGCTAACAGGACTGTGAGGTTCTCTGTGCTGGAGGACGGAGCTCAGCAAGGTGGTGTTTCCCTGCAACCTGAAGGTGGAATCGCCTGCGGCTGGGCCGACTGCTAGGTGTGAACCCGCACCTAAACCACCCAGGTGACTGGACCCTGTGTTGGCCTGTTTTTGTTTTGCCACGTTATTTCCGTTGTGTGTGAACTGTCACCAAAGAGACTGTTTTCATTTATGGTGTGCAAGTGTGAATAAAACACTGTTTGTTGCACAATCTGGACTCCTTGTTTTGCCTCTAAACTGCACCCGCACCGCTGTCTACCAGAGCGACTCCCACATTTGGTGGCGGATGCGGGCATGCGCAGTGAGGCTGGCGTGAGCGCCGAAGTTTTGTTTTTCTAAAGTGCATGGAATATATTAAGCCAGCAAAGCTGCAAGCAGGAGTTTCTGGCAACATGGAGGCTGCTGTGAAGGCTCTCATAGAGGCTAACGTGCAGCAGCGGGAGACTAACCAGCTACTGCTACAACATGTGATGGCGTTACAGGCGGCAGGAGCGTCCCACCACGTCCATGATGCCCGGAAGCGGTCCGTGCGGCGATCCCAAAAATGACCCCCGCAGGCGGCGTTGAGGCGTACCTGGCGGTTTTGAGAAGGTCGCCGTGAGGAAAAAGTTACCCCGTGACCAGTGGGCTGAGGTGGTCGCTCCTTTCCTGGCTTCCGGACCCCAGCAGGTGTTTTTCGACTTGTCGGACGACCAAGCGGCAGATTATGACACCGTGAAAGGAGAGATCCTCGCCAGACTGGGCGTGAACGTGCTGGTCCGCGCCCAAAGAGTCCACCAGTGGGACTTTAAAGCGACTGAACCCGCTAGGCCGCAGTACTACGATCTGCTGCACAGGCTGCAAAAGTGGCTGCAGCCCGATCTACTAAGTCCCACTGCCATGCTGGATCGACTGTTGGCGGACATCTTTTGGAGGGCCCTGCCTTATCCCCTCCAGCACTGGATCGGCCAGGTATCGCCCACCAATGCCCTGGAGATGGTCGACCTGGTGGAGCGCTACGAGGCCACCAGAAACCTGCAGGGGACTCTTGCGGGGAAGGGGTCAGTCAAACCCGGAGGCCTCTGCCCCAGTTCCGGCGTCCGGCGACAGAGCGGCCTGCACGGAATATACCCCCTGCGAGTCCGCCTCCGTGGTATGCTGGAGGTGTCAGGAGCCAGGCCACATCAGGGCCGACTGTCCGCATCGGGATGAGCCGATGGATATGAACTACGAGGGTCGTCACTCCCTGTATGCACGGAAGCTGTGCGCAACTGGCACCCGTGAGGTGCAGGACCATAACCACCTGTGTCAGGTAGAGGTGGGAGACTCTCTGGCGGTGGCTCTGCTGGACTCCGGGAGTTTAGTCTCCCTGGTAAGGGCTGCCCTTGTACGGCCTGCGGAGTATACTGGCCGTAAAGTCGAGGTCCTGTGCATCCATGGAGACCTGAAAGACTACCCCACTGCACTAGTGACTTTGTCCACCGCGGCTGGTAGGTGGACCCACGAGGTGGCTGTCGCTACTAAACTCCCACACGAACTGATACTTGGGAGGGACTTCCCGGTTTTCGGCGCTGTGGCGGTAATAAAGGTATCTGAGGACCCGAGACAGGGGTGACCCTAGTGGAGTGGCCTGATACCACTGGAAGGCCAGAACCCTGGGAGCCCGAGTCTGAAGGGCCGGCGGTAGGGGTGACCACTGCTCCAGCGGTAGAGGGAGACAACCCCACTGAGTGTAATGGTGGGAGACACGGAGGACTTGCCACCGGGACCTGAGTTGGCAGACCTCAATGTCTCCGGGGAAAATTTTGGGACCGCACAACACCGGGACCAAACCTAACCAGGGCCTGGGAGAATGTGCTGGAAATTGATGGGAAACCCCAGAAACCAGGGGCTGAATTAATGTTCCCACGATTTATTGTTCTGCAGGATATGTTGTATCGGGTGAGACCAAATCCGAGGCGAACCTGTTGAACAGTTGGTGGTGCCCACAGCGTATCGCAAGCTTGTCATGGAGCTTGCCCACCAACATGTTCTTGGGGACACCTGGGGTGGCAGAAAACCCAGGACCGCATACTGCAGCGATTTTATTGGCCCAGTGTGTTCAAGGAGGTAGAGAATTATTGTAAGTCCTGTCCGACCTGTCAGATAACTAGCCCCCAGCCACATTTCCGTAGTCCTCTGGTACCTCTGCCAATCATTGAAGTACCGTTTGAGCGAATCGCTATGGATTTAGTTGGGCCTGTACCAAAAGTCTGCCAGGGGCCACCAACACATTCTGGTAGTTCTCGACTATGCCACTCGGTATCCGGAGGCGGTGCCTCTGCGACATACCTCAGCTAAGCTCATTGCCAAAGAGTTAATGGAGATGTTTTCCCGTGTGGGCCTGCCAAAAGAGGTTCTGACAGACCAAGGGACCCCTTTTATGTCCAAAGTAATGAGGGAACTGTGTAAATTGTTGCGTATAAAGCAGTTACGGACGTCCGTTTACCATCCGCAAACAGACGGTCTTGTGGAGAGGTTTAACCAAACTCTAAAAAATATGTTAAAGAGGGTGGTGTCTAGAGATGGGAAGGACTGGGATCTGCTTCTGCCCTATCTCATGTTCGCAGTGCGAGAGGTGCCCCAGGCCTCTACTGGGTTCTCGCCCTTCGAACTGCTTTATAGCAGACACCCTCGGGGCCTGTTGGATATCGCCAAGGAAGCATGGGAACAACAGCCTGTCCCCACAAAAGTGTCATTGAGTATGTCGCCCAGATGCAGGAACGGATGGAAAGGGTGTTGCCCTTGGTCCGGGAGCATATGGAGGCAGCGCAACAAGCCCAGAGTAGGGTGTACAACCGTCAGGCTCGGGTGCGGGACTTCAATCCGGGAGATCGGGTTTTGGTTCTGGTACCCACCCTTGACAGCAAATTCCTAGCTAGGTGGCAGGGCCCCTATGAGGTGATCGAGAAGGTAGGGAAGTGAATTACAAGGTACACCAGCCAGGGCGGCGCAAGCCGAGCAGGTGTACCACGTGAATTTACTTAAGCCGTGGAAAGATAGGGACGCGGCCGGCGACCACAGCCCCGGCCAGGGCTTCTAGAGTGAAAAGGGTCCAGCCCCACAGTTCGAGGCCTGTGAAGCCGTAACCACGGTAAAATTGCAGACAGCCTGTCTTCCAAACAAGTTCAGGAAGTCAGGGAGTTCCTCAGTCGGAACACGGATGTGTTCTCGGACCTCCTGGCCGCACGTCTCTCATCCGACATGACATCGTCACTGAGCCTCAGGCCAAGGTCGGTTAAAACCATACCGGGTACCCGAGGCTCGGCGGCGAGCCATCGCGGAGGAAGTGCAGTTAATGTTGAAGCTCGATGTCATTGAGGAGTCGAAAAGTGAGTGGGCCAGTCCCATAGTCCTAATACCCAAGCCGGATGGGGCGTTGCGGTTCTGCAACGACTTTCATAAGTTAAATGAAGTATCCAAGTTTGGCTAGCGTATCCCATGCCCGAGTAGACGAGCTTGTTGAAAGTTTAGGACAAGCCCGTTATTTTTCTGTGCTGGACCTCACTAAAGGGTACTGGCAGGTACCCTTAGCGGAGTCGGCTAAGGAAAAAACCGCATTTGTTACCCGCAGGGCCTGTATCACTACAAGGTGTTACCCTTTGGCCTGCATGGCGCCCCGCCACTTTCCAAGGTTAATGGACATAGTGCTGCGACCACATCGTCGGTGCGCCTCGGCCTACTTAGATGATGTAGTCATCCACAGCACCGACTGGGAAAGCCATTTACCCAAGGTGCAGGCGGTAGTGGATGCCCTGAGGAAAGCCGGACTGACCGCTAACCCAAAGAAGTGCTCCATAGGGTTAGAGGAGACAAAATATCTGGGATATGTTATTGGGCGGGAGTCATCAAACCTCAGGTAACTAAGGTAGAGGCCATTCGTAACTGGCCCCGACCGGTCACCACCAGGCAGGTAAAGTCGTTCCTGGGGATTGTAGGATACTACATGAGGTTTGTGCCCCACTTTGCCACAATAGCAGCGCCATTGACAGACCTGTTGAAGGGGCGAAAGTCTGGGAGGGTTAGCTGGAGTGAGAAGGCGGAGGAGGCTTTCTCCGCGTTGAAGTCGGCCCTGTGTGGGTCCCGGTTTTGGTGACACCCGACTTCAACAAGGAGTTTGTCGTACAGACCGGCGCCTCGGAGGTAGGCCTCGGTGCGGTACTGTCGCAGGAGGTCAACGGGGAAGAACATCCCGTTGTCTTCCTGAGCCGTAAGCTCAGCCCCGCCGAGTCAGATATAGTATAGTGGAGAGGAGTGCCTGGCTATCAAGTGGGCACTCGAAAGTCTCCGCTACTACCTGTTAGGGAGGAGGTTCCGTCTGGTGACCGACCATTCCCCCTCAAATGGATGAGTCAGGCCAAGGAGAGGAATGCTCGGGTCACCAGGTGGTTCCTATCGCTTCAAAATTTCAAATTCTCCGTGGAACACAGGGCAGGCCGCTTGCAGGGCAACGCAGATGCCCTGTCCCGCGTCCACTGCCTCACGTGTGTTCACCCCTCAGGGTTGAACAAAGGGGGGTGTGTAAGAGGGTGCAAGGTATCATATGCGATGGCAGGTACGTGTCACCGAGGTTGCTGGCCTCGGTGAGGTGAGAGCCGGGGTTTTTGTCTGCAGCAGCTTATGCTGCTAGACTTTGTTACTTAGTTTGGCTGCAAAGCTAATCCGGGCCGGCTCTTACTGGGAGTAGGTAAAGTGTAGGGTGGGTGCCTACTCCCCACGGTCCAGTCCTGGTTTTGGGCTGGATATAAAACACAGCCAGCAGCTGTGTCTGGGTGGTGATTATCCTGGAGCCTGCTAACAGGACTGTGAGGTTCTCTGTGCTGGAGGACGGAGCTCAGCAAGGTGGTGTTTCCCTGCAACCTGAAGGTGGAATCGCCTGCGGCTGGGCCGACTGCTAGGTGTGAACCCGCACCTAAACCACCCAGGTGACTGGACCCTGTGTTGGCCTGTTTTTGTTTTGCCACGTTATTTCCGTTGTGTGTGAACTGTCACCAAAGAGACTGTTTTTCATTTATGGTGTGCAAGTGTGAATAAAACACTGTTTGTTGCACAATCTGGACTCCTTGTTTTGCCTCTAAACTGCACCCGCACCGCTGTCTACCAGAGCGACTCCCCACAGTAGGTTAACTGATTATGGGACTGAGGAGTTCTCTGATGCTCCAGGTATGCCCAAAGCCACTTACCCAAACTGCAGTCATGAGATACATGATCAGCCACTCTATAGTGGACCCCGGCATATAGAGACTGTCTCAATTCCACACAAGTCAGTTAGTAATAAACAGGTTATACAAACAGTTACAAATACAAACTGACAGAGGTTGGTTAAGGAAGGTCTTGTTACACAAATTGTTACCCACCGCAGTTTTTCAATTTCAGTAGTCCCATGGGAGATCCTCCTGGTCGGGTAAAAATAAGTCTTTTAACCTTCCTGGGTTTCTATCACCATTGACTGTTTCATCGACGGAAACTCTTTTATGGAATTTGGAGGGAGTTCAAAGGGTCTCCAAGTCTGTCAGCATGGTTCAAATTGACTCCTTTACGACACATCGGGGGGAGAAAGAAATACGCAGATACAATGTATCCAGACATCTTTCTCTTTTTAAAGCAAAACTTCACATTTACCTGTGAAGACTAGAAATGACACAACTTAAATTGGGTACAAGAAACATTGTACATACTATCGGAAATATATAGCCAACTATACACATTGGGCAGTTTTTTATTGTACTTTACTAGGCTATCTTTGGAATAGTTATCAACAATACTCTATTTTGTCACTCTGGCATAAGTCCCTGATAAACTCTGTATCTCTGATCCACAGGGGGAAAAACTTTGGGCATAGACATTTATGACTATCTAGAGTATGGTCCCACAGAACCAGATAGCTTCCCTATACTATTTCCCTGTCCAACTATCACACAGGTGTTACAATTCAGACCAAATCTTTGAGGGGGTACAGTGTACCTAGAGAGCCAAGGGCCCTCTCCAGTTATCCTTCAACCAATTTTAGAATTCCCATAACTAGTCACTACCTATTTAAATGTCACTAATAAAGGTTATATTTTAGGGAGGGTTATTCCTATTTTCTTCTGTGATTTTGCTTACAGTATGCCTGTATCCTGCTTTCTGATAGCAGAACAATCAGTTCTGTGTGTTCCATTCATCTCAGAACGCTTTCTACAAAGTTTTGGAGTGTGTCTATGGGAATTTTAAACCATTTTCCAGAAGAGCATTTGTAAGTCCAGACACTGATATTGAATGAGAGGGCCTGGCTCATAATCTCCATTTTAGTTCATCCCAAAGGTGTTTCATGGGCCTGAGGCCAGTGCTCACTGTATTAGCCAGAAAAGTTCTTCCTCATCACCCAACCATGCCTTTTATGTACCTTCCTTCACACACAGGGGCACAATCATAATGGAATAGAAAAGACCCTTCCCCAAACTGCTTCCAAAAAGTTGGAAGTATAAATTGTCCAAAGTGTCTTAAAGAAAAACTTCCACAAAAAAAAAATATATTCTCTGACCAGTTAGAAAGGTGCATGATGCAATCTGTAGTTAAGGTAATCTTCTCATCAGTGACTGTATTTGTGAGCTATCCATTCAATTCTAATTTTTATCTGTGCCAAGTAACCAACATTCTGATCTCCAACTGAGACAGAACAGGAAGTCATTTACTTCTGTATTCAGTTCTATGAGACTGACATTGAGGGTCCCATAGGGATACATAGAGAAACTGACTTCCTGTACACACATAAGACGTTGTGTTATTTGGAAAGTCTGATTGCTGGTCACATGACATAGCTGAGAACCAGAACGGAGGGGATAGCTCACAAATACAGACACTGGAAAGAAGATTACATTAACTACAGATTACATTATGTACCTTTCTAACAGGTCGCCAAATAAAATTTTTGGGGGAGTTCTTTAATATTTATATTTCCCTTCATTGAAACTAAGTGCCTAGTCCAACCACAGAAAAACAACCCTATAACATTATCCCTCCTTCTCCAAACTTTACAGTTAGCACAATACATCCTGGTAGGTAATTTTCTCCAGGCGTTTGCTGAGCCCAACAGACTGCAAAATAAAAAGCATGAAAGCCACGAATCATCACTCCACAGGACAAGATTCTACTCATCAAATACTTGACATTGTGCTTGGTCATGGACAAGTATGCAATGCATATTTTTATGCTGATGTTAATGCCAGAAGAGGTTTGGAATGTAACAGAGCGTTGGTGACTTTTAGGCACTATGTGGTCTGCTGAGTTGCTGTGGCTCCTAAAATGCTTTTAACTTTACAATAATACCATTAAAAGTTGATCATGGAATATGTAGAATGGAAGAAATTTCATGAACTGACAATGCAATGATAACATTCTATTACTGTACCACGCATAAGTTAAGTGAACTGTTTATAACAACCCATCCTTCCACAAATATTGACAAAGGCATACTGTATAGTGTTGAGCGCGAATATTCGAAAGCGAATTTTTTTAGCGAATATCGGCACTCGCTAATTCGCGAATATTTCGAATATAGCGCTATAAATTCGCTATTTCGAATATTCGTTTTTTTTTTTTTTTTTTAGTTATATTTTTTCTTTCCTACTTCCCAAAAGTAGTTCTTACCTGTCCTGAGGATTCCTGGCTTCCTGGCTGCTCTAGTCAGTGCCCGTTGCCGCTTCTGCCGACTTCCGTGCTCATGTGGAGCGTCCCCATCCATGGGAGAATCTCCATATACTAAAATGTACTGTCGGATTTGAGGAATTACGTTGAAATCGCAATGCGATTAATTCAAGTTATATTAATCGCATTGCGATTACAACTTAGCACTGCTATCTTACATAGGCTAGAATTAACGAATATGGAGTATAGCTATGCACTAGCAGTGCTAAGTTGAAATCGCAATGCGAATACTTTAAGTTAAATTAATCGCATTGCGATTACAACTTAGCACTGCTATCTTACATAGGCTAGAATTAACGAATATGGAGTATAGCTAATGCTATGCACTAGCAGTGCTAAGTTGAAATCGCAATGCGAATACTTTAAGTTAAATTAATCGCATTGCGATTACAACTTAGCACTGCTATCTTACATAGGCTAGAATTAACGAATATGGAGTATAGCTAATGCTATGCACTAGCAGTGCTAAGTTGAAATCGCAATGCGAATACTTTAAGTTAAATTAATCGCATTGCGATTTCAACTTAGCACTGCTGCTATATTCCATATTCGTTAACTTTGTTAATTCTAGCAAGCTGACCCATTATAAACCCAGCTCTAAGTTGAAATCGCAATGCGATTAATATAACTTGAATTAATCGCATTGCGATTTCAACGTAATTCCTCAAATCCGACAGTACATTTTAGTATATGGAGACGTTCCCATGGTGATGGGGACGCTCCATGAGCACAGAAGTTATGGTTGGCTTGGTAGAATTAGCGAATAGCGAATATGACGAATGTATTCGTCATATTCCTCAAAACGAAGATAACGAGTATTCTACATCTTCGTTTTAGCTACCTATTCGTCTCGTCATCGTCAACTTCGCTATTCGCTAATTCTAGCAATCAAATAGGAAGGTTGACTTACCAGACAGCTGTGTTAAATTAGCTATGCGATTTTTTTTTTTAATACAATAATTATATTACTTGATAAAATTATTATAAGTATTCTATTTATTAAAAAAAAAAAATCGCATAGCGAATTTAACACAGTTGTCTCTATAGTCAACCTTCCTATTTGATTGCTAGAATTAGCGAAGTTGACGAATAGGTAGCTAAAACGAAGATGTAGAATACTTCGTTATCTTCGTTTTGAGGAATAGACTAATACATTCGTCATATTCATCATCCTCGCTAATTCTAGATATGAAACCAATAGGAAAGTAGCCTTAAGTACAAATCGCAATATGCGATTATTTAAATCGCATGTTAATCGCGATAACTAGAAAAAATGACGAATATTCGATTTTGACGAATATGAAACGAATATTCATTCGAATATTCGCGAATTTCGTCGAAATCGAATATGGCACCTGCCGCTCATCACTAATACTGTACTGCATGGCTAGGGGCCTAAACATCTGTATTCAATGATTAAGTACCCCAGTACTATTGAACATATAGTATATTTCTAAGCTCAGGAGAGCTAACAATTGAAAGAAAACACAATCTACTGTATATACATTAAATTATGCTTTAAAGTTTGGTATAAAGAAAACTTACTCCTAAAAGTTTAAAATCTAACCGATTGAGAAATCCTATGGTATTGTTTATTGGGTGCTGTATCACTTTATGATGGCCAAGAAAATTCCATTACAGTGCGTAAAAAGTGTAATCTGCTGGACCACCCATATTAATACAGACATGTGGTACATGTGCTAATCCAGCCTAGCTCAAATTTTGTATTCATTTTTTGGTTCATGATTTATATTTGTTATATATCTGAATACATGTTAAAAATAGCCATCTCAAAATCAAGTCCCATTTACAGTACAGCTGAGTCATTTGCATCAATGCTGCATTTCATACTCGTAACTATAATTTACTTTGAAATTTCGGACAGCTAAATACCGCAGTGCCTTAAAGCACCTGTTTAGCCAGAGCTCGTTTAAAATACTTTGTAAACTTGGCATAACCTTACCGCGATCCTTCAGGGACAACAATCTTCCTTAACATAAATAAGTCATGAGAGTCGCTTGTTTCATGATGTGACAGAAGCTTTCGTGTCTGGTAACTATGTTGGCCGCACAATGTACATGATGTACACTAGAAACTAGAATTAAAAGAATATATTGAGCTGTTGGATCTAAATACCTTGGGGTGCTACAAAGTTTTTGGAGCATAGAAGCTTAACTCCTTGAGAAAGAAAGAAAAACTTATTAGCAGTCGCCCCAAGCTATGTAGTAAAGGTGTTAAAACTACTGCATAAAGGAAACTAAATATGTATTGGATATTACTATTCATATATTCTCTAAAAGGACAGGTGGGAGGTTATTAAATGTAAACATATCATGAATAAGGTAGAAACATTTTCATCTCCATAGATTATGTAGAAGAGACTATAAGCTGACATTCATTTCTAAGCAGATCAGCCAGTACATGATGTATACTTTCTCTTTAAAGGTGTAGTATAGATGAGTGAACTACTTGAAATTTATTTTCCGGTTTGATTGAACACTATATGATTTTTATATCTTTCCATTATCTCTTTTTTCCCCCACAAATCGTTGAACTTTATTCCCCCAACCATCTTTAAAGCTCTTGAACGCAATAACAGTAATAGCAAATAATGTCAATAAAGTCACACTGACATATATAGCTATGGGTTTTAAAACACACTACATTAACACGTGTTATCATTTTTTATATTAGTAAGCTTCCAAATATTGTCCCTTATCAGAGGCAGATGGTATTTAAACACACATTGCTATGGGAAAAACTGTGGGGAGAATTATAAAACTGGTGCAAAGTAAAACTGGCTTAGTTGCCCATAACAACCAATCAGATTTCACCTTACATTTTCCAAAGGAGCTATGAAAAATGAAAGGTGGAATCTGATTGGTTATTATGGGCAACAAAGCCAGTTCTACTTTACATCAGTTTTATAAATCTCCCTCAGTGCCTTGTTGAGACCAAAAGTCCAAAAATAATGCCCTGATGGGTGCAGATGCATGCCCCTGTTTATAAACACACACAAGTTAGTGTCATGAGAGAAATAGTAGCTTGTTCTGCACAAGCATCCACAAATTATGCGTTAACAGGGGCAGAGTACCGGCCCATATTTATAAACACACGTGTTACTTTTCAGAAGTAAGAATGGCATGTTCTTAACAAGCCTGGAAAAATTCTCCCTTTCAGTTCCAATTTTCAAGAGGTAGGGTAACAGTGACATATAGCTGCAATAGTAGTGGCAACATTAGTGCCACAGCCCTAACAGGGAACATACAAGGCAGTAGATGTGTGTTTGGCTGTTTATTGGTAGTAGTGTGGCTGTGTACAGTAATGGTAGTGGCAGAAGGGGTAATGTAAGTGGCAGTAGAGAAATAAGCAGCAGGGAGTAGCAGCATCCACATTGTATGGAACATAATGGTAGGCAGGCAGACGGTAGCAGAGGAATAATGGCGACAGAAGCAGCAACTGCTATATGGAATAGACCATAATGGTAGGCAGGCAGACAGTGGCAGCAGCATGATGGCAGCAGCAGCAGCCATATGGTCAACAAGGGAACATCAATTCGTCAGCCTCAGCAGTAGGTGTATGAAGATCCTCACGGTTCCAAACCTGATTCATTTTGATAAAAGAGATGTTTTGTACATTGGGAGAGGAAACTTTTTTCCATTTGGGTAAGACAACATCACCTTCTGCATAACTGCAAAGTGGGCCAGTTCCAACTACTGTTCCAAGCTGTCTCCCCAGAAGTTCATGGGCTCAGGGAACAGGGTATGTGCCAGGAAAAGCCCCAGTCATTTAGAAAACTGCCACATATTTGCTGGTTGCAATTGGTTTTCTCATGGTCACACATTTCATATGGATGTCTCACAATGTGGTGGAGGACAAGGAGGAAGAATCTGAGCAGGAGAAAAGCAGCTGATGATGATGACAAGGACACTGTACTTCTTGGGGATGCAGCCTGTCTGCCTCAAAGAAGACTGAGAGAAGAAGAACAGAGTTGTTCTGATTTGGAATACTTGCCAGTTCTTTTTTCCTACAGGATATGACTCATGTACTACAACAGAGCCCTGGTTTGTGTTTGAAAGCCCACAACTTATTGAAATCCTGCAGATCTTGCACACAGCTATGGTTTTGTGTGTCGGCCTTGAGTAGAAACAGTTCTATTTAGGAGTAGCTTGCACATAGCTAAAGGCAGCCAAGCTTGGCCTAGGTCTGGCATATTTTTACCTATCCCCACAGCAATACTGGCATCAACAGTTCCTGAGCAGACCGCAGTAGAAACAGATCTGGCCATGCCCGTTCTTTTGGAGGTTTTGGATGTACACTGCCTCTACTCTTTATTGCTACAGTGGCCACCAGCCTTTTCCTCTGATGTTCCCTCCTTCTAAGCCCACTGATTCAGCTCCCAGGTCCTGTCCAACACACAATCATCATCATAGTCTTCATCTTCACTGTCACTGTGCACCACAACTATGCATGGGGTCCCCTGCCTCCTCCTGAAACTCCTCCTCATAGCTGTCCAAATGTTGATGCTTCTCACATCATCTCTGACGCTTCACAGTCATCAACAGGAAGATTCTCTTGAGTATTTTCCATAGCACGGGAATTTTGTTGCCTCTTCTTAGGAAAAGTGGTGCCCCACTAGGACCGGGGCAGTGAAGACAGAAAGGATACAACTAAAAGTCTCCTCTGGGGCTCTAGGGTTGCAAGGAGGAGGAGGAGCAGAAGATATGCTGCGCCCCTGGACCTAAAGCACGGTGTCAGACTCAGAAGTGACATCCACATCACCCTGCTGAGAGGAGGAGTTTACAACCAGTCCATAATCTCATTCTCTATGTGCTCAATAATAATGTAGCATCTATCAGAAGCCAGGGAGGTGGTCTGTGGTCTACTACTACTACTGGTGGATGGCTGGTAGTGCTACTGCTACAACCCACATTCTGACTCTTGGATAATAATGCAATGTTTGCGGTAACTGTGAACTCCATGACCTGATGCAATAATACATTCATTAACATTGATATAACAATGCAATATTTGCTGTAAAGCTATGCATTTAATATCACTGGAATAACCATGCAATTTTTGTAATGAAATGTCTTAACAACATGGTCTGATGAAGTAATGCATTCAATAACATGGATATAACAATGCAATGTTTGCGGAAATATGTCTTTGAACTATGCACTCTATAATACAGGTATAACAATGCAATTTTTGGGGTGAATTGTCTTTCAACTACATGGTCTAAGGCAGGAATGCATTTGCTAACATAAATAAAACAATGAAATGTTTGTGGTAAAATGTCTTTGAACTATGCATTCAATAACACAGGTATAAAAATAGCGCTATTGCCGTAAAATGCTTTTACTATAAAAGTAACACATTTAGTAATACAGATATAATTCACCGAAATGGCTTTTAGAACAAAAAAAGTGCAATTGCTCAGTGTTGGAGTTGAGCGAACTTGTGTTTTAAGTTCGGCGTCCAAAGTTCGGGTTCGGGTTATCCAAGCATCCCGTTATGGATTCCGCTACCACGGACCATAACGGCATTTGGAACACGGGGTGAATGACCTGGGGTGATGTCACCATCATGTGATCAGTGCAGGGGGCGTGGCTCAGTACTGGATTGGATAAGAGTTCGTAGGCTACAACCTCTTATCTAATCCAGTACTTAGCCAAGCCCCCTGCACTGATCACATGACGGTGACGTCATCCCAGGTCCTTCGTGTTGTCCAAGGTTCAGGTTAATTTAAGAATCCCCTTATGGATTCCAAATGCCATTATGGTCCGTGGTAGCGGAATCCATAATGGGATGCTTGGATAACCCGAACACTAACTTTGGACGCCGAACTTAAAACACAAGTTCGCTCAACTCTACTCAGTGTTTGTAGTAGAATGCTATTGGTGTGCTATCAATAAGCCAATGAACTATAGAAAGTAATTTTTTTAAGCTGTTTGTTCTTAGTTTCTTTTTCTAATTTCTTTTTCTTTCAGGGGATTTTGTAATAGGTTTTGTAACAGTTCAGAACTACATGTATAAACACAGTGTGACCAGTTCTTCACTCTCTCATAGCTATCCTGATCACTTTTCCTGCTCAAATTCCTAAAATCTAACCAATTATATCTTCTTATTCTCTCCCCATAGTGTCCCTATCACACTACATTAGTGGTTTGTGTCTGTAATATCTGTTTGTGAGACACTGCCACATAACACCTGTGGCTGATCTGTGGCTGACACTCATGGGGGACCTGTGGGTGACACTTATGGGGGACCTGTGGATGACACTTATGGGGGATCTGTGGATGACACTTATATAGCATCTTATGCTATATGTGACATCCACAGATCTCCCACAGACACTCTGCTAACACTGCAGTGGGGAGGAAGGAGGAGGGCACACTCGCGGCAGGCCGGTACTGTGACTCTGCTGCTTCCTCCAATACTCAGGCCCTGCTCCTATACCACATTTATGTAATTAAATCTGTAAAGGTAGCGGCAACACAGGGGTAGTTAGTATGGTACATACTAACAGAGGCGTACACACAACCCCGGTGCGAAACTGATCCATGGGGCCCCCTCCCGTCGTCGCCCCCATCAGAACTCAGATCAGCCCAAAGACAGGCGACCCCATCAGAACCCCACTCTGTCCCCATCGGCTCGAGGCCCAGGCCAGGCCCCAACATACTTACCTGTTCTGCACCGCCACCGTGGCTGCTCTTCCTCGCCGGAAGTCTCGCTCCTCTCTGCCTTCCCGGCCTGCACTGCACTGTCACCTGACAGCGTGCAGCATCAGGTCAAAGTGTGCGCACTACGTCCTGACGCTGTATGCGGTCAGGACAGTAAAGAGCCAGCCAGGGAGGGTAAGTATAAAGGGCGGGCGGCCCGCCAGAAATGAGGGGAAGAGCACTGGGCCCCGGACGGGTATACAGCACTACTGCAGGCAGGGCCGTCTTTGATATTGAGTGGACCCTGGGCAAGAATTTACTTGGGTCCCCTGGATCGTGATTGATAATGTTGTGCTTCTCTGTGATCTTTTATACAAAATCACAGTTAGATAAAGTTTTAACCCTGATTTTGTAGCAAATAGATCACAGAGAGTCACATAGCGTTATCAATCATGTTACTGCTCTGTGTCTCTGCTGTCCGAAACGGGGCTTGGCTCTCTTTCACTCAGCAGATTAGCCGCACAGGATCCGCTTGTGTGAAAGAGCCCCAAGCCCAATGCATGGCTACACTCACCCAGTCCTAATAAAATCTGGTCCTACCTCATCCAGGTTGTCGCTGGTGTCGGTGTCATGTCCACTGGATCCAGAACAAGGTCCCTGTGGTGAGAAAAAAAAAGAATAATCACATAAGGAAGGGATTGTTACTGCCCCTGTGAAATCAGCAATAGGTGCTGTGAGCTGGCCTGTAAGACTGAGCCATGCCAATGTATAGCGGGTAATCTAGGACATTTCCCCTAAGTGTTACCACCGGTTGGGGGACACCTAGCAAATAGTGACCATAAAGTAATAAACTTCCAATTATCCTTCAAACGAGAGTTTCTAAAGGGAGGAAAAAAATACCAAAACTTCAAAAAAGCACAATTTAGCCAACTAAGTGAGACCATAGGCCTAACTAACTGGGACAAAGTCCTCAAAAATAAAAATACAACCACAAAATGGGAGATTTTAAAAAGCATTGTAACATCTAATTGTGAGAGGTACATACCTTACAGGAATAAAAGGCTAAGGAACAATAAGAAACCAATGTGGATAAATGGAACGGTAAAGAAGGCAATAAATGACAAAAAGAAAGCATATAAATCACTAAAACAGAAGGGGAGCCAGGAAGCACTGATAAACTATAAGGGAAAAAATAGAATATGTAAAAAACTAATAAAATTTGCAAAACTAGAGACCGAGAGATTAATTGCCAAAGAGAGTAAAACTAACCCTAAAATGTTCTTCAGTTATATAAATAGTAAAAATATAAATCTGAAGGAGTCGGCCCTCTACATAGCAATGAGGGGGTGTTGCAGAGAGCGACGAGGATAAAGCAAAACTATTAAATATTTTTTCTCCACTATATTCACTGAGGAAAATAAACTGTCAGATGAAATGCAGAATGTAAAAGTAAATTCCCCATTAAAAGTGCCCTGTCTGACCCAGGAAGAAGTACAAAAGTGACTTAAAAAAATTAAAATAGACAAATCGCCAGGACCGGATGGTATACACCCCGTATCCTAAGGGAATTAAGTGATGTCATAGCCAGACCTTTATTTCTGAAATTTACTGACTCTATACTGACAGGGAATGTTCAACAGGATTGGCGCATAGCAAATGTGGTGCCAATATTCAAAAAGGGTCCAAAAACAGACCTGGAAATTATAGGCCGGTAAGTTTAACATCTATTGTTGGTAAACTGTTTGAAGGGTTTCTAAGAGATGCTATCTCTTAGAAACCCTTCAACCCCTTAGAAACCCTAATATAATACGTCAATGAAAATAAGCAACTAACGCTATGTCAGCATGGCTTCATAAGGGATCGGTCATGTTAAACAAATTTAATCAGCTTCTATGAGGAGGTAAGTTCTAGACTTGATAGCGGCGAATCAATGGATTTCGTATATCTGGACTTCTCCAAAGCATTTGACACTGTACCACATAAAAGGTTAGTATATAAAATGAGGATGCTCAGACTGGGAGAAAATGTCTGTATGTGGGTAAGTAACTGGCTGAGTGACAGAAAACAGAGGGTGGTTATTAAAGGTAGATACTCAGATTGGGTCACTGTCACTAGTGGGGTACCTCAGGGTCAGTATTGGGCCCTATTCTCTTCAATATATTTATTAATGATCTTGCAGAAGGCCTGCACAGTAAAATATCTATTTTTGCTGATGACACTAAACTGTGTAAAGTAATTAACACTGAAGAGGACAGTTTTCTGCTACAGAGGGATCTGGATAGATTGGAGGCTTGGGCAGAGAAATGGAAGATGAGGTTTAACACTGACAAATGTACAGTTATGCACATGGGAAGGAATAATGCAAGTCACTCGTACATATTAAATGGTAAAACACTCGGTAACACTGTCATGGAAAAGGATCTAGGAATTTTAATAAACAGCAAATTAAGCTGCAAAGACCAGTGTCAGGCAACTACTGCCAAGGCCAATAGGATAATGGGTTGCATCAAAAGGGGCATAGATGCCCGTGATGAGAACATAGTCCTACCACTTTACAAATCGCTAGTCAGACCACACATGGAGTACTGTGTACAGTTCTGGGCTCCTGTGAACAAGGCAGACATAGCAGAGCTGGAGAGGGTTCTGTTGCAGATATAAAGCGCAAAAATGCTTTATATACAAAACAAAACAAAAGAAAGGATCAAAGAAAAAATATAAAAGTTATTGATCCTATTGAGGAGAGGGCAACATAATAACCTCTCAGCTTGTTGACGAGAACCTTAATTATTTTGTGCAACTAGAAAGAAAACGAGGTACCATCATCTATGCAAAAATATATGCGAGTTTATTATACATAAGTGCTAAATACAAAATCGATGATACAACCTGTACAATGATAGACAATGCAATATAATACCAATACTTTCAATCAATACTGAATATCGCCAATCAATGCAATGATATGCAACAGTTCAAATTAAAGAAAAGTACCCCTTTCTATCACCTTTTAACCAATTGAGGTATATGGCGGCACTACAAATTTTACCAGCTCGGTATCAGGCTAGGGAATAACAAAGTTCCCAAGGACTAGGTATCAATATCTGATGCTCAATTGGCAATATGCATCTTTGCTAAGGGAATGATCAGACTTGATCAGGAGCCTTATCAATTACAGATCCACAAATGGGGACCTTTGACTATATACCGGGCTGAGTAACTTATCAATACCGCAAGCAATAAGCAAGATATACGTTACCAAGGGTCAAAAGGTGAGTAGGGCTCCGGAGGAACAGTCAACTCTCCAGAGGGTTCCCCGTGATCCAGGATAAAATCCACGTGCCCCTTTAATCTTTTGTTTATAGTTTTTTTTCTTTCTCTTGGCAACCCATATTTTTTCTTTTACACAATGAAGGTTCATACAGTACACAATGAAGGTTCATACAGAAGGGTGAAATATAAGTTCAACATGGCTTCTCATAGGCCATGAATACACGTTATAACAATAATAATGTATAAATGTTTATATACTTATGAAAAGGCATGACAGTTCAGAGGAGGGCAACTAAAGTAATAACTGGAATGGGGCAACTACAGTACCCTGAAAGGTTATCAAAATTAGGGTTATTCACTTTAGAAAAAAGACGACTGAGGAGAGATCTAATAACTATGTATAAATATATCAGGGGTCAGTACAGAGATCTGTCCCATCATCTGTTTATCCCCAGGACTATGACTGTGACGAGGGGACATCCTCTGCGTCTGGAGGAAAGAAGGTTTGTACACAAACATATAAAAGGATTCTTCACTGTAAGAGCAGTGAGACTATGGAACTCTCTGCCTGAGGAGGTGGTGATGGTGAGTACATTAAAGGAATTCAAGAGGGGACTGGATATATTTCTGGAGTGTAATAATATTACAGGCTACAGCTACTAGGGAGAGGTCGTTGATCCAGGGAGTTATTCTGATTGCCTGATTGGAGTCGGGAAGGAATTTTTTCCCCTTAAGTGGGGAAAATTGGCTTCTGCCTCACAGGTTTTTTTTGCCTTCCTCTGGATCAACTTGTAGGAAACAGGCCGAACTGGATGGACAAATGTCTTTTTCGGTCTTATATACTATGTTACTATGTTACACAGTACTAATGCCCACCATGTTGTCCCTTCAAAATAGTTATGTCCTCCTTGTGCCCCCACAGTACTTATGTCCAGATATTTGCCCGCTCACAGTAGTTATGCCCACATATGTGCCCCCTCACAGTAGTAATGCCCGGATATGTGCCCTCTTACAAAAGTTATGCCCAGATATGTGCCCCCTCACAGTAGTTATGCCCGAATATGTGCCCCTCACAGTAGTTATGCCTGCATATGTGCCCCCTCACAGTAGTAATGCCCGGATATGTGCCCTCTTACAAAAGTTATGCCCAGATATGTGCCCCCTCACAGTAGTTATGCCCGAATATGTGCCCCCTCACAGTAGTTATGCCTGCATATGTGCCCCCTCACAGTAGTTATGGCCAGATACGTGCCCCCACAGTAGTTATGCCCGGATATGTGCCCCCTCACAGTAGTTATGCCCGGATATGTGCCCCCTCACAGTAGTTATGCCCAGATATGTGCCCCCTCACAGTAATTATGGCCAGATATGTGTAACTAATATGATCCCCTCTTCAGCCCCTCCAGCATACAATACCATGTAAATAATCCTCCATCATAGTTTTATGTAAATAATATCCCCACCAGCTCCTCCAGCATATTCATTTGTAAATATCACCCCCTCCAGCATACAGTTCCTTCATACCTCAAGTAAACAGAACAGTGAATCTTCTCCACTGTCCACATACTGACCTGCAGCTTCTGCTATTCTCTCCTTGGTCTGTATCTCCCGCACATCTTTAAGCTCCGCTCCCTGCATGATGGGACTCCGCCTCTTCCTATCATACCTGGAGCCACTCCATTCTAGTGCCAGTGGGGAAGGGAGCCAGAGGCATTGAAGTGCTTGCTGTCCCCTAGATCCGCCAGTTAGCATTACTGCAGGGCAGCAGGGGTCCACATGCGGCCGGGTGGCCATTAATATGAAAAAATACCCAGCCGCTGGCCGGGCCCCCAGTGGCTGAGGGCCCCAAAGCCATTGCTATGGCTGCTATGGTGATTCCTACTGGTCAGTCACATACATTAGTCCTGGGTGCCTGCTGTTTAAAACAGTAGACAACTGACTGTTATGGCACTCTTTCAACTTGCAAGCGATTTTTTAAATGCTCGACTGCCAACATAAATTTACATAGGGCAGTTGGGAATTGGTTAAGTGTCACCTCTTATCTTTGTACAATCATCTGGTTTTCGACAATGTAGATGATGTAGTAGCAGTGATGAATGCCTAGATTTTGCAGATGCTTTTCAACTCTTTTCAACTGGTAAGCTATTGCATACCATTGACAAAAACTGATAGAAGCAAATTTATTGTAATGCTGGATAAATTAGACACATCCATCCCTAAAATCACCTAATGCTACATTTCTAGTACTAGTACAGTTTACTGAATATTCTGGTGCTTTGAAAATGCTAGCTAATTAGAATATTTTTAACAATGTGAGGAAGAACATTGCTGATATTATAATGATAATTCTGTTTATGGCCATGATGATAATAATGATGCTTATTAATGATATTATTACCTTCACTGTATATTAATAAACAGGAACACTACAATGACTGCTATAATCACTAGAAATTACAGAAATATAAACACATTATAAACATACCACAGAGAACACTGCTTAAAGTTTAAGGGCTCATGCCTACAAGTGTAAGCGCTCAGTGCTCGTATCACGAAACAGCCGAGAGCTAGCAATGTACTCTCCGTGGTTGACTTGAATGGGTCCGCAATCCACAACATATGAACAGAGATAGAACTTCACCTATCTTTGTGGAGCACAGGCACGAATTGGAAGCCCACAAAAGCACTACAAAGCGCTTCCATGGGCTTCCCATCCATGCCTCCACAAAGAAAAAAATAGAGCATGTTCTATCTTTTGGCCGTATGTTGCAGATCACGGACCCATTCAAGTCAATGGGTCCACATCCGCAAATGGTGTGCATACAGCCAGTGCCCATGCATTACGGACCACTATTTGCAGTCCACAGCATGGGCACTGAGTGCTTATGCTCGAGCGCAAGAGCCCCAAAGTTATGTTCACATGGCTAATATCCTCAACAGAAAAATCGATAGTAGATCATTAGCAGATCAGTAGCTAAAAAATGGTCATTTTTGGTGGCAGATTTGCAATTTGGTGGTGGTTTTAGAGTTTTTATAACAGTTTTCAAAGAGGTTTTGGTTGAAGTTCCAAATCCACAATAAAATCTTCTGCAAAGAAGTAATATACACTGTATGCACAAGGCTTTTACATTAAAGTCAATGGGAAACTGTTGGTGAGTTTTGAATGTAGATTTATTAGCGGAAAACACCTGTTTTCTACTGCTGAATCAGTGGCAGATTTTACTCTACTTCTGAATTTCACTTCAGCTGACCTTTAATATCCCACAGCATATTTTACATTTCCAGCATTCCAGGAATCTAAGATATGGGGATCGGTTAACTAAGTACTTGTGCTATACAACTGCACTAGCTGCCTCTGCCTGTGACATGAAAGGTATAATACATAAAATGAGATTATGTTAGCCCATTAGTGATAGTAGCAGGGTGCAGTAGTGGTAACACGACTCTGGGATGTTACAAAATAATTCTGTATTGGCAGACGAACCCTAATCTTTCAGGTTTGTTTCAACGAATCCACTAAAACAGCGTGTTTCTGTGCACATTTGCACTCGGGAGGAAGAAGATAGGGAGGGTCTCACATGATACTATTACTATTGTTACTACCATTCATACACAGCTTTGTTTGTCCCATGCTATATAGAGTTAAGCGGACACCTGAAAGTACGGGTTTAACGGGTTCGGCCGAACTTCACAAAAATGTTTGAACCCGAACCACATTGAAGTCAATGGGCACCCGAAATTTTGGGTACTAAAAATGGCTGTAAAAAAGTCCTGGAAAGGGCTGGAGGGCAGGAAAATGTGGGTAAGTGCCCTGCAAACAAATGTGGATAGGTAAATGACTTAAAATAAAATAAATAAAAATTTAAAAATCAAAATCTTGATCTAGGAGGAGGAAACAGATGTGGAGTAGGAGGTTGAGGAGCCATCAGGTGAGAATGCCATCAGCAGCGCATCTACCAGCGTGCTTTTGTAATCACGCATATTTCGATCATTAACAGACGTTTTTTTCGTGTCCGTCAGGCAGGCGTGATGACGTGAATGTTCACGTTGCGCTCTCCTCCCCCGCTCTCCCTCCCTCCATGCCTCCCCTGTAGCGCCTGGGGCGCGAAGTTTGACCCGAAAGTCTGCCTCCCTGAACTGACGGCGTTCTTGGACTGCTCCTGCCTCCCGCCTCCTGACCTCCGGTTTGCTGCTTTCGACCTTCGTCTCTCCTTCTCCCCTCGTGTGGGATCCGGCGTCTCCTCTTCTGTTGTGGCTTCGTTTGGGTCTCCCCCGGTACTCCCCTCCGCCTTCTCCGCTCCTCTGTGCTGCTCCCTGGTTGGATCTGCCGTTCCCCCCTGCTGGAGCGGTGCTGCGTCGGCTTCTCCTGGTTTTCTGCTGCCGAGCCGGGCCACCTATCTCCGCCTGCCTCTGTCCGGAATCGTGTCTGTCAAGTGAGGACATCTGTGGCTGGGCATCCGTCTGACACGTGAGAAAACCTAAAGACTGTGTGTGCTGATCTGTTTCTGCTTGCACTTACCTAGGTGCCCTGTGCTCTGTGTGGTGTTCCACAGGAGTTGTCTATCTGGACATTGTTTATCTGGACATTGAAGTATAAGGACAAAAAAAAAAGGGGGAAGAAAGAAAAGAGGAAAAAAAAAAAAGAGTGAGAAGGAAAAAAAAAGAGGGGGGGGGGATAATAATAGTTAAAAGTTTAATCAGCAAAGCAAAAGTGAAAAAGAAGAAAAGGGGGGGGGGGAATCCCTAAAAAAAAAAAAAAAAAAAATCCCTAAAAAAATCCTCAAAAAAAAAAAACTATTGGGAAGGGGCTTTAAGGAAAAATAGAGGGAGGTAAAGAGGTAAAGGGGGAAGAAAGGGGTAAAAAAAAAAAAAAAAAACGAATATAAAAACTAATATATTAACATAAAAAAGAGGCTTTAAACAAAAATGGCCCCCAAGCGCCGCTCAATTGACTCTTCTGGAACTAAGCCGGGGTCCAAGACCTTAGAGAGGGAGATTTCAAATACTTATCAATTTTGCTCTCTAAGTGAAAAGGATTTACCCAAGTGGAAATTGCATGTTAACCCCAAGAAAATTGTTAAAATTCCACAAGCTGAAGTACTGTCGGAGGACGGGTCCTTAGAGGTGGGCCAGGAAGGAGGGGAGGAAAGTATGCTGGCGCCAACAGAGATCGAACATGACCCCTTAGCTCTGGGAAAAATCCTGTGCGCTGTCAAAGATAACGGTATTCTAATGCAGGGGATGTCCGCCCAGTTGGGGTCTATGCAGAATGATATATCCTTAATAAGAGACGAGCTGGCAAAAATCCGCGATCGAGTTCTTAACGTGGAAAAAATGGTTGACTCCCTGCAAACAGAGACTGTCATGTTAAAATCTAAGACGGCGTCCCTGGCTTCAGAAAACTCCCTTTTACAAAATAAGCTGGAGGATCTGGAAAACAGATCAAGGCGCTATAACATCCGTATAGTTGGATTTCCAGAAGGAGTTGAAGGCAGGCAGCTAGTGGAGCAACTTAAAGATTTGATTGTGGAAAATCTGGGCAGTGAATATTTTTCGTCTATGTTTCAAACAGAAAGAGCCCACCGGATCCCAGGGGGGAAACCCATTCCAGGGAGACCGCCGTGAGTAATCTTAATAAAGCTGTTATTGTCAATGGATAGAGACATGATACTGAGAAGAGCTAGAGAATGTTCACCCATTGACTACCAGGGTACAAAATTGTTATTCTTCCCTGATTTTGCTCGGCAGACTCAAGAGAAAAGAAGAAGTTTTACTGAGATAAAGAAACGTTTGGCGTCTAAGGATATTAAATATTCTCTACAGTATCCAGCGAAATTGAGAGTGATTGACAACGGGACTTCCCAATTCTTTGAAAAATCGCAACAAGTGCTGGACTGGATGGAACAATTGGGCATATGAAATACTTTCTCGAAAGGAAATTAATTGAAAAAAACTAGGGGGGCTGGAGGGAGGATGGGATGAGTGGGGGGGAGAACGGCCGGAAGATAGAGGTTTGCCGACTAGATCGGGCGGACCAACAGAGGGGGGGAGAGGGGATGGGTATTGCCTTGCAGGGAAGGGGTGTTGGGGTTTTTCTTTTTTTTTTCTTTCTCTCTCGTCTATAATTGATGTCTGTTAGAATCATTAAAATTGTCTCTTGGAATGTTAGAGGCCTTGGGGAAAGGGTTAAGAGGCAAGCTATTATGGATGCATTAAAGAGATATCTTCCTGCAATCATTTGCATAGTGGAAACTCATCTTACTGATGAGTCTGTGACCCGTTTGATGACGGGATGGCATTCCCAATCCTACCACTCAACCTTTAGTAGTGCCTCTAGGGGAGTATCAGTCCTGATTCATAATTCTATAGATTTTTCCTTATTAGAATCTTATATAGATGACCAGGGTAGATTTATTTTTTTGTATGGTAGGCTTTATGGTCATAGCTATACTCTTGCTTTCTTCTATATACCTCCACCATTTTCTGTGTATCCACTTACCCAACTATTGCGCTTCTCGGAAAAGAGACCAGAATGTCGGCTTGTGCTGATGGGAGATTTTAACGCTGTTATGGATCCTGAAAAGGACAGACTGTCTCTAGATGCAGAGTTGGGAAGTAATATCCGCGGTTCTCCATTGCCTCAGTTTTGTTCGGAGGTTGGATTGGTGGATATATGGGAATATCTTGGCGGAGGAAAGAGAGTTTACTCCTGTGTTAGCAGAGGGGGTAGAGCAATGTCTAGGATTGATTTAGCGTTTACCAATGAGAGAAATTTGAATAATATTAGAAAGATACGTTATGGAGTAAGAACAGTTTCAGATCACTCACCCGTTTCTATTGAGGTTTGCATTGGGGAGGATAAAGATAATAGGGGCCTTGGCTTTAGGCTGAATCCATACTGGCTTACCATTATGGATAATTATCAGTCCATTAAATCACATGTATCCTCTTTTTGGGAAGTGAATCTCCCCTCTGCTAGAATCAATTCAGTTTGGGACGCCTTGAAAGCATATTTGAGGGGGGTTCTTATAAGTGATATTGCGGCTGTGAAGAGAACATTTAGGAAAAAAGAGGAGGAATTGGTTAAGATCGTGGCATCCACAACTGAGCGTTTTATTGCTCAACCTAGTGAAGATAATAAAGAAGAGATACAGAAGGCTAGTTGCTCTCTGGAGGACTTTGTAATGGAGAAAGCAAATCATAGATTGTTTTTTAAGGGACAAAAGTATTTTTCAGAGTCCGGACGTCCTGGTAGGCTCCTAGCCAGAATAATTTCACAACAGGATAAGAAAAAGAAAGTTATTACTTCGATTCGTAATCTAGATGGTGTAATTATATCAGACCCAGAGGAAATCAGAGATACTTTTTTGCAATACTTCTCTCAGATTTATAGAGCTTCTCCTGGATTACCATCTGACTTGGCGAGGCAGTTCCTGGAGAAAATCTCTCTTCCAATGATAACGGAAGCCCAAAAAATTTTTTGGGAAAGAGAATTGTCTCTTTTGGAGATCCAGGAGGCTTTGGGCTCTATCTCTGGGAACTCATCTCCAGGGTTAGATGGTCTTCCGTATGAATTTTATCGCAAGTATAGGGATGTTATTCTTCCTCATCTACTGGAGGTGTTTTCTGAAGCCCTACAGGGAGGGGGCCTACCACAGTCCATGATGGAAGCTTTGATAGTCCTAATTCCCAAAAAAGATAAAGAGCCGCTTGATTTGAGTTCATACAGACCTATTTCCTTATTAAATTCGGATATTAAGATACTATCCAAAATTCTGGCTAGGAGGCTCTCCGGGGTTATGTCCTCCGTTATCCATCCAGATCAAAATTAGTGTTGAGCGCGAATATTCGAATAGCGAATATTAATCGCGAATATCGCAACTTCGATAATTCGCGAATATTGCGAATATACTGCTATATATTCGTTATATCGAATATTCGTCATTTTTTCCATCTGAACAAATGATTCCTCCCTGCTTAAAATGCTTGTGGGTCAATGAGTCATCGGCCCACAAGCAAGAAGCAGGGAGGAATCATGACTTTAGATGTTGAAAAAAGACGAATATTCTAAAAAACGAATATATAGCACTATAGCGAATATATTCGTTTTGACATTTTTTAGAATATTCGTCTTTTTCCCCCTCCAAACAGTACAGTTAAACCCCTTTGGCATACTCCTCCCCACAAGCGTCCCCGTCACCATAGGAGCGCCTGGTGGTTAGAATATACCATCGGATCTGAGTTAGATCGTGAAAACTCAAATCCGATGGTATATTCTAACACAGAGCGTTCCCATGGTGATGAGGGCAGCTTAGATTAAGTATACCAACACGCGCATACATACCGGCTCCCTGCTGCCTGGAGGCACCTGTCCTCTGACAGGGCACTGTGATCTGCACTATTAACCCCTCAGATGCCGCACCTGAGGGGTTAATAGTCTTGGATCTAACACCCTGATCAGAGGTCGAGATGCCGCCGAGCAACAGTCGTCTCCCACTATTAAAATCATTAATGGGCAGTGCGCCTAATTCCCCCCTCACCAGTATTACAAACAATAATTGGTGGCCAGTGCCGATCCCCCTATTAAACATCATTGGTGGCCAGTGTGCGCCGACAATCCCTCCCCATTATTAATTATCGCTGGTCAGTGCGCACTCAATCCCCCTCCCTCCCAGTAAAAAATCATTGCTGGCAGTGCGCCTCCCTCTCCCCCCTCCCATCATTGGTGGCAGCGGCAGCTCCGATCAGAGTCCCAGCAGTGTAATGCTGGGGCTCCGATCGATTACCATGGCAACCAGGGCGCTACTGCAGTCCTGGCTGCCATGGTTGAATCAGTCAGCATTGTACTTACCTGCGCTGGGCCGCGGGCGCTCCTTCCCCTCAAACTCACAGTTTGAGGAGAAGGACGCCCGGCGGCTCAGCTGAGCTACAATGCTGACTAACTAACCATGGCAGCCAGGACTGCAGTAGCGTCCTGGTGCCATGGTGGCCGATCGGGCCCAGCATTACACTGCTGAGACTCTGATCGAGCTGCCGCTATGCATGGGAGAGGAGAGAGAGGCGCACTGCCAGCAGTATTTTACTGAGGAAGGGAATGACGCACTGACCAGCGTGCTGCGAGGAGTGATCGTCGCACACTAGCCAATGATGTTTAATAGAGGGGAGATCGGCACTGGCACCAGTTGTGTTTGTAATACTGGTGAGGGGAACTAGGGCGCACTGCCCATTGTGATTTTAATAGTGGGAGGCGCACTGCTGCCCGGCGGCACCGACCTCTGACAGGGTGCTGTGATCCGCACTAATAGCCCCTCAGGTGCGGCATCTGAGGGTTAATAGTGCAGATCACAGTGCCCTGTCAGAGGACAGGTACCTCCAGGCAACAGGGAGCCGGTATGTATGCGCGTGTTGGTATACTCTAACTTCAAGCGTCCCCATCACCATGGGAACGCCTCTGTGTTAGAATATACCATCGGATTTGAGTTTTCACGATCTAACTCAGATCCGATGGTATATTCTAACCACCAAGCGTTCCCATGGTGACGGGAGCTTGTGAAGGAAGTATGCCAAAGGGTTAACAATATGGAATATAGCTATGCACTAGCAGTGCTAAGTTGAAATACGCAATGCGAATACTTTAAGTTAAATTAATCGCATTGTGATTTCAACTTAGCACTGCTGCTATATTCCATATTCGTTAACCGTTCTCATTCTAGCAAGCTGACCCATTATAAACCCAGCTCTAAGTTGAAATCGCAATGCGATTAATATAACTTGAATTAATCGCATTGCGATTTCAACGTAATTCCTCAAATCCGACAGTACATTTTAGTATATGGAGACGTTCCCATGGTGATGGGGGCGCTCCATGAGCACGAAGTTATGGTTGGCTTGGTAGAATTAGCGAATAGCGAATATGACGAATGTATTCGTCATATTCCTCAAAACGAAGATAGCAGTATTCTACATCTTCGTTTTAGCAACCTATTCGTCAACTTAGCTATTAGCTAATTCTAGCAATCAAATAGGAAGGTTGACTTACCAGACAGCTGTGTTAAATTCGCTATGCGATTTTTTTTTAATACAATAATTATATTACTTAATAAAATTATTATATTATATTATATTATTATTATTCTATTTATTAAAAAAAAAAAATCGCATAGCGAATTTAACTACAGCTATCTCTATAGTCAACCTTCCTATTGTTGCTAGAATTAGCGAAGTTGACGAATAGGTTGCTAAAGCGAAGATGTAGAATACTTCGTTATCTTCGTTTTGAGGAATATGACGAATACATTCGTCATATTCGTCATCCTCGCTAATTCTAGATATGAAACCAATAGGAAAGTAGCCTTAAGTTAAAATCGCAATATGCGATTATTTAAATCGCATGTTAATCGCGATAACTAGAAAAATGACGAATATTCGATTTCGACGAATATGAAACGAATATTCATACGAATATTCGCGAATTTCGTCGAAATCGAATATGGCACCTGCCGCTCATCACTAATCAAAATGGCTTTATGCCAAAAAGGGGCACCCACCATAATCTGCACAGGTTCTACACTAACATTCAATCTCCCGGGAGTGGCGCCCGCTCTATTCTGTCATTGGATGCCACTAAGGCGTTTGACAGAGTCGAGTGGGGGTTCCTCTGGGAGGTGATGAAGAGGATGGGCTTTGGCCCTAAGTTTATGGCGATGGTGCAGTTGTTATATAAATGCCCAGTAGCTAGGATCAGGATTAATGATATACTGACAGAGAGCTTTGTACTGGGAAGAGGTACACGTCAAGGGTGTCCCCTTTCCCCTCTTTTATTTAATATCTATATTGAACCCCTTGCAGCTAGCATTAGGCAGGACTTGAAAGTGGTCGGTTTTGGTGTAATGGGGAAGCAGGACCGTATATTTCTCTATGCAGATGATATCTTGTTTTTTATCCAGCAAACAGAAACTACACTTCCTCGAATAATGGAATTGGTTAATCTGTTTTCTGCCTCTTCCGGACTTGAGGTTAACTGGGAGAAAACTGCTCTTCTCCCTGTAGATGAATTGCGAGGATCGAGGGAAAACTCTATTACTAATCGGTTAATGATTTCTGACTCAATAAAATACCTGGGGATAACAGTTATTGCCAAAATTCACTTACAACTTAATCTGCTTCCCTTATTGCTAAAAGTGAGATCTAAAATTAAGGTATGGCAAAAAATTCTGCCCGCAAGAGCAGATAGAATTTCATTAATAAAAATGGTGGTGCTTCCCCAGGTTCTGTATGTTCTTCGCAATTCGCCTGTATGGATTGAAGATAAGTACTTTAGGCTTATAGAGCGGATGATCAACGATTTGCTATGGGGGAGAAAGCGTGTGAGATTAAAGGCGCTATATTTTTCTATGCCCTACAATCGGGGAGGTCTTAACCTCCCCTATTTTAGGGGTTACTACATGGCCTCCCAACTCAGTTTTTTTATGACTGGGAAAATAGCCATCTTTGTAGAAAACTGGTACTCGGGTTTTTCAGATTTTTTTACAGTACTAGAGTCCGATTATTTAATTAATACACAGACTGGGTATAAACCCTTCTGCAAGATGGCTATTAAAGCTTGGTTGGTTATAAAAGGTTGGTTTAAAGTTGAGGCATTACTAATTTGTACCCCACTATGGCATAACCAAAAACTTCTGAACTTAGATGACCCCAACTGCAGGCAATACTGGAGGATGAAAATTATTCAATATATACATCAGGTGGTTAGAAATGGTCAGATACTGTCGCATATGGAGCTAAAACAAAAGTTAAACGTAGGTGAGGTGGCTTGGTATGCCTACTTCCAATTGCGGTCGGCACTTCTCAGCACTGCTGTTAGTCATTCACTTAATGTAGACACTCCTGAATTTTTGCACAATTTGATTAGTAAGAAAGGATGTATGAAAGTCAAACTTTCACATAGTTATAGGCACTTGATGAAAATTTTTTTAAGGATTGTCTTTCTCCAGGACAGAGATCCTGGTCTGTTTTATTGTCTGAGGTGGGTTCCCCGGATTGGGAGAATATAGGTGGCGGTTTAAGATTGGTTTCTCACAATTTTAATCACACTGTTGTTCAGTTCAATATTATACACAAAATATATTTGACACCTTTATGGCTCCATAAGAGAGTATTTAGAACTTTCTCCGACTGCCTTCGATGCGGGGACCCGGGGCAGATCATTTACATCTGTTCTGGGAGTGCCCGATAGTGAACAAGTATTGGAGAATGGTTCAAATAGTTCTGGTTCAGAGGCTTAGTGTGGATATTCCTCTATCCCCAAAGATATGGGTCCTTGGTGATTTATTGGAAGTTAACTGTCAGCCCCCGAAGCGCCAATTGTTGATGAAAGTGATGTTTTTGGCTAGGCTTCTCATAGCTAGAGAATGGTGTTCCCCCTCTGCTCCAGAGTGCAACAATTGGCTATGCTTAGTCAAGAAGGTGAAAAGCTATGAGAAGGTGTTGTACAGACAAAGAGGCTCTTATACTAAGTGGAGTATTATTTGGAATGATTGGGACGATTAAGAGTTTTTTTTTTTTTTTTCTTCCCTGTGGGGTAAATAGGCATGATTTTGTATTGTTGTCTTTTTATGGATTGTATGTTCCATGATGCTCAAAATAAAAATTATACAATAAAAAAAAACAGAAGTTTTTACCAAATTTAGTTCCCTGTCAGCAATGAACAGCAGAGGTTTTTCACCAGCAAAACGGAGTTCATATCACACAGCAATGGAACAGATGATTTTTAAAATGTAGGCCCCTGGCACCCAGGCAGAAGGGGTTTATTCACGGAAAAACGGGATTCATGTCACCCACCAATGGAACAGACAATTTTTAAAAATGTAGGCCCCTGGCACCCAGGTAGGAGGGGTTTATTCACAGTTAAACAGGGTTCATGTCACCCGCCAATGGAACAGACGATTTTTAAAAATATAGGCCCCTGGCACCCAGGCATAGGAGTGGTTAATTCATGGCAAAACAGGGTTCATGTTACCCACCAATGGAGCAGACGATTTTTAGAAATGTAGACCCCTGGCATTCAGGCAGAGCAGGGGGTTTTCACCGGCAAAACGGGGTTGATGTCACCCACCAATGGAACGGACGATTTTAAAAAATGTGGGCCCCTGGCCCCCAGGCAGAGAAGGGGTTTGTTTACGGCAAAAAGGGGTTCTTGTCACCTACCAATGGAACAGGCGATTTTTTGAAATGTAGGCCCCTGGCACCCAGGCAGAGGAGAGGTTAGTTCATGGCAAAACAGGGTTTATGTTGCCCAACAATGGAACAGATGAATTTTAGAAATGTAGACCCCTGGCATCCAGGCAGAGCAGGGGGTTTTCGCCAGCAAACGGGTTTCATATCACACACCAATGGAACAGACGATTTTTAAAAATGTAGGCCCCTGGCACCCAGGCAGGAGAGGTTTATTCACAGCAAAACGGGGTTCATGTCACCCACCAATGGAACAGACAATTTTTTAAAATGTAGGCCCCTGGCATCCAGTCAGAGGAGGGGTTAATTCATGGCAAAACAGGGTTCATGTTGCCCACCAATGGAACAGACGATTTTTAGAAATGTAGACCCCTGGCATCCAGGCAGAGCAGGGGTTTTTTGCCGGGAAAACGGGGTTCATATCACACACCAATGGAACAGACGATTTTTAAAAATGTAGGCCCCTGGCCCCCAGGCAGAGCAGGGGGTTTTCACTGGCAATACGGGGTTGATGTCACCCACCAATTGAACAGACGATTTTAAAAAATGTAGGCCCCTGGCCCCCAGGCAGAGGAGCGGTTTATTTACAGCAAAACAGGGTTCTTGTCACCCACCAATGGAACCGGCGATTTTTTGAAATGTAGGCCCCTGGCACCTAGGCGGAGGAGAGGTTAATTCATGGTAAAACTGGTTTGATGTCACCCACCAATGGAACAGACGGTTTTTAAAAATGTAGGCCCCTGGCATCCAGGCAGATCAGGGGTTTAATGACAGCAAAACGTAGTTCATGTCACCCACCAATGGAACAGACGATGTTTAGAAATGTAGGCCCCCAGGCAGGGGAGGGGTTTATTCACGGCAAAAATGGTAATATTGCACCTAACAATTTAAAAGAAGATTTTCTGTATTTTCGATCACTGTCACCTATGTAGTGCAGGGTTACTTGACAGCAAAAAATTGGAATATGTTAACCCCTGAACTCCCAGACGGATTAACTATATTATTGTCCCTGACACATATGCAGCGCAGGCCGCAAAGGTAATTCCTGGCCTTAAAAAATAAGATTTTTTCACCACCCATGAATAACATGGATTTAAATGGTATATTTTTGGGTGTAGGACATCATCGTTCTCAACATCATCTTCCATCCAGTCTTTACCCCTGCCCTCTTTGTCGATCTTCACACCACAGAAAGCCGCAGCAGTTTGCACCTGTGTTTCGTCATCATCAGAGATGTGCTGCGGTGGTCTTTCCATGTCCTCATCCTCAAACTTAAGTGGTTGGGAATCCGTGCACTCAATATCTTCCACTTCTGGGGCAGGGCTATGGTTATGGCCCTGGGAAACCCTGCCAGCAGAGTCATCAAAAAGCATAAAAGACTGCTGCATAACTTGGGGCTCAGATTGTTTGGCTGATTTGCAAGGGGGTGAGGTGAAATACTGATGGACATGGGCTTCAGGTGCCAACTCTGAGCTTTCAGCAGTTGGAGACAATGTTAAGGTACTGGAGGCACTGTCAGCCACCCAATCTACTATCACGTATACTTGTTCTGGCCTCACCATTTGTAGAGCGGCATTAGGGCCTACCAAATAACGCTGCAGGGTCTGTCGCCTACTCACACCTGAGGAAGGATGTTTCACTTGGTCCTGTAGTTGGCCCTGAATGGCGACGTCCTCTCCCAGCAACAGGAGCTACACCAATACCTCCACGACCATGGCCACATCCCTTATTTGATGTTCTCTTCATTATTTGCGTTCACCCACCAAACTAACAGATGGTTTATCCTCGGTGTCAATTTAACTGCCAATAGTCAACAATTAAGTTCACTAACAATAAGGCAGTGCCCGTGTCATAAACAGAATACATTTCTTTAGGTCACACAACAGTGTAACAAAGCAATTCAATACAATTACTTCACTATCACCAAAAATTTTAAAACCAACAATGTCAGAAAACCACTGTCAGAAAAGCAGCATACACCGCTAATGTGCTATCTATCACAAAACCTGTGTGTTTGCAACCAACTATGTAAATGCGAAGTTCAAAAGGTTACTTAAAATGACTGAAATACAGGGTAGGCCTCAGATCTGCTATGTAGCACAAAACCAGTGTTTATTGCAACAAACTACAGAAATGCAGTATGTCACTGCTAAATGTTAAAATAGGTTTTGTGCGTTGTGTGCCAAACTGCTCTATGGAACAACAATACAGGTTTATTTCCCCAAAATACACAAATGCAGTATGTCACTGCTAAATTTTAAAATACGTTTTTGTGCGTTGTATGCAAAAATGCTCTGTGGAAGAACAATACGGGTTTATTTCCCCCAAATACACAAAAGCTGTATGTCACTGCTAAATTTGAAAATACAATTTTGTGCATTGTATGCAAAACTGCTCTGTGGAACAATACGGGTTTATTTCCCCCCAATACAGAAATGCAGTTTTTCACCCCCAAATTTTTAAACAGTTTTTTCAGCATTGTATGCAAACGTGCTCTGTGGTACGACAGTAAGGGTTTATTAACCCAACTACAGAAATACAGTACGTCACCCCAAAAATTATAACATAGCTTTATCAGCGTTGTATGCAAACGTGCTCTATGGCACAACAGTACCGGTTTATTAACCCAACTACAGAAATGCAGTTTTTACCCCCAAAATTTTAAAACATTTTTTTCAGCATTGTATGCAAACGTGCTCTGTGGCACAACAGTACGGGTTTTTTAACCCAACTACAGAAATGCAGTATGTCACCCCAAAATGTTAAAATAGGTTTTTCAGCGGTGTATGCAAACGTTCTATGCGGTACGACAGTACGGGTTTATTACAGCAACTACAGAAATGCACTATGTCACCCCAATATTTAAAAAAAGTTAATGTAGGGGACTTGACCTGCCAGAAAAAAGGAAGTTTTCCTCCACTGAGCTACTAAAAAATAATTAGACTGATGTCCCTGGCAGGCTAGCACAAATATGTAGCAAATATGTAGCATAGCACCCTCAATAATTGCTGTAGTTTGAAGAGTTAACACCACCAAGTTCAACAGATTTCTTCCCTAATCTGTCCCTCACAGAAGCGGCAGCATCCTATCCCTACACTGAGAAGAGCAAAGTGACGAGCAGCTCTACGTGACTCCAGCTTAAATAGAGGCTGGGTCACATGCTGCACTTAGCCAATCACAGCCATGCCAATAGTAGGCATGGCTGTGATGGCTTCTTAGGGCAAAGTAGTGAAATGCTTGTTTATTGGCTGCCCTGCAGCCTTTCAAAAAGCAGGAATAAATCGCCAAATGAATCAAATGGAGATGATCTACTCAATAATTGTGCTCCTTCTGTGGTATTATAGACTCCACTAGAATGTCCCAGGGCCATTATTTGGCATTAGAGTTCACATTAGAGATGCTTATTTGTTATAGAATTCTAGCTGTGGAGTAAGGATGAGCAAACTCCGTCTTTCCGTTGTCATCCATAAAAGCGGATCCATTATTTATTATTTTACCATTTTTAAAGGTCTGCACATGTGCAGAGTGGAAGAACGGATCTGTTAATGCATCAATTTCCAATGTAGGATCCGCCCTTAATACATTTCAATGGAAATTAATGGCGGATCCGTCATTCCGTCAAGTGTTTCCGCATTTTTGGACAAAGATAAAAATACAACATGCTGGGCTTTTATCTGCGTCCAAAAAACGTGGAAGGACTGATCTGAAGACAAACTGATGCAAACTGAACAGATTGCTTTCCATTCAGAATGCATTAGAATAAAACTGATCAGTTTTTTTTCCGTTATTGAGCCCCGAGGACGGAACTTAATGACAGAAAACTTTGCCGCTAGTGTGAAAGTACCCTTACTCAGACATCATTTACTTTTGTTGTCATTGCATTACAGAAAAGTGATAACATGTTTTCCTTAAAATTCCTATTAGGCTAGAGGGGGATTAGATGTTAACTTTCAGGTTAATTGGAGCAACTGATCTGATTTGGATCCGAACTGAACTCTTTCAAAAATTGGATGAACCCGACCGAAACAAATCTCAATTGGTTTGCTCATCTCTATTCTGTATTATGCCAACTGAACATGCCATATTTTTTATTTTCTGCTGGATTAATGGGTTAAAGAACAACAACAAAAAACTCTGTTTCTGATGCATAATACATTGGAACAGTGTGGCACTATAGAAGTGTATGGGGAGTTTGTATGGAAATATGATACATTTTTGTGGGCATAAGCTCCACTGTTTAATAGATTCTTGAAACAGCTGTTATGCTTGACACCTATTTTTTTTTTTTGTTTCTTTTGTTTTTTTGCTGTTTATATTTAAATTTTTATCTTACACTAAAATCTATTCCTCTTATGAGAATGTCAATTTCCAGTTCCTATTGAGCATTTCTATTACACTGGAGTAAATATGTAAGGCATAATATGTTGCATACCTCAGGCGGTATATATTCAGAGACTATTTCTAATCTAATACAATAATCTCATACACTTAATAAATCTAAAACTGTACCTACAAAATGCATAGCTGCATAAATTGAAGTTGAGAATAATGCATATGAATATATTTCAATAAGGTGCCCTGGGAAAAAAAGTTGAAAATGTAATATATTTTGTTTCTGTAACCTCTGGGTAATATGTCTTACAGATAACCCTTCTAACTCCTCGGGTGGATTAAAAGTAGCAATTTCCACTGCCCAGGAGCTAATGCTGCTGAGTGTAATAATTTAGTCATTGTCCAATTTACTTTGGCATAGCCTTTCTTACCTTCAACATTCTGGAGAAGAAAATAATTGAAGAAGGGTTCTTAAATGATGCTAACATGCACATCATTTTCTAAATTTTCCAGATACACAGCGTGGTATAAATTTATAGCAAGAGGTCAAGTTACAAGATACAAACAACTCTGCCATTAAAAAAATAATAATAAATAAAAAAATCAATAAAATGGAGATGATCTACTCAATAATTGTGCTCCTTCTGTGGTATTATAGTAAGACTCCACTAGAATGTCCTAGGGCCATTAGAGTTCACATGATGTCTATTTGTTATAGAATTCTAGCTGTGGAGTAAGGATGAGCAAACTAGTTTTGACCGAACTTTGCTATTTTTCAGATAACAGACAAGCCTGAATCTTTCCGGGTTCATTTTGGACAAATCCACTTAAACCACTTGTACAATGGGGCCATTTTAGGGTATGTGTTAGTAGGAGAAAAAGAACTAGGAAGGAAGAAAAGGGTTCTCACATGACCCTAAGAGGAAGTGATGGAGGGAGAGCTTGCCCTGATCGGCTCCCATGCAGACAGACAGCCTGGATGAGCAAATCAATGCTGCAGCCAGAAGGGAGGTGCCCTCACAGAATGACATTCTGCGCTGGGCTTTGAGAGAGGGTGGATGTGTGTGTGACTGGGAAAATTATCTTAAGGAGTTGATCTTATGGAGTCAGGGACAGTGAAAAATCAATCAGGGACAGTCATAAATCAATTAATCAATCAAGTTTATTGCCAGGGACAGTGAAGGGAAAGTCTAGGATTCCAAAGAAGAATTGTGTATTTTGTGTACAGTAAAGAGAAGCAGGGCAGCTGACAGACAGGAAGAGAGGAGACAGGACCTGTGGCTGGCTGTGCCTGCTATCAGAAATGCAGGGATACCTCAAAGGAGCTACCTGCAAGCAAATACTTTCATTTTTCCCCATTTCCTCACAGAGTGTGTGTGACCTCCACAGCCACCCTCTATCAGTGTATATACACTAGCAGAATGACCCGGCTTTGCACGGGTATACTTAATCTATTTTAATTGAATGCTTATGTAGTTAAAAGATACAGACAGTATCCACTATAACAGTGACATCTACAGTACCACCATGGCAGCCTGCTCCTTAACAGTAAAATCCACAGCGCTCTCCACTTTAACAGTGACCTCAACAGCGGCCGCCATTTTATCAGTGACGTCCATAGTACCCTGTCTTGTTAACAGTAAATTCCACAATAACCTGCCCCTTAACAGTGACCTCCATAGAGCTCCATTCCCATAAAATATGGCCTTCACCACATTCCGCCCCTTAACAGTGACCTCTACAGCACGCCAGCCCTTAATACTGACCTCCATAGCTGACAGTCCCTTAACTGTGACCTCCACTGTTTCCTGCCCTATTAACAGAGACCTCCACAGTAGCTAGCCTCTTTAATAGTAAGCTCCACAGCATCTCGCCCCTTAACAGTGACCTCCACAGCAGCCCATCCTTTTAACACTGATCTCCACAGCGGCTGCCCCTTAATTAGTGAACTCCAAAGTACCCCATCTCCTTAACAGTGATTTCCACAACAGCCGTCCCTTAACAGTGGCCTCTAAAGCAATCTGCCCCTTAACACTGACCTCTATAGCAGACCATCCCCTAAACTGTGACTTCCACAGCAGCCTGCCCCTAATGTGGCCAGAGATCCGGTTTTAGGCCGGACAGTCCGGCTTTCAAACTCCCTGTCCTCTGTCCAGTGCAGGGCCTGGATGGGCACAGGGATGTCCCTTTGAACAGCTCACTCTTAGACAGCAGCACTGTGCTGTCTGAGCATGAGATGCAGGGAGAGTCAACCTCCCTCCCACCCCATGGCCTAATTGGGTTGGGGGTGTGGCTAAGCGGGACCTGGGAGTGGGGTTTTGAGTCCGTTTTTGAGGCTGCCCCTTAACTGTGGCCTCCACAGCACCCCGCTCCCTTAACAGTGTCATCCACAGTGCCCTGCCCCTTTAAAGCTGACCTACAGCAGTGAAGGAAAATAGCTGGATTGTTAAGTAAACCTGGTGTAACCCTGTGTGTGTATGTGAAAACTAAGGGCCTGCGAGCTTCTATTGGCTAATAAGGGCCATGTGACCAGGCTTCTATTGACTAATGCATTTTTGGGGAATATCTCGGGAATGGTACGTGCTAGAGAGCTGAGACCCTGTGCCATTATGGAAGAGCTCATTGGTGCCATAGGACCAGGAAGCAGTGAAGGCTCTGTACTCACCACTTCATGGTCCTCAGCTGTCGGCTATGATGTGATCTCCCGCTGTTCACTTTGGGCCACTGTATAGCCAATGGCAGGAAGAAGACAGAACACTGAAGCTAAGAAGAAGTGGCTTCCAGAACAGTAGAGGTAAGTGGATTTTTTATTTGATTTGATCTGAGGCATGGGGACTGATTAAAAGCCTTGGGGCTGATTAAATGAGGCTGGGGCTGATTAAATGAGGCTGGGGGCTGATATGAGGCGTGGGGTCTCATATTAGGTCTGAATGGGGGTCTTATTTACTGTATATTGGAGCTGTTATCTAAGGTCAGATTAAGGGTAATTCACAGTGGGGTCTGAGCTGAGATCTGATTGCTGGTCTCATCTGATATGAGATCATATTAACATTTTGGCTCTGATTGGGGCTGTGAGCTGAGGTTTAATGAAGAATATTTTTCCTCTTGTCCTCCTCTAAAACCTACAGTAGGTACGTCTTTGGGGCCGGTGCATCTTATAGGGCGAAAAATAAGGTACATTATTACTATAGAAACACCCACGGTGTGGGAGAAATCTACATGTGTGTCTTAAGTTGAAATATAGCATCAGGCCTCAATTGTCTGTTTGCAATTATTCAGTTTCCACACGTTTGGAATTTACATTTTGTTTTGGAATTGTTAAATGTAATTAAACCAGCATATATATATATGTGATTACTAGCAAAGAAGCAATTTACCTGTGGGTATTAGCGAGAAATTGAGTGTCAAGCCTCATCCGTTTACGTATTTTCAGTTTTCGCAAGGGCGCAATTGTATATTTATATACAACAGAAAAAGTAAGGCAGCACCAACCTATAAACAATACTGCGGATGAAGGCTCAAAGGGTCAAGCTTACCCAAAAATCCAGTCCAAAAAAATAGAGCAGCACTCCAGGATAATGTGAAAATTTTTGTGTTATTCACCCATTGGTGAAGCAACGTTTCAGCTCCAACATGAAGTCTTTCTCAAGCAATGTGAACAGGACATTCAAAACATTACAATGCCAAAGGAAATGACACCACAGAGTCATGTGATCAGACATCTCAAAGAAAACATTAACTCTTGCTGTGATAAATTGCAGACTTAATATATACAACCATACTAAAATCAGTATAAAGTGTTCAAAATGTACATGATTATACGTGAGAACTGTGTAAAGATGCTTATAAAGTGCATGATGACCAACAATGATCATAATAAATATACACAATTGATATATGCATTAATATATAGTGCATGAAATGATTAACAATACAAAGTGTATGTGTGCAGCTGATGGATGTGATGGATGGAAACACATAGTAGAGGGCGTGGGCACAGACATACTAACAAGCAAAAGAACAATCCCCATCTCATCCTTAATGCTGGAAATAGCGTACCCTCATCGTAACAGTGCATGCTCCTATTACTGCGCATAGTATTGCCATCATAGAAAATCGCATCACTGATAAAGAACTTGCGCGGCATCCAGCTCTCCCATGTATTCACAATAGTAGAAGTGGTAATGCCGACAGCAGCCATAGCGCATGTGCCATGACATAACGTCAGCAACCATTCATCAATGCGGAATGCAGCAAACATTATCAAGCATATCAAAAAGTTACTTAATGGATCTATGTGCAGAACAGAGGGCACCATTAAGCACCCACAGCTCAGCCAAACATAAAGAAAACTTGAGATGGGGGACCGCGTTAACTGCAACCCCCCCCTAAATTAACCCTACGGATTCAGTAACTTATTAACGAGCAATCTCCTCATCACATGCAAACACAACACATACTCAGGAGACTGGACATAACGTAATTGCACCATGGACCAATTTAAATTATGTGTATATAGAAAAAAAATTGTGGTGGTAACAAATATATTCAAGCAGAGGGGCTCGAAATGATGCTGGCAGTGTGTCATGTCAATCGTCCTCCAATTGTATCTCCATCAAGACATCCAATAGATCTGTGTATGAGAAAAATAAGTAATATTAGTGATAATAAAATACATATGTATGATCAATATATTTGTCCTAAGAACAACCTAACTCACAGGAAAAAGGAAGTGACGAGAACCATGGGCTACAGGGCAAGTCACCAACCCAATATTTGTCCCACATTGTAATCTGCATAGAGACAATTAGGTCTAAAAGAACTGAGAGCATAAATGCATTGTAACTCCTTTTTCTTTACGAGATTGATTCTGTTACCACCCCTTCTGGGCATCGGTATGTTATCAATGATCCAACATTTGAGATCTCTTTCTTTATGCTTGAAATCTGTGAAGGGTTTAGATACTGGCAAATCCAACCTCTTTGTGAGGCATAGTAATTCTATATATAAAATAAGACAACAAATGCAAATGTGTCAGCTGCTCAACAAGATGCAGACATCAATATTTTAGACCACACTTTAATACTGAGACACAGTCATTCAATATATAAAATAAGAGATTAACTGTGAATGTATAAGCAGTTCAACAAGATAGAGAGAGAGAGACAGAGAGAGAGAAAAAGAGAGAGTCAGGATATAAAAAGTCTACACACCCCTACACAATGTCATGTTTCTGTGCCGTAAAAAATGAGACAAAGATAAATCATTTCAGAACTTTTTCCACCTTTAATGTTACCTATAAACTGTACCACTCAATTGAAAAACAAACTGAAATATTTTAGGTGGAGGGAAGAAAACAAAATTGCGGATGTAGCTGTGTTCAGAATGAAGCAATCACGTTCAAAATCAACAAGATGCAGATGGTGATATGTTAAACCGCCCTTTAATAATGAAGCACCGTAATTTTATATATACACTAGACACTAAATGTTTCAGCAGTTCAACAAGATGCAGACGACAATATATTAGACTGCCCTTTAACCACTTCAGCCCCTCTAGCTTAAACACCCTTAATGACCAGGCCACTTTTTACAATTCTGCACTACACTACTTTCACCGTTTATTGCTCCGTCATGCAACTTACTACCTAAATTAATTTTACCTCCTTTTCTTTACACTAATAGAGCTTTCATTTGGTGGTATTTCATTGTTGCTGACATTTTTCCTTTTTTGCTATTAATAAAAATGTAACGACATTTTTGCAAAAAATTACATTTTTCACTTTCTGTTGTAATTTTTTTTAAAAACTACATTTCTATATAAATTTTTCTATAAATTTATTGTTCTACATGTCTTTGATAAAAAAAAAAATCCAATAGGTGTATATTTATTGGTTTGGGTAAAAGTTATAGCGTTTACAAACTATGGTGCAAAAAAGTGAATTTCCGCATTTTGAAGCAGCTCTGACTTTCTGAGCACCTGTCATGTTTCTTTAGGTGCTAGAATGCCAGGATAGTATAAATACCCCCAAATGACACCATTTTAGAAAGAAGACACTCCAAAGTATTCACGGAGGGGCATGGTGAGTTCATGTATCATTTCATTTTTTTCACAAGTTAGCAGAAAATGACACTTTGAGGAAAAAAATAATAAAGTTTCCATTTCTGCTAACTTCTAGCAAAAAAAAATCTTCCATAGACTCACTATGCCCCTCAGTGAATACCTTGGGGTGTCTACTTTCGGAAATGGGGTAATTTGTGGGGTGTGTTTACTGTTCTGGCATTTTGGGCGGAGCTAAATTGTGATCATCCCTGTAAAACCTAAAGGTACTCGTTGGAATTTGGGCCCCTTTGCGAACCCAGGCTGCAAAAGTGTCACTCATGTGGTATCGCCGTACTCAGGAGAAGTAGGGCAATGTGTTTTAGGGTGTATTTTTACAGATACCCATATTAGGTGAGAGAAATATCTCTATAAACTGACAACTTTGTATAAAAAATTTAAAAAGTTGTCATTTACAGAGATATTTCACACCCAGCATGGGTATATGTAAAAATACACCCTAAACACATTGCCCTACTCTCTTGAGTACGGCGATAACACATGTGTGACACTTTTTTGCAGCAAAGATGCGCATAGGGGCCCAAATTCCAACGAGTACCTTTAGGATTTCACCGGGCATTTTTACGCATTTAGATTACAGACTTCTTCTCACGATTTAGAGACCCCTAAAATGCCAGGACAGTATAAATGCCCCACATGTGACCCCATTTTAGAAAGAAGACACCCCAAGGTATTCCGTGAGGGGTATAGTGAGTTCATGTAAAATTTTATTTTTTGTCACAAGTTAGTGGAATATGAGACTTTGTAAAAAAACTAAAATAAAAACAAATTAAAAATATCAATTTCCGCTAACTTGTGCCAAAAAAAAATAATTTCTGTGAACTCGCCATGCCCCTCACAGAATACCTTGGGGTGTCTTCTTTCCAAAATGGGGTCACTTGAGGGGTATTTATGCTGCCCTGGCATTTTAGGGGCCCTAAAGCGTGAGAATCCAAATGCGTAAAAATGCCCTGTGAAAGCCTAAAGGTACTCATTGGAATTAGGGCCCCTTTGCGCATCTTGGCTGCAAAAAATTGGCACACATGTGGTATCGCCGTACTCAGGAGTAGTAGGGCAATGTGTTTTGGGGTGTATTTTTACATATACCCATACTGTGTGTGAGAAATATCTCTGTAAATGACAACTTTTTAAAAAAATGTTATACAAAGTTGTCAATTTACAGAGATATTTCTCTCACCCAGCATCGGTATATGTAAAAATACACCCCAAAACACATTGCCCCACTTCTCCTTAGTATGGCGATACCACATAAGTGACACTTTTTTTAGGCCAAGATGCGCAAATGGGCCCAAATTCCAATGAGTACCCTTTAGGAGGGCATTTTTATGCATTTTTCTTCTCACGCTTTAGGGCCCCTAAAATGCCAGGGCAGTAGAAATACCCCACGTGACCCCATTTTGGAAAGAAGACACCCCAAAGTATTCCGTGAGGGGCATGGGGAGTTCATAAAAGATTTGTACTTTTCTGGCATTTTGGGCGGGGCTAAATTGTAAGCAACCCTGTAAAACCTAAAGATACTCATTGGACTTTACGCCCCTTTGCGCACTAGGCTGCAGAAAAGAGTCACTCTGTCACGACTATGACTGATCCAGACAGGTCTGGGAGGAGATGGTCGCAGCGACTTGCTACTCGCGATAGCTTGTGAGTTTGCTCCGTGGTTCAGGGTATGTCATCCGTGTTTTGCCTTGTGAACCTTTTTGTCCTGACTGGGAGTTTGTAGGCATTCTTCTCAGGTGAGTGCTGTCTGCCACTCCCAGCTACTATATTAGTTTCAGTTTCACTTGCAGTCATTGCCAGATATAGTCCTTACTTCCAGTGCTATTCTGACCTTTGAAGGAGATCGTTTGACGGTATTGCTGTGGAGCTCTTGTCTGGCGTGGACTGTCGTTATTGGCATCATATTCTCAGCTCGTGACTGGATAAGTCTATCTCTGCTGGAGATTGTTTGTTTGTTGCTGTCTTTCTCTGTTGTTCTCCTAGACATGAGTGATGGTGACTAGTGCTCCCATCTGCCTTTCCCCAGTCTAGTCTTCTTAGGGTGACTCAGGGTTTAGGCATCCTGCTCGCCGCACGGGTTCTCACCCTGTCTAGGGTATCAGGGCAGACAGGTGCCAGCTTAGGGTTTGTCAGGGGTGGCCGTTCTATTTCCCATCCGTAGATAAGGGTCCCCCTTCCCCTCCGTCTGGTGCGACACGACTGCTGCTGGGATAGCGGTCGTGACAGTATATCTGGCTTTTTTTTTAAAAAAAGAGACATTTCTTTTGTTTTTTTTGTGCCTGCTGTTTTGCTTTGTATTTTTCTGTTCCACTATGGATCCGGTTACGGCTTTGGCGAAACAATTACAGGGGTTATCCCTTGAAGTGGCAGGATTAAAAGCAACAGTGCTACAGCAGCAGCAGCAATCCTTGGGTTCCACCGTTGCTACGGGAAACCAAGGTACTCCTGAGCCAAAAGTGGCTTTTCCTGATAGGTACTCAGGAGGGAGAGACCAATTTGTAACCTTCAGAGAAGCTTGTAAATTGTTCTTCAGGTTACGCCCTAGATCCTCTGGCGGTGAGGAACAACGGGTGGGCATTGTAATTTCTCTCCTGCACGGAGATCCACAGGCTTGGGTTTTCTCCTTACCATCTGACTCTCCGGCCTTACGATCAGTGGAGGAGTTTTTGAAGCCTTGGGTCTCGTATATGATGACCCGGACAGGGACTCACTGGCTGAGTCTAAGCTACGTAGACTTCAGCAAGAGAACCGGTCAGCTGAACTATATTGTTTCGAATTCCGTAGGTGGGCTACGGATACATTATGGAACGACTCGGCCCTTAGGAGTCAGTTTTGGCAGGGGTTGTCTGAAAAATTAAAAGACGCGCTGGCGGTATACGAGGTCCCTGGGTCTCTTGAGGCTGCTATGTCTCTGTCCATAAGAATCGACAGACGACTCAGGGAGAGACTATTAAATTCTACAGAGGCCTCTATAGGGCAGAGATCGGTTTCTTATGATCCAGTCGAACCAATGCAAATAGGGGCGCCACTAGACGGGTGAATCCTCCTAAGGTCCGCCGTAGGTCAGAGGTTTGTTTTCGTTGTGGGGAGGGGTCATTTTGTAAAGGTATGTCCCTCAGAACCCAAGAGATCACAAACAAAGTAGCCGCCGGAAAACTAGAGTCCCCAGATTGTGCGGAGGATAACAGTCTGGGCGTATTCGCTTTCTCCATACGCATGTCTCAGTTTTTGTTGTCCGCTACCGTTGTGGCGGGCAATAAGACTGAGATCTGTTCCGTCTTTTTGGACAGTGGGGCGGGGGTCAACTTGGTGGATTCACGGTTTGCTCAGGCTCTGGGTTTTACTCCGGAACCGATACGCAGAACTATTCCTGTTTTTGCCATCGACTCCTCCCTCTTACTCAGAGAGAGTTAACTCAGATCATCCATAATATCCATCTGCAGGTAGGGGACCTCCATAAAGAGCATATCTCTTGTTATGTCCTGGACGGTCTTCCTGCTCCTATGGTATTGGGGCTTCCCTGGCTGGTGACTCACAATCCAGTGGTGGATTGGCAGGCCGGGAGATTGTGGAGTGGAGTGAACATTGTAAGGACAACTGCTTGAGTAGTAGGTGCTCAACACTCTCTTTAACAACTCTACCTGCCTTTCTGTCAGATTTTATGGATGTGTTCTCTGAGAAGGGTTGTCAGGGTTACCACCTCATCGTCCATATGATTGCCCGATTAATCTGTTACCTGGGGCAAAACTACCTAAAACCCGGTTATACAATCTTTCCGGCCTGGAGAGGAAGGCTATGAAAGATTATATTTCGGAGAGTTTGGCTAAGGGACAATCAGACCCTCTTCTTCACCCGTGACTGCAGGGTTCTTTTTCATTAAAAAGAAAGATGGGGGCCTGCGTCCCTGCCTGGATTTCGGGAATTAAACCGGATAACTATCCGAGATCCCTATCCTCTTCCTCTCATTCCCGACCTCTTTAATCAGGTTGCTGGTGCTAAATGGTTCTCCAAAATGGATCTCAGAGGAGCCTATAACCTGGTTCGCATCAGAGAGGGGGATGAGTGGAAGACGGCTTTTAATACTCCGGAAGGGCATTATGAAAATCTGGTCATGCCATTTGGTCTTACTAATGCGCCTGCGGTGTTCCAACATTTTGTCAACGATGTTTTTAGTCGCCTTATCGGGAGATTTGTTGTGATATATCTTGATGACATCCTGGTCTATTCTCCGGATCTGGATACACATAAGATCCATGTGAGACAAGTGCTGCAGATATTAAGGGCCAACAAATTGTTTGCTAAATTAGAGAAATGTGTGTTCGCCGTAAAAGAACTGCCATTTCTGGGGTATGTGTTGTCAGATTCAGGTTTCCGCATGGATCCAGAGAAAGTCCGAGCAATTATGGACTGGGATCTGCCTGAGAACCTGAAGGCATTGCAACGCTTCCTGGGGTTTGCCAATTTTTATAGAAAGTTTATAAAGAACTATTCCTTGGTGGTCAAACCACTGACGGACATGACCCGAAAGGGATCCGATTTTTCCAAATGGTCACATGCAGCCAAAACTGCCTTTACATCTCTGAAGGAGAGATTCACCTCGGCTCCTATTCTCGTACAGCCAGATGTCTTGCTTCCTTTTACTGTATTGTAGAGGTTGACGCATCAGAGGTGGGGGTGGGAGCGGTACTATCTCAGGGCCCGTCCCCTGGTGAATGGCGTCCGTGTGCTTTCTTTTCGAAGAAATTGTCTACTGCAGAAAGGAACTATGATAATGGCAACATGGAACTTTTGGCTATTAAGTTGGCCTTAGAGGAGTGGTGTCATTTTTGGAGGGGCGGTTCATCCCGTTACAGTAATTACTGATCACAAAAACTTAGTATATCTGGAGTCTGCTAAACGTCTCACCCCTAGACAGGCTCGGTGGTCGTTATTTTTACTAGGTTTAATTTTCTAATAACCCATCGCCCGGGCAAAAATACTAAGGCGGATGCATTGTCTCAAAGTTTTCCTGGAGGGGTGATGTTGATGTTCCAGAGCCTATTTTGCAAAAGGGGGTGGTGGTCTCTGCATTACACTCAGGTTTATAGGGGAGGGTGTTGGAAGCCCAGGCCTCCTGCCCCTCGGGTAACCTGTTTGTGCCAGAAAATTTAAGCCTGGAGATACTAAAAGAACACCATAACTCCGCACTGGCAGGACACCAAGGTAGTAAAGCAACCTCTGAATTAGTGTCTTGTCGGTTCTGGTGGCCTAAGTGGCACCAGGAGGTGTTGAATTTTGTGTCTGCATGTGCTACCTGTGCTCGTTCTAAGGTGGATCATACTCGTCCGGCAGGGTGTCTTTTACCTCTGGCCATCCCCAACAGGCCTTGGACGCACCTATCTATGGATTTCATTACTGATCTACCAGTATCAGCGGGAAGACTGTTAACTGTTATTCTGTTGACAGATTCAGTAAAATCGTGCACTTTATTGCTCTTACCGCATTGCCTAATGCTAACACACTGGCTCAGGTTTTTATTGACCACATCGTGAAGCTTCACGGGTCCCTTCCAATATTGTTTCGGATCGTGGTACCCAATTTGTTTCTAAATTTTGGAAAGCTTTTTGTTCTCGTTTAGGGTTCATCTGTCGCTTTCTTCAACTTTCCATCCACAGTCCAACGGTCAGACTGAATGTACCAATCAAAACCTAGAGACATATTTGAGATGCTTTGTTTCCGAAAATCAGGAGGAATGGTCATCTTATTTACCGTTAGCCGAGTTTGCCATTAATAATCGTCGTCAAGAATCCACCGATAAGTCACCATTTTTGGTGCGTATGGTTTCCATCCTCAGTTTTGTACGTTTAGTGAGGGGTGCCGTCTGGGATTCCCGAGGAGGAACGATTTGCGTCTTCACTTTCATCAGTGTGGCAGAGTGTGCAAGAAAGTTTGAAGAGAATTGGTGGTAGATACAAACGTGTGGCTGATAAGAAGCGCTCTGAAGGTCTGGACCTTGAATGAATGACTTGGTGTGGTTGTCTACCAGAAATATCAAGTTGAAGGTTCCCTCATGGAAATTAGGTCCGAGATTTATTGGTCCTTATAGGGTAATTAAGATCATTAACCCGGTGGCTTTTCATCTGGAGCTACCTCAGACTCTAAGGATCCATAATGTCTTCCACAGATCTCTGCTTAAGAGATATGTAGAACCTCCTGAACCATTGCCACTACCGCCTCCACCAGTGGTTGTTGATGGCAGTTTTGAGTTTCAGGTAGAAAAGATTGTTGATTCACGATATGTTTGCCGCTCTCTTCAGTACCTGGTGCACTGGAGAGGTTATGGTTCGAAGAGAGAATGTGGTGCCAGCATCAGAGATAAAGGCGGACAGGCTCATTCGGGCTTTTCATAGGTCCCATCCGGAGAGGCCTGGTCTTGAGGGTCCGGTGGCCCCTCGTAGAAAGGGGGTACTGTCACGACTGTGACTGATCCAGACAGGTCTGGTAGGAGAAGGTCGCAGCGACTTGCTACTCGCGATAGCTTGTGAGTTTGCTCCGTGGTTCAGGGTATGTCATCCGGGTTTTGCCTTGTGAACCTTTTTTTCCTGACTGGGAGTTTGTAGGCATTCTTCTCAGGTGAGTGCTGTCTGCCACTCCCAGCTACTATATTAGTTTCAGTTTCACTTGCAGTCATTGCCAGATATAGTCCTTACTTCCAGTGCTATTCTGACCTTTGAATGAGATCGTTTGATGGTATTGCTGTGGAGATCTTGTCTGGCGCGGACTGTCGTTATTGGGATCATATTCTCAGCTCGTGACTGGATAAGTCTATCTCTGCTGGAGATTGTTTGTTTGTTGCTGTCTTCCCCTGTTGTTCTCCTAGACATGAGTGATGGTGACTAGTGCTCCCATCTGCCTTTCCCCAGTCTAGTCTTCTTAGGGTGACTCAGGGTTTAGGCATCCTGCTTGCCGCACGGGTTCTCACCCCGTCTAGGGTATCAGGGCAGACAGGTGCCAGCTTAGGGTTTGTCAGGGGTGGCCGTTCTATTTCCCATCCGTAGATAAGGGCCCCCTTCCCCTCCGTCTGGTGCGACATGACTGCTGCTGGGATAGCGGAATCGTGACACACTCATGTGGTAGTCGCAGTACTCAGGAGAAGTAGGGCAATGTGTTTTGGGGTGTATTTTTACATATACCCATGTTGGGTGAGAGAAATATCTCTGTAAATGGATAACTTTGTATAAAAAAATTTAAAAAGTTGTCGTTTACAGCGATATTTCTCACACAAAGTATGGGTATATATAAAAATACACCCCAAACCTCATTGCCCTACTTCTCCTGAGTACAGCGATACCACATGAGTGACAATTTTTTGCAGCCGAGATGAGCAAAGGGGCCCAAATTCCAATGAGTACCTTTAGGATTTCACAGGGCATTATTACGCATTTGGATTCTCACGCTTTAGGACCCCTAAAATGCCAGGGCAGTATAAATACCCACATGTGACCCCATTTTGGAAAGAAGACACCTCAAGGTATTCCGTGAGGGGCATGGCGAGTTCATAGAAAAAAATAAATTGGCACAAGTTAGCGGAAATTGATATATATATATATATATATTTTTTTACAAAGTCTCATATTCCACTAATTTGTGACAAAAATTAAATTTTACATGAACTCACCATACCCCTCACGGAATACCTTGGGGTGTCTTCTTTCTAAAATGGGGTCACATGTGAGATGTTTGTACTGGTCTGGCATTTTAGGGTCTCCGCAATCATTACACATATGGCCAGCATTAGGAGTTTCTGCTATTCTCCTTATATTGAGCATACGGGTAATGAGATATTTTTTTTTCCGTTCAGCCTCTGGGCTTAAAAAAAAAAAAAAAATGAACGGCACAAATTTTTTCATTCGCATCGATCAATGTGGATGAAAATGTCTCTGCCAAAATCAGTGACTGCGGTGCGGTGGGCTGGGCGCTAACTACCTAACAAGTATCTAACCAACTGGCGGTGATAAGGGACCCTTATGCCTCATTCACACGCCCCGCAATTCTGTTTGCGGAACGGAATTGCAGACCTATTTATTTCTAGAGGGACAGACTATGTCCCGCTCGGATCCGAAATTGCGGATCCGCACTTCCGGGTCTGCACTTCCGTTCCGCAAAAATATAGAACATGTCCTATTCTTGTCCGCAATTGCAGACAAGAAAAGGCATTTTCTATATAGTTCTGGCAATGTGCGGATCTGAAAAATGCGGAAAGCACATTGCCGGTGTCCGTGTTTTGAGGATCCGTGGATCCGCAAAACACATATGGACATGTGAATGGAGCCTTACAGGGGTGTGATCAGTGACAGGGGGGTGATCAGGGAGTCTATATGGGGTGATCAGGGGTTAACAAAGGGTTAATAAGTGACAGGGGGTGTAGTGTGGTGCTTGGTGCTACTTCACATAGCTACCTGGTCCTCTGGTGGTCGATCCCAGCAAATGGGACCACCAGAGGACCAGGTAGCAGGTATATCAGACGCTGTTAACAAAACAGCGTCTGATATACCTCTTTGATGCGATTTATTTCGCATCTACAGCCTGGCAGCGATTGATCATCGCTGGCAGGCTGCAGTATAACTTCTGATCTTTGAGATGCTGTGAACGCGCGCATTCACAGCAAATCTCGCCTCTCTCGCGCCAAGGAGGAACTAACCTGCTACTGCCTGGACGCATCCCTGCGTTAGGTGGTCGGCAGGTGGTTAATACTGAAGCACAGTAGTTCTATAAACTAACAGACTAACTGGGATTGTGGCAGCGGGTGAACAAGATGCACATTGCTATTACACTCAATCGGCATTGTCACTTCAGTTTCCCTATGCTCTCTCTACAGTGTCTAACATCTGTCCCTACAATGTCCCTGCACTCACCTATCGAATAATCTATAATTAAAAGCCTTCTGCAACACTGTCCCTAGTGCATAACTGCTTGTCACGTCTCTCCCTAAGCTCAGCTCACAGTGAAATGATGAAGACTTCACAGCATGAGGCTTTTATAGGGTTGTGACATCACAGGGTATGGCTATCTGCTGATTTGCTAGCTGCCCTGCATTATGGGTCATATCAGTTTCCCGGGATTTTTATTTTACTTTGTAACCCTTGCAGCTGCAAATTAAATTTTTCCTAAACTATGGATGCTCAACATTATTAGTAATAGGCCACAGTGGCCCATGCTGGCTTTGGAATGGCACAATTATAGTTGAGGAGAAAGATGATGAGATTGTTGATTGGATGGCTTACTCTTCCTCTCAGTTGCAGCATGATGACATGGAGGCAACTTTAGAGTCTGTCACCATGCTATGGATTCAGGTCTCACAGCGTTCCTCCTGCTCCTCCTTGCAGCCCCAGTTTTCCCTGTCTTCACTGCCCCTTCCTAAAGGTGTGCCATCCTTTTTCCTAAGAAGTGGCAAGAAATCCTCACCTCACCCAACGGCAGACAGCCAAGACAGTCTCCCTGTTTACAACTTGTGTGAACCCTGAGGAGGAGGTGGAGGAGGATGCAGACCCTAGGCATAGCCGTGTTGGTAGTTGTGGCCTGTGGCCCCATAGCCACGCTATTGGTGTTGGAGGCAGCAACAGTGACAGTCGCGGAAGATCACAGCATCGGGGAGTGTGGGGGTGTGGGGGAAAACCCGCAATGATATCCCACAGTCTTATAGAAGCCAGGACCACGTCTGCTTTGGGATCTGCCAATGACGCTGTGGGTTTGTAAGGCCCAAAATGTGATAGAGCTAAGCCCAGTTTTGCTTCCTCTATCTCTGCTGTGTGAGTATCTCCTGTCTGGCCTTTTTTCTCTTTGCTGTGGGAAGGCAAAAGCATTGGCTTGTGCAAGCTGTGCAAGAGCAAATAAGATATGGGATGACTAAAACAAATGTAAGCACCACAGCTCTATTGAACGACATGAAGTGGCATCACCTCATCCAGTGGGCAAACAGAGGTGGAAACCAGCCACCAGAGTAGGAGTTTGCTCCTTCTCCCTTTTGAATGAGCCAGGCTGCATCTACGATCAGTACGGTGTCTTGCAAATCATTTTCATCCCTTTCAGCTTCGCCCTCTCAAACTCCTTTTCCGCTCCATCATCAGCCATCAATAACAGACTGCGTGGCCAGGAAACAACTCTGTGCACCCAGCAATCTTTTGGAGCGCAAGCTTTATTCCCACCTGGCCAAGTTGCTGGTGGTGCAGTTGCTGCTGTACCATTTAGTCAAGTCTGCTGCTTGTAGAGAGCCAATGGCATGTGCTCACTAGAAGATTCCTAACTGGCATTATTTCTTCAAAAAGCTATCCCTGCCTTGTACTGTCATGTGGTGGATAACGTGGGCCGCTGTTTGGTAAGGTTTACTCCATGATGTAACTCTTACAGGCTGGGACAGTACATGTCTTTCATGGCCCACGTGGGTCAATGTTTTTTTCAGACAGCAGCCAGGAAGCACAAGAGCAACAAGGCCAGGTCCTTTTGACCCCCACACTAGGCACTTATCCGTCTCCCCCTCCTCTATGGATATGTTCCCATCCCCAAAAGCAGTTAGGAACAGGGTCACTCGCACTAACCTTCCTCTCTATTACATGTGTCAGGTTAAACGCTGCTACTCGTATTGGAATTGATTGGCCTGGGAGGCAGTAGCCACACCAGTTGCTCAAGTACACAAAGCAGCAACATCCTGCTGGCTGTCACCGCACCAACTCTAACTGAGCAAAGTGGTTAACAATATGGTTGCAACATCATGGCCATCCTGAAATTACACATGCTCCCTGCATGTCACACGTCATCAACCTTGTGGTGCAGAGCTTTTTAAATAATTATACTGACTGGTAGAGGAGCAATAGAACGTTGATGAGGATAGCACCAGCCCAAAAACTCAATCATCTCAGTGGGGGATGGAGCCTGAAATACCTGGTTCCTAGTGCAGTCTGATGATTGCTGGATAGCCATAATTTTAGTCCTTCGCTACAAAGGCAAAATGGGAGAATGTTTTCCTCTGGCAGAAAGGACAACAATTGTAAGTTTTTACTGGGAAACACTGTGTACACAGCTTGCTGCAGTTTATGGAGAGCAGAAGCCTTCCGTCAGCGTGTCTGAAAGAGAGGCCCCGCTCAGCCCTCCCCATGGGACTGCTATGGGGACGAGGACAAGGGGCCCAGTTGGGATCATCTCCTTCTACTGGCGGAGATAACTTGGTCAGGACTCTATGCTCTAAAAACAACTTTTAGCAAACGAGGCAGTGGAAAAAATGGCTAAAGGGTCATTGAAAGGGGTTTAGATGGAAATCCTTCTGTCTTGTGTTGGGGACCTGGTTTGATCCTCGCTACGGGGCCCTTACTTCTCTATGTACTCCACTGCTGACAGCTATTGCCTTAATGCCTTGGTTCAGGCCTACCTAAACTATGGCCAGTTTCTGTCGCTTGCCCAGTACATTAACTCCATTGGATTTATGGTCAGACAGACTGGAACAGTGGCCTGAACTGGCAGATCATGCTCTCAATATTCTTTATTGCCCTGCCTCCAGTATTATTTTAAAAATTTCAGCACTTTGGGTGACACCCAAATGGAGTTGTCCTCCGCCAGTGTCCAAAACATCATATTTGACAAAAATGAACCAAGCATGGATTCAAGAGGATCGCACTCCTCTAGCTGATTCCAATGAACAGACCTTGCCCACCTCGCCTTGCTAGTGATGCCCCATCTTGCCATTGTTGCTGCCTGCCTACCTACCATCACGTTCTCTATGGCTGCTGCTGCGGCCTGCATCCTACTACTAATTCCTCTCAATCGTCAGTTTATGTGTATTCACTTTCCACATGGTTTAAATGTAATATTTTTTTGGGGGAGGGTTAAGACAGTTAAAATTTTAAAGAAGTCATTCTGCAGATAATGATAATAAATAGCCACTAAAGAATGTCTAAGACAAACTACCAAACATATCTGGGGCAGATACTAATACTGACTGAAGATCTTCAGCCAACTAAGAAAGAATGTTTTCTAATTAAAAGGGTTGTCCTGACAAGAGCATTGGATCAGTTTATGCTCTGATGCTCTCCTTTGCTCTTTGCTCGCTAAATCGCGCAGGACAAAGGAATTATCTGGAGTTCCGGTGACGAACCGCGCTCTCCATAGGGCTGTCAGTGAGCCCGATGACATCACCCCACTGATGGGCGGGCTTTAGCTCTGCCCTAGTGTCACGGCAGGGAGTGGGGAAAACCCCCCGCCGCGCACGATCCTCGGCCGCCGGGCCTAAAAACAGGGATAAAGGGAGCAGGTGACCTCCTGGCACGTCCCCTAAAACTGGCCCTGGTCTCCTAACTGTATGGGCCGACCTTGAAGGTAGGAGGGCCCATACCACAGGAACCTGGAGCCCTGAGAATCCCTGCTTAACCCTGGATATAAGGACAGGGCAGAGACCACCTGCTCACCCTAGACGATGGATGAGCAGGAGTCTCCAGATGCCCCCACACCAGCCGGGACCCAGACATTGTGCGCTCGCATGGCAGGCAAGTAACATGAGATACATATAGAGAACCCACACTTACCTGCCACCCTGGAGATTACGAGCCAGCGCCAGGGCCTCCGGGACCCCCATGCGAACACCAGATGCGTGGGGGAGATCCTGGCAAGGAAGCACACCATCTGGTCTTTGCTTAAAACCATCCGGGAAAGCAAGCCCCTTCCGGAGCAAACACACAGTGACTACAAGCTCCAGGCATACCCACACCATACAACAACACCAGGTGGGGAAGGGGTACACACTTGCACACTGGAAAGGCTACATAGAATACAAAGCATAGGGAACAATATATAGAAAACAATATAACAAATAAGAGTGACTCACACAGACATAACATGGGTGCAAGCAACCACCTCCAGCACATGCTCACACCAGGGCTGGAGACAAACAAACTGAACTCAGGCTCCAAACACAGACACTTAAGGAGGCCAGAGGACACACCCAGCACCAGACATTAACCATGTGTAAACCACACCCAAGGAAAGTGCTCTCAAACAAGGTGAGCACACACATGCTAAACCACATGTTGCCACCGGCAACAGCATGTGTGGCTTTGTGTCACCACACCAACTCAGAGCTGCCGTGGCCCTGCCCCCACATGAAATACGCAACAACACGTTGCCAACGACAAGCGAATGTGAGGCAGCAGGTCAAAAGCCACGACCGCAAAGAGGGTGACACGTTGCCAACGGCAACCGCACGTGAGGCAACGGGATAGCAGCCCCCACGTGCAGACGATGCTTTGCCGCTGGCCACAACCCAGTCGCGACCTTAACTAAGGTCGTGACACCTATCCTGTAAAACAGCTAGGGCAGCGCTAAAACCTGCCCATCAGAGCCGGAAGCCTCCGCCCGGGAGTGTGCTATTGTAAATAAAAGAGCTGAAATGCTCCGATGCTCTTGTCAGGCGGGCTGCCTGGGTGAAATTATGGGTATGCCCAGGTTCAGCTCTGAACTTGCTCTAAATTTCTTTAAGCAGCCTAAATGTATGTGATTACTGCATTAACATGGATATCTTCCCACAGTCCAGACAGGTTGAATGCGATCAATAGACCTCTCCTTGCTCCTTGCTACCTATCTTGCCACTCTTACTGTCTATCTGCCTACCATCACATTGTGTATGGCTGCTGCATGCTGCAACCTGCATCATGCCACTTATGCCACTTCTCAATCATCATGTTCTGTGTGGCTGCTGCTGCCTACATCATGACACTAATGCCCCTTGCTAACCATCATGTTCCACTTTATTTATTTATTTTTCTCATAACACCATGTGATTCTACATCATCTGCCTCTGATAAAGGACCATTTTTGGAAGCTTTGGAATATTAAAAAACATGAAAAACGTGTCGACTCAGTGTGTTTTCAAATATGCTGTATAATAACACAGTCAAAAGTGTGCTTACCCATTGCTATGTATGTCAGTGTCAAACAGACATCATGTACTACCGCTGTCATTGCGTTCCAGAGATTGGGGAGGGAAAAAATAATAATAATAAAAACAAAAAGAGAAAACAAGTTTTCCTAAAAAATTATGAGTCCTAGAAGGCTCGAGGGGGTTATATACAAACTTTTAGGGCAAATGGGGCAACTTCGGTTCGGCCTAAAACGATTCAAGTTCGAACAGAACTTTTTCAAAAAACTTACGGGACCCAAACAAAGCTCGACTATTTCTTTCATCTCTTTCATCTTTTTCGTCTCTTTCAATTCATCTAAAATGTCCTCAAAATATTTAATATATTTAATAAAAAGTACAGTACAATATATTAAAAAAAAGTACAGTACAATGACTGAACAAACTCAATAAATTTACAGAATGTGAATTCAAATCTGCAGTATGCTCTGTATGTTGTGGATTTGTACAGCGCAGATTCCATTTATTACAATGAGTGAAATCAGTGGTTAAATTTGCACCATAATTTTAGTATGGATTTCCAAGTTTAATTGCATATTATTTACTCTCTCTATGCACAGAAGAATTAGGCTTTATGCACACGACCGTTGTTTGATTCCGTGTCCGTTGCTTTGTTTTTCGTGATTTTCTGCGGACCCATTGGTTTTCAATGGGTCCGTGGAAAACTCGGCAAATGCGTCCGTGGTCCGTGATTCCAGTCTGTCAAAAAAATATAACCTGTCCTATTCTTGTCCGTTAAAAACGGTTCACGGACCCATTCAAGTCAATGGGACCGTGAAAAAATGCGGATGGCCATGCGTGTGTCATCCGCGTTCCGCGTCCGTTTTTTTTTGTGGATCCCTTGGCAGGCACTTGGCAAAAATTGTCAGCCTGTCTTTTGGTAAAATCTTTTGGGTCATGTCCGCTAAAAAAAAACTGAAGACACACGGAAACACAACGGAAGGCAAAAACGGACACGGATCACTGAACAACGGAACCCCTTTTTGCGGACAGCATAAAAAAACGGTTGTGTGCATGAGGCCTTAAGGAAAGGTAAAATTAGAACTTACTTGTTAAATCCCTATTGGGCATGGGCACTGCTCTGCTCACCTGCCCCTCTTCACTCACCAGCGTTCCTCTCCTCCTTCTCAGCAGGTCAGACTACCAGAGCTCTATGGCTGTTCCTTCTTTCAGGCTGTGGCCTATTTCTTGCTTGCAGTGCTTCTCACTGCCTATAAAGTGCACACATTTCCTCTAGCTCTTAATGGGCCGGTAAGCTTACATCTAAATCCTCCCCAGCCCACGGCAAGCCACCCAGGGGTACTTAAGGCACCTTCCCCCGAGGGAGGGTGTCTGAGCAATAGGTTTTAGTCCAACAGTGTCCTTTAAAGTTGTGGTGTTCTAGGTTTGTCTGCCTGTGTACCCACTTCTGCCTGTTGTCTAGGTTTTAACCCTTGCTGTCTGACCTGACCTCTGCTTGATCTCTGTTCTGACCTTGAGCTGGCTGCCATGATCTTAGAATATTTAATGGATTGCACAAACACTGCCTGCCCTGACCTTGCCCTACTCCCATGGGTCAGCAGTCACTTGAACAGAGATTACTTCAACATGTAGTGGCCTGGTGGTTCCCCTGCAGTGAAGACCGGATACCTGTATAGAGGTTGAAGGGTGAACCTGCCCCAAGGTAAATCTGTCACATCCACTTCATAATAGTACTGCATAGGGCACTGTCCAGTTTAGGATTGACCCTGATGTTTACCACACCTACTGTAGCATACAAGCTGTATGCAAATCATTCTGTCATAAGATACTAATGGTGAATTTAGTATACATGTCATATTGGAGCAGCTTATTGCGGTTCTCTGAGTGAAGAGAAGTAAAATGACATTTCATGGTAACACTAACATTATGTCTTTCTCCTAGCAGGTAGGCTGTGACTGTGCCATGTTATAAACTAGATACACTACCATGCATGCACTCTGTTTTCTAAAGAGACAATAATTAGTGGTTGATGATGATAACTGAAATATTGACGAAAGAAAAAAAAAATCCTTTAACACAAGTAACATAATTTCTGTTGCTATAACAGTGCTTAGTTGTTTTATTCTAGTCTAGACATGAGCAATTTTGTGTTGTGAGAATCAATAAAAGCAGATGTTTGCTGAGATTATGGCCCCTAAACTGAATCCCAGGCTGAAAATTTAACAGATTTATTCACAATCAATAGGGAGAAATCACTGCATATTCATCTTAGAATCAAAGAGTGGATAGGACCAAAAAAAGTACCAAAATAAAAACAATGTTGTAGCTTATAAGAAATTAATTATAATGGTCAGTCAGCCTATGAAGACATGACTAAGGAGCATTGTAACAGCAAGGATTTTTGAGTTTCTTTCCACTGGAAAATAAAGTCAAATTAGTTTATTTAGAAACTCATTTCTTTAGCTAAAATGTCTTTTATTACAAAAATAATATGCTTTGCTTGAAGTTGAAACTCATAAAATAACATAAAACTAGACTTAATGGAAAATGGAAGCTTAATTTCTCAAAATTATATTTCTATAAATGTTTATTAAAATATGCAAGCAAGATATTCTGCCAAGGGAATCTTATTTTGTTTTATGATTGAGAAATTCTTACAGTAGGATACGGAAAACTGAGCCCAACTTACTTTTCCATAAGTATTTATATAACTATAGCTTTAATTTTACTTTTGACCTTCAATAATGATTTTAGCAAGTTTTTCTGCTGAGGCTCAGTTCACAAGGACAAAATCTGACACTGATTCATCAGCAAAAAAATGAAATTTTCCACTACGGAACCCACATTCAAAACATATCAATAGCTTCCTATTGACTTCAATGTACAAAGCCTGACCTTTTTCACATAATAGAATTTTCAGCAACACATTTTAAAAAATAATTTTACTTCTACTTCTTGCTAACCACATTATGTAGGTCACAAGATGTAGGGGATAGACAGAAGTATTGGAATGGGTTGGAAGGCAATGGAATATAGTTGTATATCCCTGCAGAAGAACAGCACACATGGACAGAGGCTGGCAAGACCAGAAACTCTATCATCTTGGTTGTTGGTTTCTCAGGTCAAAATTCTTGCATTACAGGTGGCATTTCAGCATAAGGCCTCTTGAACACGGCCGTTGTGGTTCCATGCATTGGGGACTGCACAGGCAATGTCTGTACGGCGGCTGGGATGGATCCAGACCCATTCAACTTAAAAAGGGTCTGTCATCCGTCCGTTCCACAAAACAATAGAACAGGTTCTATTTTTTTGCGGAACGGAAGGAAGGTTCAGAACCCCACGGAAACACTCCTTAGTGGGCTTCCGTTCCATGCTTCCGTTCCACACTGCACCGCATCTCCAAATTTGCAGTCCCATTCAAGTGAATGAGTCCGCAATCGTGATGCGGAATACACACGGCCAGTGCCCGTGTATTGCGGAACCGCCGTATGCGGCCCGCAATACGGCCACAGGAGCACAACGGCCATGTGCAAGAGGGGACAGATTTTTCTTAAACACACATGGTGTTATGAGAAGAAAAAAAAAAAGTTGATTGTAATGTTTGGGGACCAAGCATCCAGACCAAAAATTATGCCTTAATGGGGGAAAGAATGAGCGAATGCAGTACAGTGTGGATGTGGAAAGGGTAGGGAAATAGAGGCATATGGGTGCAATAGTAGCAGCAGCAGTAGCAGCATAGCATGGAACATACAAGGCAGAATCATCTGTTGACGAGTAGTAGTAGTAATAGTATTGGTAGAAGTAGTGGCGGATGTGTAGCGTTAATAGTGGTGGCAGTAGAGGATTAACAGTGAGGAGTAGCAGTTGAGGCAGTTGCGGCAGCAGCAGCCACATGGTATATGTTGGCAGGCAAACAGACAGCAGCAGTGGCATGATGGCAGCAGCTGTACGGAACCTAAAGGTAGACAGGCAGGCAGAGAGCAACAGTGACAAGATGGGGCACCATCACCAAATCCATATCTATTCATTGGCTTCAGCTGGAGGAGTGTGTAGGAAAATAGTCCTTGAGAAAGCCGGTACTGGCGAAACCGGTCAGGCAGAGGGATCTGCGTTTTTTTTTTTCATGATATGCCTTTGAAAAGTTTTTATTTTGTGAGTATAACCAAATAAAACAAATTCCTTTGCTGTTACATCCTGCGTACGTTTTTTTTCTCTCTCCATTTCTTCTCCTGAGTTGCCACTTTTACACGAGGGTCAATAAAATAGTGATGTCATCTTAGGCTAGCTGCAGACGTCCATTAAACCCGGACTTGAGCAGTCCGTGTTAATGCGGGCTGGATTTGTTCTTTACAGCCGGAGCGCACAGCATCATTGGTTGCTATAAGCCAGTCTGCAGTGGTGGCCAAATTCCAATGGTCTTTATAGCTTTTTCACTCCGGGCATTCATTATGATAATCCACCCTTGTCAGAAAAGGAGACTCTAAGGCTAGATTGGTAGAGTTAAACCGGACGTGAGCAGTCTGTGGTAGTGCGGGCTGGATTTGTTCTTTACAGCCGGAGCGCACAGCATCATTGGTTGCTATGATGCCGTGCGCTCCCTGCCGCCGCTGCAGGATAGTAATACACTGGTATAAATCATACCAGAGTACTACTGTAGTGCAGCGGCGGCAGGGAGCACACCGCGTCATAGCAACCAATGACGCCGGGCGCTCCGGCTGTAAAAAACAAATCCAGCCCGCACTACCACAGACTGCTCACGTCCGGTTTAACTCTACATCTAGCCTTAGAGTCTACTTTCCTGACAAGGGTGGATTATCATAATGAATGCCCGGAGTGAAAAAGCTATAAAGACCATTGGAATTTGGCCACCACTGCAGACCGGCTTATCAGGAGGAGAGACTGAGCACCACCCATGTAGTGGTAACATTTATCTGTCAAAACTGATCCTATTTTAAATAGACTTTATTTTAACAGTAATATCTGCACGCTTCAAGTCGTTGTACCCTATTGCTTTTCTATATCTCCCTGATCACGGGAATGTTTTGTGACTTGTTCTGAGCTGTATGTGATCTATGTATTTTCTTTGGATTTTGCAATGCTAATTGTACTGGGAATAAGCTGGCAATAAGCCAAGATAGACTTCAGGTTTGAAAAAGAAAAAAAAAACACAGCTGTTACTGTTCAAATGAGAGAAAAAAAATGTTCTTCCAAAGGACTACTTCTGAAGTTCTGCTGCAGCTGTATTATAAGGCAATACCTGCAGCTAAAAGGCATTGGATGCACCAGGCTCACCCAGCCTTAGTTCCTCACCTCCAGGCTGAATGCTTTCCCTGCCCATTCTTATTGTAAACAATTATTCTTCTTTCTAGTCTTGCCCTTGACTATCCCTGACACTAGCTTGATTGTGACTGTACATTGTCCCTAAGATTGTTTTCTGACAGAGACTTCTACACCCATCCATCCTCATTCACAACCCAACACAGAATGCAAGTCCCTCTGCCACTTTCTCCTAGGGTCATAAGAGCATCCTTCTACCTCCTTTGTTATTTCTCTCCAATGGGTGCAGTAAAATGACGCTGCACACCATTTTACTGGATTCGTTAAAAGTAAACATGAAAGCTTCAGGTTTGTCTTGTAGGAGAATTTATGTGAAGTTTGTAACAAACATTATTCATTATGAACTAGTTTGCCCATCTTTAAAGCAGCACAGCTGACCATAACTAAATCTTCCTGAAAACTGTCCCCAACACTACACACTGATTACAATTTTGCTAATTATATCCCTTTTTAAACACTACTCTGCAATACTGAAATCAGAATAACAACTGGAGAGACAAGAAAACCAATCTCAGCAGATAATAACCAGAATCAAAAGAAACAGATTCAAATGGCAAGACCCCCCATATTTTTACAAAGAGGCCGCAGATTTTCTTTACACTAAGCACTCTTTCACACGAGTGGATGCAGTGCGGGTAATCTTCTGTGTGAAAGAAAGCCAAGGCCCGTTCCGGACAGCAGAGACACAGAGCATTAACATGATTGATAATGCTCCGTACCTCTGTGATCTTTTTACTACAGAATAACAGTGAGATAAAGTTGTCACCGTGATTTTGTGGTAAAAAGATCGCAGAGAGGCACAGAGCATTATCAATCATGTTAATGCTTCATGTCTCTGCTGTACGGAATGGGGCTTGGATCTCTTTCACACAGCGGATTCCACCCACGACATCCGCTCGTGTGAAAGAGCCCTAAGCCCAATGCATGTCTACACTCACCCAGTCCCAATAAAATCTGGTCCTACCTCATCCAAGGTGTCGCTGGTGTTGGCATGATGCCCGCTGGATCCAGAACAAGGTCCCTGTGGTGAGAAAAAAGAATAATAACATAAGGAAGGGATGGTGACTGCCCCTGCGAGCAGGGGGCGCTGTGCTGGCCTGTAAGACTGAGCCATGCCAATGTATAGAAGGGTAATCTAGGACATTTCCCTTAAGTGCTACCACACAGTACTAATGCCCACATTGTGGCTCCTCACAGTACTAATGCACCCCCCCTCCTCCCCTCCTTGCCTCTGCGCCCCCTCATGTTTGAAGAGTGCGCTGACGGGGCCTGGCATTCTCACTGTACTTCATGCCGAGCCCGTGAGAGTGCTCCCATTACAAGTGAGTGCAGCGGGCTCCTTCCCCCACTGGGCCCGGTCGTATCCTCTGCTACCGCAATCCTTACGCCGCTGGCAAGAACACAAACATACTACAAAAAAGATCTGGTTTAACACAAAAACAAAACAAAAAAGGTACTAGTCAATGTATTAGTTGCAAGATAGAATGATTTTTTGGACACAACTGCACATAACTTACACCATAACTGATAACCCATCACTAATGCCAAAAACATTTAAAGGGGTTCCCTGAGATTTTGATATTGACGACCTATCCTCAGGAAAAGTCCTGACGTTCAACTCCAAGTGAATGGGGCTAAGCTGCAATACCAAGCACAATTGCTATCCAATGGATGGCACTATGCTTGGTAACTAGCAAGATGGATGTGACACTTAAAAGAGTGCCCCAGCTGCCACAAACATCTGGGAATAGGTCATACATTTCAGAATCTTGAAAAACCCCTTTGAATAGAAGCTAACCAATCAGGAAATCCACTTCCCAAACAAGCCTAGCTGCAGCAAAGAGCTCAGCTGTCCCACAACAATGGATCAGCTTTGAGAGCTGTATAGCAACTGTTCTAAAATAAACTAATAAACAGGAGAAGACACAGCATTAGGTAAATTCCTACTGACTGCAACACTTATAAACTGATTTGCAAAAAAAAAAAAGTTAAACGTTACCATTGATATATTCTGTGTGTACAATGATAAAATAAAATAAAAATTTAATGGAACTAAAAGTGTGCCTGCATATGTTGTGCATAAATGGAGGGAGGACCTCGGGATAATTTGATCTCACGGGACTCTGACATTCACAGACATACCAAATAGGTAAATGACTGTAAACTGTGTGCTATATGTTACATAGTAACACAACTGTCTATATGCTTTTTCATTATAATGCTGCCAAAAGCCAGTAAGTGCAATATGTTGTATAGTTCTGCACATTATGGCAGGAAAAAACTTTTTATTTTACATATGACATCAAAGGTTCTGTAAGACATGGCATTGTGAATATTCCCGTTCTTATTCCTCTGCTATCACTCTATTTCAAAGACCATTCATACGTCAACATCATCCTTGTGTCTATATGTAGGTGTATTTCTACGCTGTTTATAAACTTTGCAGCATAAATGGCAGTTTATTTGTCACCTTCTGGAATATCACCTGACATGGTAATTAGAAGACTGTTCTGTTCAACTCAAGGTGAATTTAATTCCTGGCAGGATGTGCTCTATTGGCATAGGTGGCTGATTAATTTCCCTTACAGCTAGAGAACTAAAACAATTTCCCTGGGATATAGATACGGTATTGACATGCAGAACTGTAACGTAACACTGAAACATGGAAGTTATGGGGCATGGAAGGCTAATCATCAATACAATACACATATCTGAAAACTCAATGTTCATATGCATCTATTATAGAAATGTATATGATTGAGAGTCTCATTCATACAATACGTGTGAGTGTGTTGTTTCTGCAGCACGTGCATAGATTTCTTTTATGATGTATATGGAGTAGACATTGAAATATTAGCAAAAAAACATGTGCAACTTACACTATTCTATTGGTATTCTATTGGTACTGTCAGGGGTGTATACAAATATCATAGGGATGCACTGCAAAATTTATTATGGGACCCCCTGCCCAATCTAGTTTGCCAGTTCGTATGTGTCAAATAGAGATGGCCTTGCAGTTTGCCCAGCAGTCGGTTCGCAGCGAACTTTGCACGTTCGCGATTTGGCGAACATGCGAACATATGGCGATATTCGGGCCACCATATTCTTTTATATTGTGAAGAACTTTGACCCATGACACATCATCAGGTGGTACAGGACAGCCAATTGAAAAGTTTCAGTACATGGACATACCTTACCTTATAAATAGACCTGATCAGTGGAGCGGGGACAGACTGTTAGGGACACAAATAGCTAGCTAATAGTCCTACATTTAATAGGTCATTTTAAGGACTGGTATAGGTGTATTATTAATAGATGTGCAGTACAGAGAGGTGTAATACACTTATAATATACTTTCTAACATAGAAAGCATATAATAGTGGATTTGTATCGTGCAGCATTGTGACTGGTGAGCGGTTCTGCAGCGATACTACAACTCCAAAGAGTGACAAATGCAATTAGAAAAAATAATTATAACTGGTGTGATATACCAGTCGCCCCCCAAAATGACAGATTGAAGCGGGGTGTTAAATACCAATATAGTACCAATTTCTTTATAGTGTATTTGGGTACTGCAGCATAAGTTTGCTATTTGCCTGCGTTCCCTCTGCTACACACAGTGACAAATGGTACTGGAAAAAATTATTATAACTGGTGTGATATACCAGTCGCCCCCCAAAACAACAGATTGAAGCGGGGTGTTATATACCTCTTCCACAAACACTGCGCTTCTCTAAAGACTTTTGTCACAGGGCCATTTAAAAAATGACAGGCCGAGGAAGAGGCAGGTCCTTCCGCAGGGGTGGTAGGGGTCGGGCAGGAGCACCAGGCCAGAGTCTAAGTGGGAAGTTGCAGAAGGTGCGTGCGATTACGTCAAAGGACGCACCAGACTTAGTTGAGTGGCTCACTCAGCTTTCCGCTTCTGCACCCTCATCATCCTCTCTATCTGCACCCTCTTCATGCTCTGCTGTGTGCACCCCCAAAGACACCACCACCACCATATACCCTCCGCTTGAGTCATATGAATTATTTTTTTCCGATCCATTACAAGACATTTCCAATGTGCAGCCATTCTTGGCATCAGATCAGGAAGAGGAGGTAGCAACGGCCGCCACTCAGCAGTCTGACGACAGTACCCAGAACAGCCCAAGGAGGTTGGTCCCTGCTGTTGCTGCCTACTCCGAGATCTCTAATGTAAGTGGTGGGGAAGGTGATGTCGATGATGACATGTCTATGGACGTCACGTAGGTGCCCACAAGAGAGGAAGAGGAGGGAAGTTCATAGGGAGAGATGGACCAGCAGATAGGGAGGAGAAGCAGGCAGAACTTACATTGCACAGGAGGCAAAAAGCAGACTGCTAATATATCAGGAGCGGGCCATCCATCATGCACGGTCACATCTGGCTCTCCCAGGATGCCGGCACATGGCTCCACAGTGTGGGCTTTTTTAACGTGTCCGCTGCTGACAATAGTGTTGCCATCTGCGGCCTTTGCTGTCAACGCATAAGTCGCGGTAAGCCAAACACTCACCTAGGGATGACTGCCTTAAGGAGGCATCTGGCCTTCCATCACCGAGCACAGTGTCCTTCCAATTGTCCTCCACTCCACCTTCTATCGTGCCGTCCTCACGTTTATGTGACAAAAGGCAGGCTTCCATGGCCCAAATGTTCGAGCATAAAAAGATGATGAAGACGGGAACCCTCTTGCCCAACAGTTGACCGCTGGCTTGTCGGAACTGCTAGCCCGCCAACTACTGCCATATAAATTGGTGGGCTTGGAGGCCTTTAGAAAATTTGTGGCCATAGGAACACCGCAATGGAAGGTCCCAGGAAGGAAATATTTCTTCCAGAAGGGCATCCCAGAGCTTTTAGGCTACGTTCAGCAGCAAGTGAATGTATCTCTGACACACAGTGTCAAGAAACATTTGACCACAGACAGGTGGTCTAGCAAACAGGGGCAGGGAAGGTACATAACTTTTACTGCCCACTGGGTGAACCTTCTGACGGCTGTCAAGCATGCAACCCGAGGCACCCGTGTAGATTTGGTGTTACCGCCACGGATTGCATGCAGGCCTTCCTCGTCTTCTCCTCCTCCTACTCCATCCTCCCTCTCCTCCTTGGCTGACTCCTCCTTTTCCGCTGATACCGTCTCTTCCACTGCGCCACCCCAAGTCCCCAGAACCTATTCAACATACCAGGTGAGACATTGACATGCTGTGCTTTGTCTGTTGTGCCTGGAAGCCAAGAGCCACAGCGGTCCTGCACTGCTTTCAGCTCTGCGGTCACAGGCCAGTGGCTAGCCCCACTTAATTTGACAGTTGGTAAAGTGCTGACATTCAGCAGCGACACAACCTGCCTGTCAGACGTCTGATTTGTGATTGCCCGACGTGATGGAACTCCACCTTGTAAATGCTTGATAGGCTGCTCCAGCAGAAACGTGCAGTTAATGACTACCTGTACAAACTCTGCGGCAGGACAGGTCCTGGGAAGCTTGTTTTTTTTTTCACCACTCCAGTGGCTGCTCATGCACAATGCATGCAGACTTCTGTGGCGATTTGATGAGATTACCAAACTGGTCAGTTGCAGCCAGGGTGCCATCAGTGACATTGAACCTTATGCCTTCTTTCTGAAGCGTGCATTGCATTGTGTCATTGATCAAGCCGTCAAGGAGCAGGAAGATCAGGAAGTCGCAATGCTGAATGAATTCCCAGAGCGGGCTAATCCATCTGAGACATGTCAACAACAGGAGTCTGAAGAGAAGTCAGAGGAGGATGGTGTCGGGGTGGATGAGGAGGAGCAAGAAGAGCATGCTTTAAGCATTTCTAGGATCCCTGGTGTTGTCCGTGCATAGGGGAAGGAGAACGAGGACGACATTATCCTGGATGATGAGCAGGAGCCAGGCCACTACACTGCTTCCAGTTTAGTGCAAATGGGGGCCTTTATGCTCCAGTGTTTTAAGAGGGACCCCCGTATAAAAAGTATAAAGGGCAAGAACCAGTACTGGGTGGCAACGTACTTAGACCTGGGGTACAAACAAAAAATGGCGGAAATGTTACCACCGTCACAGAGGGCTGTCAGAATGCAGCACTTCCAGACCTTGCTTCGAGAAATGCTGCATTCTGATTTTGCGGGTGCTGGCAGAGGAATTTCCACTCACAGAGAAACAGTTGTGGGTACCAATCCAACAGAGCCTGCAAGAAGAGGGCGGTTTGAGGATGTGTTGGTCACTTTGGATATCAGATCATTCTTGCAGCCAATCCATTGACATCTGCCTTCTGGATCCAGCCTCAGGGTTCTCCTAGACCGACAGTTGTCCGACTACGTAGGGTTAACGGCCGATGTGGACGCTCTGAGAAGCGATGAACCCCTGAACTACTGGGTGGACAGGCTTGACCTGTGGCTAGAGCTGGTACAATTTGCCATCGAACTGTTGGCTTGCGCCTCACCCAGTGTCCTGTCCGAAAGGATGTTCAGCGCAGCAGGGGGGATGTGACCGATAAGCACACTTGCCTAGCTCACAACAGTGTGGACTAACTCACATTTTTAAAATGAATGAGGCATGGATCTCGGAGCAATTCAACACATGTGACCAGTAGACCATGTTTGATTCAAATTCCTCATGACAGCCCACAAATATCCGCAACCACCCAGAACAATTCATGGTCCCCATCTTGGGTAAATACAGCAGCATAAAAAGCCTTTTATGTCCATTGAATGCCTAATTTTTGGGGCCTGTACTAGTCGCCGACACCTACTTATTTATCCTGTGAATGCCTAATATACCTCCAGCCACAGAATACAAAGTTCTTTGCTGTCAGGTGAACGCATGTTGGCTAATTTTTGTGGCCTGTACTGGCCAACACTTACTTACTTATCCTGTGAATGCCTAATTTTGCTGACTGGAATTGAAAATCAATGGGTCTGGGTGGATGCGGACCCATTTTACAGACAAGCAATAGACCCTATATGTATTTGACAAGTACTTACCGGCTGCTGTCAGTTCTGGCTGATTTAGGCCGAGCTATTACACTAAAACAGATCAATGTTACAAAAAACAAAATACACATTATAACTGTATAAACGATTTATATAACTTATTAGAACAAAAAAAAAAAACATTTTTAAGGCAACTTTTCCAATAGCAGGTGCCTCTCCTCTATGGCCTTCATCCTTTCCTGAATGGCCCGCATATACTGGCAGTGCTCCTTCAGCATTTTTGCCACTTTGGCCTTCAATGTCTTCAGTACTGTTGGAAAAAAAATATATGAACATTATTTGCAATTCTTATTAAACCTTTAAACCTTTATTTTGTGGTGCATATGACTTTTTGATCGCTTGCTATTACACCTTTTTGTGATAAAAGTTGTCGAAAAAATGCCTTTTTGGAGAGTTTTTATTTTTTGTTTTGAAAGTTGTCCACCTGAGGGTCTACTTTGTATGATATTTTTATACAGCTGGTTGTTACAGATGCGACAAGACCTAATATGTTTCCTTATTTTTTAGTTATTTCTGTTTTACACAATAAAAGCATCGTTGAACCATAAACAATTCATGTTTTACTGTCTCCATAGTTTGAGAGCCATATTATTATTTTTATTCGGCGATTGTCTAATGGTAGGGTCTTATTTTTGGCCGAATGAAATGACAGATTGGGACTATTTTGGGGGGGGGGGGCATATGCCTTTTTTGATAGCTTGGTGTTGCACTTTTAGTGATGTTAGGTGACAAAATTATATATATATTTTTTTATTGTTTCAATTTTTTTATTTTCACAGTGTTCACCTGAGGGGTTAGGTCATATGATATTTTTATATAGACGACCGATATGTACACGGCGGTACAAAATATGTCTGTTAGTCTATTTTTAACCTTTATTTTTTTTATAAAAGTCTTTATACATATTGACAATTTAAATCTCAATACATTAGTTAGTGATATTTATGATGATTATATAGTTTATTAGCTTGTAATATTTCAGTAGAGTATAATTTTATTTTATTTGATAGTTAGTGATAGTTCAATAGAGTTTAATATTATTTATTAGTTAAGTTAATACAGAGAGTGCCAAATTATTAGGCAAGTTGTATTTTTGAGGATTAATTTTATTATTGAACAACAACCATGTTCTCAATGAACCCAAATAACTCATTAATATCAAAGCTGAATATTTTTGGAAGTACTTTTTAGTTTGTTTTTAGTTTTAGCTATTTTAGGGGGATATCTGTGTGTGCAGGTGACTATTACTGTGCATAATTATTAGGCAACTTAACAAAAAACAAATATATACCCATTTCAATTATTTATTTTTACCAGTGAAACCAATATAACATCTCAACATTCACAAATATACATTTCTGACATTCAAAAACAAAACAAAAACAAATCAGTGACCAATATAGCCACCTTTCTTTGCATGGATTCTGTCAGTGTTTTGATCTGTTCACCATCAACATTGCGTGCAGCAGCAACCACAGCCTCCCAGACACTGTTCAGAGAGGTGTACTGTTTTCCCTCCTTGTAAATCTCACATTTGATGATGGACCACAGGTTCTCAATGGGGTTCAGATAAGGTGAACAAGGAGGCCATGTCATTAGATTTTCTTCTTTTATACCCTTTCTTGCCAGCCACGCTCTGGAGTACTTGGACGCGTGTGATGGAGCATTGTCCTGCATGAAAATCATGTTTTTCTTGAAGGATGCAGACTTCTTCCTGTACCACTGCTTGAAGAAGGTGTCTTCCAGAAACTGGCAGTAGGACTGGGAGTTGAGCTTGACTCCATCCTCAACCCGAAAAGGCCCCACAAGCTCATCTTTGATTATACCAGCCCAAACCAGTACTCCACCTCCACCTTGCTGGCGTCTGAGTCGGACTGGAGCTCTCTGCCCTTTACCAATCCAGCCACGGGCCCATCCATCTGGCCCATCAAGACTCACTCTCATTTCATCAGTCCATAAAACCTTAGAAAAATCAGTCTTGAGATATTTCTTGGCCCAGTCTTGACGTTTCAGCTTGTGTGTCTTGTTTAGTGGTGGTCGTCTTTCAGCCTTTCTTACCTTGGCCATGTCTCTGAGTATTGCACACCTTGTGCTTTTGGGCACTCCAGTGATGTTGCAGCTCTGAAATATGGCCAAACTGGTGGCAAGTGGCATCTTGGAAGCTGCACGCTTGACTTTTCTCAGTTCATGGGCAGTTATTTTGCGCCTTGGTTTTTCCACACGCTTCTTGCGACCCTGTTGACTATTTTGAATGAAACGCTTGATTGTTCGATGATCACGCTTCAGAAGCTTTGCAATTTTAAGAGTGCTGCATCCCTCTGCAAGATATCTCACTATTTTAGACTTTTCTGAGCCTGTCAAGTCCTTCTTTTGACCCATTTTGCCAAAGGAAAGGAAGTTGCCTAATAATTATGCACACCTGATACAAGGTGTTGATGTCATTAGACCACACCCCTTCTCATTACAGAGATGCACATCACCTAATAGGCTTAATTGGTAGTAGGCTTTCGAGCCTATACAGCTTGGAATAAGACAACATGCATAAAGAGGATGATGTGGTCAAAATACTCAATTGCCTAATAATTCTGCACTCCCTGTATTTTGTTCTGGGGTGTAATTCACTTGCCAAAATAGCAATACCCAGAATCTGGTGTCCCAGCAGTTGCAGGCCACGTTTCATAGTGTCCGCCAAAACATATATTTTGTTCTGGGGTGAAAATCAATTGCCAAAATAGCAATATCATAAATCAGTGGTTTCAGCTGTGGCTGGCAAAATATAATAATGTCCGCCAAAACATATATTTTGTTCTGGGGTGAAATTCAATTGCCAAAATAGCAATACCATAAATCAGTGGTTTCACCTGTGGCTGGCAAAATAGAATAGTGTCTGCCAAAACATATATTTTGTTCTGGGGTGTAATTCACTTACTAAAATAGCATTACTCCTGAAATCTGATGTCCCAGCTGTTGCATGCCAGTGATTCATAGTATCCGATAAATATATAGTTTGTTAGCTGGGTGAATATTTCAGTCAAAGTAGCAATTCCATTTAATCTGATGGTTTCAGCTGATGGCTGGCAATAGATATAATAGTGTCCATTAGTTACAGTTATACAGAGAGTGCCAGAATTATTAGGCAAGTTGTATTTTTGAGGATTAATTTTATTATTGAACAACAACCATGTTCTCAATGAACCCAAAAACTCATTAATATCAAAGCTGAATATTTTTGGAAGTAGTTTTTAGTTTGTTTTTAGTTTTAGCTATTTTAGGGGGATATCTGTGTGTGCAGGTGACTATTACTGTGCATAATTATTAGGCAACTTAACAAAAACAAATATATACCCATTTCAATTATTTATTTTTACCAGTGAAACCAATATAACATCTCAACATTCACAAATATACATTTCTGACATTCAAAAACAAAACAAAAACAAATCAGTGACCAATATAGCCACCTTTCTTTGCAAGGACACTCAAAAGCCTGCCATCCATGGATTCTGTCAGTGTTTTGATCTGTTCACCATCAACATTGCGTGCAGCAGCAACCACAGCCTCCCAGACACTGTTCAGAGAGGTGTACTGTTTTCCTCCTTGTAAATCTCACATTTGATGATGGACCACAGGTTCTCAATGGGGTTCAGATCAGGTGAACAAGGAGGCCATGTCATTAGATTTTCTTCTTTTATACCCTTTCTTGCCAGCCACGCTGTGGAGTACTTGGACGCGTGTGATGGAGCATTGTCCTGCATGAAAATCATGTTTTTCTTGAAGGATGCAGACTTCTTCCTGTACCACTGCTTGAAGAAGGTGTCTTCCAGAAACTGGCAGTAGGACTGGGAGTTGAGCTTGACTCCATCCTCAACCCGAAAAGGCCCCACAAGCTCATCTTTGATGATACCAGCCCAAACCAGTACTCCACCTCCACCTTGCTGGCGTCTGAGTCGGACTGGAGCTCTCTGCCCTTTACCAATCCAGCCACGGGCCCATCCATCTGGCCCATCAAGACTCACTCTCATTTCATCAGTCCATAAAACCTTAGAAAAATCAGTCTTGAGATATTTCTTGGCCCAGTCTTGACGTTTCAGCTTGTGTGTCTTGTTCAGTGGTGGTCGTCTTTCAGCCTTTCTTACCTTGGCCATGTCTCTGAGTATTGCACACCTTGTGCTTTTGGGCACTCCAGTGATGTTGCAGCTCTGAAATATGGCCAAACTGGTGGCAAGTGGCATCTTGGCAGCTGCACGCTTGACTTTTCTCAGTTCATGGGCAGTTATTTTGCGCCTTGGTTTTTCCACACGCTTCTTGCGACCCTGTTGACTATTTTGAATGAAACGCTTGATTGTTCGATGATCACGCTTCAGAAGCTTTGCAATTTTAAGAGTGCTGCATCCCTCTGCAAGATATCTCACTATTTTTGACTTTTCTGAGCCTGTCAAGTCCTCCTTTTGACCCATTTTGCCAAAGGAAAGGAAGTTGCCTAATAATTATGCACACCTGATATAGGGTGTTGATGTCATTAGACCACACCCCTTCTCATTACAGAGATGCACATCACCTAATATGCTTAATTGGTAGTAGGCTTTCAAGCCTATACAGCTTGGAGTAAGACAACATGCATAAAGAGGATGATGTGGTCAAAATACTAATTTGCCTAATAATTCTGCACTCCCTGTAGTTTTAATTTAGATTAAAGGGTTATTGTCCAGTGTTCTTGTTTTTTGTATGTTGTTCCTTCATTGTTGGCCCTTTTAATGTTTATGTACATGTTATTGATACATAATCATATTGCTATGTGCACATATTTACCCTCCTAGCGGGGGCTGGTAATCGCCTCCTCTTCCTCCGAGTCCTGAGATAGGGCGGTGCTGGAGTGTCCAGCACTTTCCACCTCCACCTCTTTCACTTCTACCACATCTGGTGGGGGTGGCTCAATAGGCTGGGAGGGTCCGATCTCCTCCTCCTCTTCCTCCTCAGCCTCCACCACCTCCACGTCCTCCACTGATCACCTTCTCCAAATGGAGGGAAGAGGAACTTCTGTAATCACAGAATGTTCAAATTTTAGAGAAACAACTCTGAAATCTTAATAACATTAGATATAAATAAATTCCAATATGGAGGGATCTATATATAATTGCAGTGGCTGCCAGCTTTATGCCTCAATCAAAAATGAACAGAATGCAAACAGACATCCCCTCCACAATGTCTTGATGAAACAATAGGGAGAGAGGAGACCCATGGGATGAGATTATTTCCTGAGTGTATCATAGGATGATCTACTTCTCCAAACCAGAGACGGCTACTTGTTAATCCCATCACTAACACAATAGAACAAGGGGACAAATAAACTAACACATTCATTTGGAGTCTCAGAGCAGAGTTAACCCTTATTGGGTTTATGGATTCACACCATGCAACTTTAATGGGGAATAGGAAAGATCTGTCCTATAAACTCAACCAATAAATCATGGTTTATAGTTCACTCTAACCCAAATAGGTCAGAGTGGGGGTCTCCAATGTCCTGGGTCCATAGCCCGTAGGAAGGAGGCTAGCCCTCAGGCTTCTACTGCAGACCCAGTGATGGTTGAGTCCGTCACTTGTATGAAATCAGCTGGTTACATCCAAAATCTCTATTACGCTGTGTGTTTAAATATATTTATATAACTAGACATTAGGCCCGTTACAATAACGGGCGCTAGAACATTTGTGCTGACACTGTTATGGAGGAGGGGGTTGGGAGTCTGTGGCCGATGCACTGTTATGGGGGAGGGGGGTCTGTGTCCGACGCACTGTTATGGGGGAGGGGGGTCTGTGGCCGACACACTGTTTTTGGGGGGATCTGTGGCCGACACACTGTTATGGGGGGGTCTGTGGTCGACGCACTGTTATGGGGGGGGGATCTGTGGCCGACGCACTGTTATGAAGGGGGGCTGTGGCAGATGCACTGTTATGGGGGGATTTGTAGCTGACACATTGTTATGAGGGGGATCTGTGGCGGACGCACTGTTATGGGGGATGGCACTGTTATAGGGGATCTGTGGATGGCACTGCTATGGGGGATCTGTGAATGACACTGTTATAGGGAATCTGTGTCTGGCACTGTTATGGGGGATCTGTGGCTGACACTGTTATTGGGGATCTCTGACTGACACTGTTATGGGGGTCTGTGGCTGACACTTATGGGGGTCTGTGGCTGACACTTACGGGGGTCTGTGGCTGACACTATTATGGGGGATCTGTGGATGGCACTGTTATAAGGAATCTGTGTCTGACACTGTTATGGGGGTGGTCTGTAGCTGACACTGTTATGGGGGTGGTCTGTGGCTGACACTCTTATGGGGGTGGTCTGTGGCTGACACTGTTATGGAGGTCTGTAGCTGACACTGTTATGGGGGATCTGTGAATGGCACTGTTATAGGGAATCTGTGGATGACACTGTTATGGGGGTGGTCTGTGGCTGACACTATGTAGATAGCGTAGTGGTCACGGCACTCTGTCTCTTTCTGACCAGTGTGGGTGCACGTCACGGTTAGTTCCAATCTCTACCTAATGGAACTTGATCAATCTTGAAATAGATGAGACAGCACTCCAAGGTTTATATGCTGAATATATTTATTAATTTAGCCAGACATGGTGGTGCAAAGGTACAACGTTTCGGGCAATCAGGATGCCCTTCATCAGGCTAAGTTGCACGCTTATAAGGAGCGGAGGACCAGCGGATCTGTGGCTGGCACTGTTACGGGGAATCTGTGGATGGCACACTGTTATGGGGGGGGATCTGTGGATGGCACTGTTTTTGGGGAATTGTAAATGGCACTGTTATGGGGAGGATCTGTGGAGGACACACTGTTATGGGGGATCTGTGGATCTGTGGAGGACACACTATTATGGGGGCCTATGGCTGACACTGTTATGGGGGAGTCTGTGGCTGACACTTATGGGGGTCTATTGTTGACACTGTTTTGGGGGGGGGTCTGTGGATGTCACTGTTATAGGGTATCTGTGGCTGACACTGTTATCGGGGATCTGTGGATGGCACACTGTTATGGGGGATCTGTGGATGACACTATGGGGGATCTGTTAATGGCACTGTTATGGGGGATCTATGAATAGCACTGTTATGGGGGGTATGTGGCTGACACTGTTATGGGGGTGGTCTGTGGCTGACACGGTTATGGGAGGGACCTGTGGCTAACACTGTTATGTGGGCGCTGTGGCTTACACTGTTATGTGGGTGCTGTGGCTAACACTGTTATGGGGGATCTGTGGATGGCACTGTTATGGGGGAATCTGTGGATGACACACTGTTATGGGTGATCTGTGAATGACACTGTTATGGGGGCGCTGTGGCTGACACTGTTATGGGGGCGCTGTGGCTGACACTGTTATGGGGGCGCTGTAGCTGACACTGTTATGGGGGCGCTGTGGCTGACACTGTTACGGGGGCGCTGTGGCTGACACTTTTATGGGGGCACTGTGCCTGACACTGTTATGGGGGGGGGGGTCTGTGGCTGACACTGTTATGGGGGGGTCTGTGGCTGACACTCTTATGGGACATATCTGTGGATGACACATAGCATATTAAGCTATGTGTCATCCACAGATCCCCCCATATGAGTAGTAATGATCTTCTACATGTGGAGGCAGTCAGGCGGGCGGCCAGGCACTGGTAGCGCAAGTCACTACGCCATGCGCCTGTGCCGCCTGCTTCATTCATGGGCAGGGCAGGGGCGTCACTTAGTGACCTACACATTGGAGGGCCTCTCTTTCTTCATTACCGCCACGGGAGACGTAGATCTGAGGAAATGCAAATGAGCTAGCTGCTTCTCCCACGGTGGTTTCATGCTCCTCCATCTGGCGGTCCTTTCACCTCACTGTGGACACGGCTGCTTGCCTCCTGCACCTCACTGTGCTGCGGCCGCGTCCCATATGCCTCCTGTGCCCTGTGCAGTCGGTGGAGGCTCCATGCTCCTCCATCTTAGGTGGCCCTGTCAGCTCATTATGGACGCGGCCACTTACCTCCTGCTTGTCTCTGCCCTGCGGCCGCGTCCCATATGCCTCCTGTGATCTGTAAAGTCTGTGCAGTGAATCCTCTGTGCGCCACACCCCCATTGACTTTTTGCTTATTTTGGATCATTACAGCCTTCTGTTAAAGGTTTTGTTCATCTGAATTTTATGTGATGGATCAGAACACAATAGTCTAAGTTGGTGAAGTGAAATGAGAAAAATATCTAAATAAAATTATTGTTTAGAAGTAGAAAACCGAAAATTGCCATGTGCGTATGTATTCAACTCCTTTGTTCGGAAGCCCATAAAAAGCTCTGGTGCTATCTATTACTTTCAGAAGTCACATATTTGTAAAATGATGTCCACCTGTCTGCAATCTAAGTGTCACATGATCTGTCATTATATATACAAACCTATTTTGAAAGGCCCTAAAGGCTGCAACATGTAAGCAAGAGGCATCACTAACCAAACACTGCCATGAAGACCAGGGAACTCTCCAAACAAGTAAGGGACAATGTTGTTGAGAGGTACAAGTCAGGGTTAGGTTATAAAAAATACCCAAATTGTTGATGATCCCCAGGAGCACCATCAAATCTATCATAACCAAATGGAAAGAACATGACACAACAGCAAACCTGCCAAGAGACGGCCGCCCACCAAAACAGGGCAAGGAGGGAATTAATCAGAGAGCCGGCACAGAGACCTAAGGTAACCCTGGAGGAGCTGCAGAGTTCCACAGCAGAGACTGGAGTATCTGTACATAGGGTGACAATAAACCGTACGCTTTATAGAGTTGGGCTTTTTGGCAGAGTGGCCAGAAGAAAGACATTACTTTCAGCTAAAAACAAAAAGGCACATTGTGAGTTTGTGGAAAGGCCTGTCGGAGACTCCCAAAATGTATGGAGGAAGGTGATGTGGTCTGATGAGACTAAAATTGTATTTTTCTACACTGAAGTAAACGCTATGTCTGGCACAAAGCCAACACATCACATGACCCAAAGAACACCATCCCCACAATGAAACATGGTGGTGGCAGCATCATGCTGTGGGGATGTTTTTCACCAGCTAGGAATGGGAAACTGGTCAGAGTTGAGGGAAAGATGGACAGGAATATTCTTGAGCAAAACCTGTACCACTCTGTGCGTGATTTGAGGCAAGGACGGAGGTTCACCTTCCAGCAGGACAATGCCCCCAAACACATTGCTAAAGCAACACTTGAGTGGTTTAAGGGGAAACATGTAAATGTGTTGGAATGGCCTAGTCAGGAAACCTTGACTAATTGTTAAATCAGGTTAAAAACAGTGGGAAACCCAAATGCCCCCAGAGTAGGGTTGGAAGAGTCTAAAATGATGTACTCTAAGGATATGACCACAAAATTGGGTCAATCTGGTTCTGTGGGCCCATGTCCTAGCTAGTCATAAATAGTTATGCCCAATGCTTGTTATCTCGCCCATTTCTGAACCTATAGCCAGTAGCATAGTTGGTTTCAGAACATTGCAACATTTTATAATGAGATTGAGGGGTTGTAATAAGCACAACCTCATATTTGTTGAGTTTGTGGAAATGTGCCTGGTCTGGGCCTGCTGTAAAGTTTCAGGCACCAAGTGGGGCACTTGCAATATGAGAGGGCATCCAAAGGCTATGGACTCTATCTTCTTGATGAGTTCAGCTACAGGGACAACTGCTTATACACAAGAAGGGGATCCCAGGATCACGTGATCCAGAATGACAGAGTAATATCCCCATGTTCTTATACGAGAAACCCAGTGGCTTGCCCCGCTGGTTCATGAAATAATGTAAAATTTTTATAATTATTTGAGATTCCATGTGTGGAAGCAGTAATCAGTGTATGCATCAAGGTGTAAAAGCATCTATTGACTCTGGAGAGATGGTGAAGGGATTCAACTTGAGGCATGCAAACATAGGGCCCTTTTCACAACAGGCATTACATATCCGGAGGCGACAATACTATACAAGGCCTAAAAAGGCATTAGAAGTGACACTTTGATTATGGCATCAAGTCTGCTAGAGCTCAGATGTTTAATGCCCAGAGAAAAATAGTGACCTAAAAAGGTGACTGTTAGTAATTCGGGAAGTATTCAACAATCTGATTTGGCTGCTTTGTCGAATTTTACAAAAAAAGTTCTCTTCATGTCAAATTATTTAGTCACAAAGCACATTTCTTTGTAAATAGTGGGTGCAATAACAGGCAGCGGGGTCTGGGTGGCATCTGACATTGATATTACAATGTAACATAAAAAAATGTAAAAAAGATCATACTCACCTCATCCATTTGATCGCGAACAGCCAGCCGCCATCTAGATTGAAATCTGAAATCTCGTGGCCTGTGATGACGTCATTGTGTCGGCCAGCGTGGTGATGTCATACATCAATGTGCATGGGATTTCGGGCGAGATCTTAAATCCAGATGGCGGTGACCAGCTCTTCGTGCTCAAACAGAGATAAGTATGATTTTTTGTATTTTTTACCGCCATTCAGGGAAAATTTATTAATTACAACGAAGTACGAGGAAATTCGTCTTTGCGGCGAACCTAATTTTTCCTGATATTCGGATCAAATTCCACTTTGTGGAGTTTTATTCACTCAACACTTGTCATTTGACACAGCTGCAATATGTCCTATGAAGCCTGACACCCATTTGTAGCCAAAAATAAAAGAAGTGAGTTTGACTTAACACTGTTCCACTGTGGCACAACATGACAAATTATCCACACACTGCAATACAACAGGGAGGGTGACGTTAGCTGCTCCCTCCCCTCTGTCATCTAAGTCCACCCCCCTTGGTTGAGCTGTCTTTTACTAGTGATGAGCGGCAGGTGCCATATTCGATTTCGACGAAATTCGCGAATATTCGAATGAATATTCGTTTCGTATTCGTCGAAATCGAATATTCGTCATTTTTTCTAGTTATCGCGATTAAAATGCGATTTAAATAATCGCATATTGCGATTTGTACTTAAGGCTACTTTCCTATTGGTTTCATATCTAGAATTAGCGAGGATGACGAATATGACGAATGTATTCGTCATATTCCTCAAAACGAAGATAACGAGTATTCTACATCTTCGCTTTAGCAACCTATTCGTCAACCTCGCTAATTCTAGCAATCAAATAGGAAGGTTGACTATAGAGACAGCTGTGTTAAATTAGCTATGCGATTTTTTTTTTAATACAATAATTATATTACTTGATATGATAATATTATTATAAGTATTCTATTTATTAAAAAAAAAAAAATCGCATAGCGAATTTAACACAGCTGTCTGGTAAGTCAACCTTCCTATTTGATTGCTAGAATTAGCGAGGTTGACGAATAGGTTGCTAAAACGAAGATGTAGAATACTCGCTATCTTCGTTTTGAGGAATATGACGAATACATTCGTCATATCCGTCATCCTCGCTAATTCTACCAAGCCAACCATAACTTCTGTGTCATGGAGCGTCCCCATCACCATGGGAACGTCTCCATATACTAAAATGTACTGTCGGATTTGAGGAATTACGTTGAAATCGCAATGCGATTAATTCAAGTTATATTAATCGCATTGCGATTTCAACTTAGAGCTGGGTTTATAATGGGTCAGCTTGCTAGAATTAACGAGTTAACGAATATGGAATATAGCAGCAGTGCTAAGTTGAAATCGCAATGCGATTAATTTAACTTAAAGTATTCGCATTGCGATTTCAACTTAGAGCTGGGTTTATAATGGGTCAGCTTGCTAGAATTAACGAAGTTAACGAATATGGAATATAGCAGCAGTGCTAAGTTGAAATCGCAATGCGATTAATTTAACTTAAAGTATTCGCATTGCGATTTCAACTTAGCACTGCTAGTGCATAGCTATATATTCCATATTCGTTAATTCTAGCCTATGTAAGATAGCAGTGCTAAGTTGTAATCGCAATGCGATTAATATAACTTGAATTAATCGCATTGCGATTTCAACGTAATTCCTCAAATCCGACAGTACATTTTAGTATATAGAGATTTTCCCATGGAAGGGGACGCTCCATGAGCACGGAAGTCGGCAGAAGCGGCAACGGGCACTGACTGGAGCAGCCAGGAAGCCAGGAATCCTCATGACAGGTAAGAACTACTTTTGGGAAGTGGGAAAGAAAAAAATATAACTAAAAAAAAAAAAAAAAAAAACGAATATTCGAAATAGCGAATTTATAGCGCTATATTCGAAATATTCGCGAATTAGCGAAGTGCCGATATTCGCTAAAAAAATTCGCTTTTCGAATATTCGCGCTCAACACTATCTTTTACCAGCCATTTGTATGTAGGCTTTTATAAAAACAGTTCTCTGGTGTTTGAAGAACACAAACATACAACACTCAAAATATGACAAATACAGAGAAACTAACAAATCTGACAATACAGATTAGCACATCGCAGGAAACATTTTAATCACAATAACACACAAGAGTTCTTTGAACTTATAAAAACAAGAAAAAAGAAAATGTTTTCCTGGAGCTCCATACACATCATATTAAAACACATAAAACCCTATTAATATGTAAATGATTCCTCTCCACACCTTGCTATCAACCATTCACATTCTGCTTGGGCTACAAACTTCACACACTTAAACAGATGCTTATAGTCACTCCTATGTTTTGTCCAGTCAATAAATGATTTACGGCTGCAACATTGCTATAAAGCCCTCTCTGTGTGATATACCTGAAACATTTATACAGCTTTCCTGGAGACACATGCACATCACACCAACAACTGAATATAATCTCAATTGCCAGTGTCTGGTAGATAATGTCAACATCTTTTAATCTTCTCTCTATAAACAGACATGTATACAAAAAGAAAAAACACATATAATAAAATAAAACAAACATAAAGTCACATGGACCTAATAATTATATAAGGGATATCACAGATCACAAACAAACATTCATCATTAGAGCTATTGAGTAAATTATTGTATAAATGCAAATCTTTACTCTTGCTCTTCTTATTCTCCACATTCTGTATTAATCCAAATAAAGACAATTAATAACCAACATTTCAAATCTTAACCACGTACCTTATCATTACATATCCACCTCAATTTCCATCTTTGCTTCAAAACCTTCTACTGTTTTTTTCCCATTCAGGTGCTCAGCCAAGTCATATGCTGTGACAAAAGTGGATACACTTAGGCTACTTTCACATCAGCGTTTTCCTTTCCACTACTGAGATTAGGTATGAGCAAATCAACTTCATATGAAATATCCAAAGTTGACAATGAATGAGGACAACACTGAAGAGTTTTCTTCCGCTTTTGAGCTCCTATGATTGATCTCAATTAGGGATGAGTGAACTGACTTCAGATGAAACTGGAGCAAGTGCTCCATACATGATTAGAATGTATTGTCTCAAATGAGCTGAAGTTATTACGTCACAAAGTCTCACGAGATTTCGCATAATTACTTCAGAAATTGATTTATACTTTAAAAACATTTCCTGAACTCGGGTTCGGTTCCAAGGTACCACTTATAACCGAATTTAAGTTCGGAAAATGTTTTTAAAGTATAAATCAATTACTGAAGTCATTGTGCAAAGTCTTGCGAGACTTCACAAAGTAAAATTTCAGCACATCAGAGCCAATACATTCTAATACTGTACGGAGCACTCGCTCCGTACAGTATTGAAACTAATTTTTATACGAATCGACTTCGGATGTTTCTTCCGAAGTTGATTCGCTCATCCCTAATTGAGATCCATCATATGAGCTCAAAAGCAGAGGAAAACTGTTCAGTTTTGTCCCCATTCATTGGGGAAAAAAACTGAACTGAACGGTGCACCAGAATGCATTCTGTTCTGTCGAATTACCATGATGAAAATAAAAGCACTGCAAGCAGCGTTTTTGAGTGAGTCATAGGATAATGATCAAAACGTGTCAGAAAAAATTGATCAGTCACCATTGGACACGAAAAAAAACAGATCTGGCACTCATTAACTTACAATGCATTTAGTAATGGATTTGTCTTGTTCATTTGGGATAAAATACAAGTGGATCCATTCTGATTGGATGCAGATGGTTGTATTATATACCAGATGCGTATTATATGACAGATCCAGCAAAAACGCACATGTGACAGATGAAAAGCCTCGCAAGAACTACAATACAGAGAACAGAATCACCCATATGGAGACCTCCTTTTGCTGGACTCCATTGTCTTTCACTTCCTGTAACTTCCAGGACAGATGCTTAGCAAGAATTAAGGCTTAAGGTACCAAATGTCTCAGCTATTGAGACAGAACTAAATTTCCCCAAGCACACGGCACTCGCAAGGAGATTCTTAGTTCAGGACAATCTTAATACAAGGTATGAATTTAACTGTGCATTACTAAGGGTCCCTTCACACTAGATTTTCAGGATCCGGCATAGAGTTCTGTCATTGGGGCTCTATGCCGGATAAATACTGATCAGGATTATCCCCATGCATTTTGAATGGAGAGAAATCCTTTCAGTATGCATCAGGATGTCTTCAGTTCATTCATTGAATGTTTTTGGACGGAGAAAATACCGCAGCATGCTGCGGTATTCTATCCGTCCTGGGATGTTGAGCAAAGCGGATCCATCATGACCCCCAATGCAAGTCAATGGGGACAGATCCATTTTTCTGCCACAAACTAACACAATAGAAAACGGATCCGTCCTCCATTGACTTTCAATGGAGTTCATGACGGATACGTCTTGGCAATGTTAAAAATAGTCAAAGTTAATACAAGCGGATCCGCTTAAACGGATGCATGCGGTTGTATTATCTGTAACTGAAGCGTTTCTTTCCGGCATAGAGTCCCGACAACGGAACTCTATGCCGGATCCTGAAAATGCTAGTGTGAAAGGACTCTAATCTGACACAGCATCCAGATAATGAGGATCAAAACAACACTGCACAGCAGACAATCACTGCTACTTATTCATGAAGTTTTCACATACAGCAATAATAACCTTTATCTGACTCTTCCGCCTGAAGACAGCATGCTGGTTAAAAGTACAATATAACCTTTGGAAAGGGATGGCCTTGCGGTTCATCTGGCAGTCGTTTCGCGTCAAACTTTGCGTGTTCGCCGAACACGCAAACATATGGCGATATTCGCATGTGCCATTTTCTTTTGCATTGCGCCGAACTTTGACCCATGACACATCCATCAGGTGGGACAGGACAGCCAATTGAGATGTTTAAACACATGGAGACCCCAACACCCTATAAATGAACCTGATCTGGCAGACATTTTACATTCTGTGTTTTGTCAATGTAGGGAGAGGTTACTTTGTGGAGAAGGGACAGACTGTTAGGGACACCAAACGCCAGCCAATAGGGCCACAAAAGTCCTTTTAAGGACTGGTATAGGTGTACAATCGATAGGTGTGACATACTTATAAAATACTTTCTAACATAGAAAGTATATTACAGTGCATTTGTATTGTGCAGCAATTGTGCTGTGTGGACTGGTATAGGTGTGCTATCGATAGGTGTGACGTACTGAGGGGTGTGATATACCTATAATATACTTTCTAGCATAGAAAGTATATTGTGCATTTGTACTGTGCAGCAGTTCTGTGCGGTTCTGCTGCGATACTGCAGGTATATAGAGGGACAAGCGCTATTGGAACAACTATTTGCAATGGGTGTCATATACCTGTTGCCCCCCAAAAAACTGATTGAGGGGTGCGATATACCTACTTCTACAAAATACTGATTAAGGGGTTTGATATACCTGCTTCTACAAAATACATATTGAGGGGTGCAATATAACTGCTTCCACCAAATATTGATTTAGGGGTTCTATATACCTGTTTCCACAAAATACTGATTGAGGGGTGCGATATACCTACTTCCACGAAAAAAAAACTCCCAGAAGGAGAAGGAGACGCCCAGGAGAGCAAGGGCACTCTCAGCCCAGTATAACCAAGTCCCCAAAGATACCGGAGGACATAGCAGGAGAAAGGAGCGGCGCCCAGGGATAAAAGTAAGTGCAGAGAGATCCCTGGGCGCCGCTCTACATATCATGATACTTAGTTCAAAATTTTTTTCCAGATGAAAGGTCCTCTTTAAGGGATTAAATATATATGTTGTGTGGGGAGTAGAAGAATATAACAGGGAATGATCTAGGCAACTAGAAGATGGGTCTACGTACATGAAACTGCAATCTGATCCAACTATGAGGTTTCAGGGTGAACTGAAACTGTTATGTGAGACAGGTTTATCAAGAAATATAATAGACAAACAGGAATATGAGTTCATATGTGACACACGATCAAGAATACCAATTTTTTACTGCCTGCCGAAATTACACAAAAATCTCGTCTAGCCACCAGGCCATCCTATAGTGTCTGGGATTGGCTCAGTGAAGTGCAATTTGTCAAAATACATTGACAAACTCCTTCAGCCGGCAGTAAAGAAAATGAGAACTTATATTAGGGATACCACTCAAATCATTGAAGTTTTAGAGAATCTCAAATATGAATCAGGATGGAAGATATGTACATTAGATGTAGAATCATTATATACAATTATCGATCATGAACAGGGAGTGGAGGCAATGAAACAACAACTGTTGAAGGAAGGAAGACTTAAAGGAGAACAGATAGAGTTCTTAGAAGAAAGTGTAAAATTTATCTTTTCACATAACTATTTTTTTGGGGCCGATTTTTATGTGCACAGATGTATTATCGCCATGGGCGCCAGGTTCGCTCCAAGTTATGAGAATAACTGATTGGGAGGAGAATTACGTTCTATCGCGACTTGGAGCGGACCTGGTGCTATGGTTTAGGTACATAGACGACATCATCATGATTTGGAATGGTAACAAGGATTCTCTGAATTCCTTCATAGAAATGTTGAACGAAAATGATAGGAATATATGCCTTTCCTCTAATGTATATGTAGATAAATTGGAGTTCCTGGATCTGAGTATCCATATAGAGGGTGAAAATATAGTGTGTAGTACATTCAGAAGGATGCAGCGAAAAATAGCTTTATCCCATACACTAGTGGCCACCTACCTAGGTGGTTGCTGAATACAGTATACCTTATGGACAGTTTAGACGTGTTAAACGTAATTGCACGAGGAGTGAAAAATTTAAGTATGAGGCATATAATACGAAGGAACAATTTTTAGTTAAGGATTATCCCCAGACCTTGTGGAAACATCATTAGAAAAAGTCCGGCAGTTAGATAGAAAATCCTTCTTTGGACCGGGTAAACCAAAAGATGAAAATGGGAAGGAGGGAATCTTGAGGGTTGTATTACCATTTAATGCACAATATCAAAAAATACAACATATAATTAAAAATATTGGCATTTCCTGAAAGGAGATAAGGTAATAGGCCCATATATATCTGATATACCATAGATAGTCTATAAGAAAGCACCCAACTTGGGTCTGAAAGTAGCTCCTACGGTTAAAAGAAAAAAGGGGAACAAACCGGCAGTACACAAAATGATCGGTATGAGGGGCTTTTACAGATGTGGCTCTTGTGTTAACTGTCGGTCAACATGTTTTGCAAGGAAAACAACGGATATAGTCTCTCCAGTGAATCCTTATGCATATAAGATACGGGAATTCCTTACATGTAGTACTACAAGTGTGATCTATGTGATTAGATGTCCTTGTAATAAACTATATGTGGGGCGTACTAAAAGAATGTTAAAAGTAAGGATTGCGGAACATCTAAATAATATTAAAAAAGGATATCTAGACCACCCACTCTCTAGACATTTTAAAGAACATCATGCACAGAAAATTAAGGGCTTAACTTTTTTAGCAATACAGAAAATTGAGACAGACTGGAGGGGGGGCAATCATATTGATAAGATGTCCAGGATTGAGTCCAGGTGGATTTTTGATCTGAATACTCGAATTCCATATGGACTGAATATGGAAATGGAGATTTTCAGTTTCCTGTAGGGGTGGGCGCCTCTCCCTGATTTGTGGTCGGCTGGTATTTTTTACGTACATCCGACTGCACCTTGGCGAGTGGCCCCCACCCTATCAGACCTCGATAGGAATGTTGGTTGAATCACATGCTCTTCATCCACTTCTGAATTTGGAGAAATTAGTGTAAAATTATGGAATGACTCGTTATTTCCTGTATAGAATGGAGATTAAAAATTATGCTCCATCCAGAATGTAAAGAAGTGTATTACAGCAGTAATGCGAGTAAAACCGCAATGAAATCGCAATGAGTTTTAAAAAACACAATGAAATCGCAACTGTGTTCTAAGTTGATTTGAAAGTATTTTTGAAACTGTAATTGTGTTTCATTGTAGATCATGGTGATTTGCAGAATACCATTCTGAAATATAACTTTGTTGAAGTGTAGGAGGTTTAATGCCGTCATAATATTTACGTTTTAAGTTTTAGGTATTTTTTTTGTTGAAAATATATAAGCTGAAATAATAAAGACGTAATCGAAGTTCCAATAATAAAAAACGCAATGAAACTATACTTACAAATGAGTCCCATAAATGAGGATGTCATAATCCAGGTCAGAGTTTGGAGATACCACTGATAGTCATCTGGACCGGGGTTTGGTGATAACTTGATCCAATAATGCAATGGGGTATAAAAAGGTGCCAGATGGAGCATTAGGCAACCACTGAGAAAGAGGTCAGTACCTCATGGGACCTCGAAACGCGTTTGGGAACAACTGCCACTACTGGCACTTTTAGATTGAGCGTACGCCAAAGCAAGAGAAACAAGTCGGGTGTGCGATTCTTTTTTACTTATACAATCACTTTCCACCTCCACTACGGAATCTATTGCGATTGAAGCAAACAAAGGTACAGCTGCAGAGGATTCAACTGAGGATCGTGGAAATCGAAGGAGTTTTTATCCTTGCGGTCCATTGAAAATCTGCGTCAGTAACACGTGGCACGCTGACAGCCAACATAAGTGCTATTATCCATGAGCCCTATGGAGGTAAGGAGAATATAAATGCTGAATAGGTGGGATGCCACTGAAAAGCAAAACTTTGAAAACTCTGTTTTATCTTTTTCTCCACTAATGGTTCATGGAATGAAATATTAGATATTGAAATACCCCATGCGCTTCTCCTTTATAAATGGACAATCTTTATTTGAATTGAATAGTCAGTACGGTGACACAACTAAAGAGGTTGATGAATAGTCGGCATTGTATATGGAATTGGATTATATTCGAGTTGGGTTGATGGACTTTTGATAGAAGCTGCTAACTTCTGTTTATTGATTATACATTTTTTATGATTTTTAGTATGCAGTTGTATTGTGATACATATGAAATTTAGGAGGAAATATATCAATTTATGACTGGTTTATTCCAGCTGCCTCAGTTTTTTTTTTTTATATATATATATCCATTTTTTTAATTTTTATGGTATTCCTTTTTTATGCGATGATGTGTATGTATTTTATGTCATGAATAGTGTTGAGCGTAACAGTTCGAGCATAGTTCGGGTCCGTGCACGAATTTTGGGGTGTTCGTGACACGGATCCGAACCCGAACTTTTCGTAAAAGTTCGGGTTCGGTTCGTCTGCTCGGGCATGTATTTTGGCGCATTTTGAAAGGCTGCAAAGCAGCCAATCAACATGCATCATACTACTTGCCCTAAGATGCCATCGCAGCCATGCCTACTATTGGCAAGGCTGTGATTGGCCAAGAGCAGCATGTGACTCAGCCTCTTTATAAGCTTGTGCGCACGTCGGACATGCTCACTCCCGATGTGAATAGAACAGGGATAGACGCAGCTGATGCTAGGGCGAGAATAGGCAGGGATAATTGAATAACTGGAAGCAAATTTCTCTCTCCACCTGTGATTCATCTGAACAACTGCAGCTGAGCTGATTTTTGATAGGGATTGGCTATTTTTAGAGTGGCCAGAGTGATTTTTCCATCCACATGTACCTGGCTGACCGCCGCCGCCATTTTGCGACTTGTAGATGCTGCAGCAGAAGCTGCCACAGTGTGCATTCTAAAGCTCCAAACAAGTCACACATCTACACCTGGGATTCAGACCAATAGCTATTTAGCAGCACAGTCCAAGGCTATTTTTTTAAAGGTTGTGCAGACCATTTTGTGGCACATGTTACTGGGCTGATAGGCGGCGGCCATCTTGGGACTAGTGCTGCAGCACAATCTCTCCCAACGTCCATTAATCACTTGTAATAGTGGTCTGTGCCATAGAAATCCTACATCAGGGACTTGGGTGTGCTTGTGTCACTCTCTACTAATACCAGTCCACCTGTAATCTTATACAGTGAAAAGCCATAAAGTATTCCAGTGAGGGAATTTTTTTTTATTTAAAAAGGCCAAGTTAGTTTATCTGACGCTCAATATACTAGATACAGTTAGGCCTATGCTTTCATACATCTGGAATTAGCAAACTAATGTGCTGGGGTTGGGAAAACATATATGTACCCATACTAGAATCTGTCAAAGAAAGCGGTACTCACATATAACAAGTCATTCCATCTGTAATCCATACAGTCAAAAGACTGAAAGTATTCCAGTGAGGGAATTTTTTTTATTTAAAAAGGCCAAGTTAGTTTATCTGGCGCTCAATATACTAGATACAGTTAGGCTCATGCTTTCATACATCTGGAATTAGCAAACTAATGTGCTGGGGTTGGGAAAACATATATGTACCCATACTAGAATCTGTCAAAGAAAGCGGTACTCACATATAACAGTCATTCCATCTGTAATCCATACAGTCAAAAGACTGAAAGTATTCCAGTGAGGGAATTTTTTTATTTAAAAAAGGCCAAGTTAGTTTATCTGTGCGTTCAATATACTAGATACAGTTAGGCCTGCGTTTCATACATCTGGAATTAGCAAACTAATGTGCTGGGGTTGGGAAAACATATATGTACCCATACTAGAATCTGTCAAAGAAAGCGGTACTCACATATAACAGTCATTCCATCTGTAATCCATACAGTCAAAAGACTGAAAGTATTCCAGTGAGGGAATTTTTTTATTTAAAAAGGCCAAGTTAGTTTATCTGGCGCTCAATATACTAGATACAGTTAGGCTCATGCGTTTCATACATCTGGAATTAGCAAACTAATGTGCTGGGGTTGGGAAAACATATATGTACCCATACTAGAATCTGTCAAAGAAAGCGGTACTCACATATAACAGTCATTCCATCTGTAATCCATACAGTCAAAAGACTGAAAGTATTCCAGTGAGGGAATTTTTTTATTTAAAAAGGCCAAGTTAGTTTATCTGGCGTTCAATATACTAGATACAGTTAGGCTCATGCGTTTCATACATCTGGAATTAGCAAACTAATGTGCTGGGGTTGGGAAAACATATATGTACCCATACTAGAATCTGTCAAAGAAAGCGGTACTCACATATAACAGTCATTCCATCTGTAATCCATACAGTCAAAAGACTGAAAGTATTCCAGTGAGGGAATTTTTTTATTTAAAAAGGCCAAGTTAGTTTATCTGATGCTCAATATACTAGATACAGTTAGGCTCATGCGTTTCATACATCTGGAATTAGCAAACTAATGTGCTGGGGTTGGGAAAACATATATGTACCCATACTAGAATCTGTCAAAGAAAGCGGTACTCACATATAACAGTCATTCCATCTGTAATCCATACAGTCAAAAGACTGAAAGTATTCCAGTGAGGGAATTTTTTTATTTAAAAAAGGCCAAGTTAGTTTATCTGGCGCTCAATATACTAGATACAGTTAGGCTCATGCTTTCATACATCTGGAATTAGCAAACTAATGTGCTGGGGTTGGGAAAACATATATGTACCCATACTAGAATCTGTCAAAGAAAGCGGTACTCACATATAACAGTCATTCCATCTGTAATCCATACAGTCAAAAGACTGAAAGTATTCCAGTGAGGGAATTTTTTTATTTAAAAAAGGCCAAGTTAGTTTATCTGGCGCTCAATATACTAGATACAGTTAGGCCTGCGTTTCATACATCTGGAATTAGCAAACTAATGTGCTGGGGTTGGGAAAACATATATGTACCCATACTAGAATCTGTCAAAGAAAGCGGTACTCACATATAACAGTCATTCCATCTGTAATCCATACAGTCAAAAGACTGAAAGTATTCCAGTGAGGGAATTTTTTTTATTTAAAAAGGCCAAGTTAGTTTATCTGGCGTTCAATATACTAGATACAGTTAGGCCTGCGTTTCATACATCTGGAATTAGCAAACTAATGTGCTGGGGTTGGGAAAACATATATGTACCCATACTAGAATCTGTCAAAGAAAGCGGTACTCACATATAACAAGTCATTCCATCTGTAATCCATACAGTCAAAAGACTGAAAGTATTCCAGTGAGGGGATTTTGCTTATAAAAATAATATATTTCATTGTGGTGCGAGTTGAATCGCAACAATGAAGAAAAATACTATTAAGGGACGAGGACGCGGTCGTGGTGGTGTCCGTGGAGCCTCTGTTGCTGGTAGAGGACGTGGCCGCTCGGCCCCAGGCGCACACAGTAGGGAACGAACTCCCTCAACTAGCCGGCAGAATGTACCGCAATATCTCGTGGGGCCCAATGCCGCTCTTAGGATGGTAAGGCCTGAGCAGGTACAGGCATTAATCGATTGGGTGGCCGACAGTGCTTCCAGCACGTTCACCACATGGTCTTCCACCCAGTCTTCTGCGGAAAGCGCACAGGTGGCACCTGAAAACCAAGCCCATCAGTCTGTCACATCACCCCCAAGCATATCAGGGAAACGGTCTGAGCCACAAGTTATGCAGCAGTCTCTTCTTCTGTTTGAAGACTCTGCTTCCAGGGTTTCCCAGGGGCGTCCACCTAGCCCTTCCCCAGTGGAGGAAGACATACCATGCACTGACGCACAACCACTTATGTCTCCAGATGAAGAGGACATGGGAATACCACCACAGCAGAGTCACCGACTCTCTGATGATGACGAACACAGGTGCCCACTGCCGCGTCTTTTGCAGTGTGCAGACTGAACAGGAGGAGGTCAGGGAGGGAGACTGGGTGGAAGACGATGCAGAGGACGATGAGGTCTTAGACCCCACATGGACTGGAAGGTCGTGGCGATGACTTTCACAGTTCAGAGGAAGAGGTAGTGGTGAGACCGAGACAACAGCGAAGCCAAAGAGGGAGCAGGGGGCCAAAGCAGACGAGCCGCCGCCCCAGAGTTCGCTCTGCTACTGGACATCGCCAACAGGGACCCAGCCCCACAAAGGCAGCTTCAAAGAGTTCCCTGGCATGGCACTTCTTTAAACAATGTCCTACCGACAAGACCCGAGTGACTTGCACGCTCTGCCATCAGAGCCTGAGGCGAGGCATTAACGTTCTGAACCTCAGCACAACCTGCATGACCAGGCATCTACATGCAAAGCATGAACTGCAGTGGGGTACACACCTTAAAAACCAGGCACTCGCTGAGGCTCCCCTGCTCCTCTACCGCTGCTGCCTCGGCTTCCGCCTCGAGAGGAATGTTGCCACCTGCCGAGCAGCAAACAGAGGATGTGCCACCGACACCACCACCACCGCCACCGTCAACTAGCGCCTCCACTATATCACACAGCAGCGTTCAGCTCTCAATATCTCAAACCTTAGAGAGGAAGCGCAAATTCCCCCGAGTCACCCTCGAGCCTCTTGGCCTGAACGCCAGCATTTCTAAACTGCTGGCCTTTGAAATGCTGTCATTCCGGCTGGTGGACACAGACAGCTTCAAACAGCTGATGGCCATGGCTGTCCCGCAGTATGTGGTTCCCAGCCGCCACTACTTCTCCAAGACAGCCGTGCCTTCCCTGCACATGCAAGTGTCCGATAAAATCAAGTGTGCACTGCGCAACGCCATTTGTGGCAAGGTCCACCTAACCACAGATACGTGGACCAGTAAGCACGGCCAGGGACGCTATATCTCACTAACTGCACACTGGATGAATGTAGTGGCGGCTGGGCCCCCGGCGGACAGTTCCTTGGCGCACGTCCTTCCGCCCCTAGGATCGCAGGGCATCATTCTCTGCCTCCTGTAGCCTCCTCCTCCTACTCGGCTTCCTCCTCCACTGCTTCCACCAGCTCATCCGGTCAGCCACACACCTTCACCACCAACTTCAGCACAGCCCGGTAAACGTCAGCAGGCCATTCTGAAACTCATATGTTTGGGGGACAGGCCCCACAGCGCAAAGGAGTTGTGGCGGGGTATTGAACAACAGACCGACGAGTGGTTTCTGCCGGTGGGCCTCAAGCCAGGCCTGGTGGTATGCGATAATGGGCGAAATCTCGTGGCAGCTCTGGGACTAGCCGGTTTGACGCACATCCCTTGCCTGGCGCATGTGCTGAACTTGGTGGTGCAGAGGTTCATTCACCACTACCCCAACATGTCAGAGCTGCTGCATAAAGTGCGGGCCGTCTGTGCGCGCTCCGCCGCTCACATCCTGCCGCTGCTCGCCTGTCTGCGCTACAGCGGAACTTCGGCCTTCCCGCCACCGCCTCATATGCGACGTGCCCACCCGGTGGAACTCCACCTTGCACATGCTGGAGAGACTGTGCGAGCAGCAGCAGGCCATAGTGGAGTTTCAGCTGCAGCACGCCGCGTCAGTCGTACTGCCGAACAGCACCACTTCACCACCAATGATTGGGCCTCCATGCGAGACCTGTGTGCCCTGCTGCGCTGTTTCGAGTACTCCACCAACATGGCCAGTGGCGATGACACTGTTATCAGCGTTACAATACCACTTCTATGTCTCCTTGAGAAAACACTTAGGGCAATGATGTTAGAGGAGGTGGCCCAGGTGGAGGAGGAGGAGGAGGATGAGGGCTCGTTTCTAACACTTTCGGGCCAGTCTGTTCGAAGTGGCTCAGAGGGAGGTTTGTTTAAGCAGCAGAGGACAGGTTCACAAGTCGCCAGCCAAGGCACTGTACTGGAGGACGAGGAGGATGAGGAGGAGGAGGTGGAGGGGGACGAGGATGACGCAAGTTCACAGCGGGTTGGCAGCCCAGGCCCATCACTGGTGCGTGGCTGGGGGATACGGTGGACGATGACGATACGCCTCCCACAGAGGACAGCTTGTCCTTACCCATGGGTAGCCTGGCCCACATGAGCGAATATATGCTCCAATGCCTGCGCAACGACAGCAGAGTTGCCCACGTTTTAACGTGTGCAGACTACTGGGTGGCCACCCTGCTGGATCCCCGGTATAAAGACAATGTGCCCACTTTAATTCCTGAACTGGAGCGCGACCGTAAGATGCGCGAGTACAAGCGCACGCTGATAGAGGCGCTCTTGAGAGCATTCCCACATGTCACAGGGGAACAGGTGGAAGGTGAAGGCAGAGGAGTGGCAAGAGGTCGCCAACGCAGCTGTGTCACGGCCAGCTCATCTGAGGGCAGGGTTAGCATGGCAGAAATGTGGAAAGGTTTTGTCTCCACGCCACAGCTATCTGCACCGACACCTGATACGGAACGTGTTAGCAGGAGGCAGCATTTCACTAACATGGTTGAACAGTATGTCTGCACACCCTCCACATCCTGACGGATGGTTCGGCCCCATTCAACTACTGGGTTTCGAAATTGTCCACGTGGCCAGAGTTAGCATGTTATGCCTTGAGGTGCTTTCCTGCCCGGCGGCCAGCGTTTTATCTGAACGCGTATTCAGCACGGCAGGGGGCGCCATTACTGACAAGCGCAGCCGCCTGTCCACAGCCAACGTGGACAAGCTGACCTTCATAAAGATGAACCAGGCATGGATCCCACAGGACCTGTCCCTCCCTTGTGCAGAGTAGTCCTTATTAACTGCCTAAAACATGTCTTGTTGTGCTACGGGCCACTTCTTTATTTGATACAAATTTTATGAAACCCACAGTTGAATGAAACTCTTCTCTGTCTGGGCGCCGGGCCTAACCAGATGAAAGTGGCCGGTTAAACTAACGGGTGACATGAAGCCATAACCTCTGCCATGCTACCTCTGTCTTCTGTCTGGGTGCTGAGGCCTAAGTCAAATAAAGCGGTCTTCTGCTGTGCTGGGGGATATGAAGCTAATCTCTGACCTCTCTCCTCTGTCTGGGTCCAAAGGCCTAAATCACTGAAAGAGGCCTTCTCCTGTGGTGTGTGATATGATGCCAGAATATGTGCTGTGGGGCCTCTCTCCTCTTCCTGGGTGCAGGGGTCAAATAAACTAAATTGTGGCCTACTCCTGTGGTGGTTGATATGATGCCTGATTCTCTGATGTGGAACCTCTCTCCTCTGTTTGGGTGAAGGGGTCAAAGTAACTAAATGGTGGCTTCTCCTGTGGTGGCTGATATGATGCCAGAATATGTGCTGTGGGGCCTCTCTCCTCTTCCTGGGTGCAGGGGTCAAAGTAACTCAATGGTGGCTTCTCCTGTGGTGGCTGATATGATGCCAGAATATGTGCTGTGGGGCCTCTCTCCTCTTCCTGGGTGCGGGGTCAAAGTAACTCAATGGTGGCTTCTCCTGTGGTGGCTGATATGATGCCAGAATATGTGCTGTGGTGCCTCTCTCCTCTTCCTGGGTGCGGGGTCAAAGTAACTCAATGGTGGCTTCTCCTGTGGTGGCTGATATGATGCCAGAATATGTGCTGTGGTGCCTCTCTCCTCTTCCTGGGTGCGGGGTCAAAGTAACTCAATGGTGGCTTCTCCTGTGGTGGCTGATATGATGCCAGAATATGTGCTGTGGGGCCTCTCTCCTCTTCCTGGGTGCAGGGGTCAAAGTAACTCAATGGTGGCTTCTCCTGTGGTGGTTAGTATGATGCCAGAATATGTGCTGTGGGGCCTCTCTCCTCTTCCTGGGTGCAGGGGTCAAAGTAACTCAATGGTGGCTTCTCCTGTGGTGGCTGATATGATGCCAGAATATGTGCTGTGGTGCCTCTCTCCTCTTCCTGGGTGCAGGGGTCAAAGTAACTAAATGGTGGCTTCTCCTGTGGTGGTTGATATGATGCCTGATTCTCTGCTGTGAAACCTCTCTCCTCCATCTGGGTGTAGGGGTCAAAGTCTTTCAAAGTCGCCTTCTCCTGTGCTGATTGATATAAAGCTGATGGTTGTGCCATCTGACCTGGTTGCCAGGGTCTGATTCAATGGGGGCCTACTCCTGTGGTGGGTGATCTCAATGCCTGATTCTCTGCTGTGAAACCTCTCTCCTCCGTCTGGGTGTAGGGGTCAAAGTCTTTCAAAGTCGCCTTCTCCTGTGCTGATTGATATGAAGCTGATGGTTGTGCCATCTGACATGGTTGCCGGGGTCCCATTAAATTGGGGCCTACTCCTGTGGTGGGTGATCTAAATGCCTGATTCTCTGCTTTGAAACCTCTCTCCTCCGTCCGGGTGTAGGGGTCAAAGTCTGTCAAAGTCGCCTTCTCCTGTGCTGATTGATATAAAGCTTATGCTTGTGCCATCTGACATGGTTGCCGGGGTCTGATTCAATGGTGGCCTACTCCTGTGGTGGGTGATCTAAATGCCTGATTCTCTGCTGTGTAACCTCTCTCCTCCGTCTGGGTGTAGGGGTCAAAGTAACTAAATGGTGGCCTACTCCTGTGGTGGGTGATATGATGCCTGGTTCTCTGCTGTGGGACCTCTCTCCTTTGTCTGGGTGCTGTGGTCAAAATAATAGTAAGTGACCTTCTCCATTGGTGGGTGACTTGAAGCCTGATTCTGTGCTATGGGACCTCACTCCAATTAATATTGTTTAATTTTTATTTATTTTATGTTAACTCATCATTTCCCTATCTACATTTGTTTGCAGGGATTTAACTACATTTGCTGCCTTTTGCAGCCCTCTAGCCCTTTCGGGTGTGTTTTACAGCCTTTTTAGTGCCCAAAAGTTCGGGTCCCCATTGACTTCTATGGGGTTCGGGTTCGGGATGAAGTTCGGGTCGAGTTCGGATCCCGAACCCGAACATTTTCGAAGTTCGGCCGAACTCGTCGAACCCGAACATCCAGGTGTTCGCTCAACTCTAGCTATAACGTTTACCCAAACCAATAAATATACACTTATTGGATTTTTTTATCAAAGACATGTAGAACAATAAATTTAGAGAAAAATTTATATAGAAATGTCGTTTTTAAAAAAAATGACAACAGAAAGTGAAAAATGTCATTTTTTTGCAAAAATGTCGTTACATTTTTATTAATAGCAAAAAGTAAAAATGTCAGCAACAATGAAATACCACCAAATGAAAGCTCTATTAGTGAGAAAAAAGGAGGTAAAATTCATTTGGGTGGTAAGTTGCATGACCGAGCAATAAACGGTGAAAGTAGCGTAGTGCGGAATTGTAAAATTGGCCTGGTCATTAAGGGTGTTTAAGCTAGGGAGGCTGAAGTGGTTAAGGGGATCTATATACCTGCATCTACAAAATAATGATTGAGGTCTGCGATACACCTGCTTCCACAAAATATTGATTAAGGGGTTTTATATACCTTTTTCCACAAAATACTGGTTGAGTCGTTCGATATACCTGCTTCCACCAAATATTGATTCAGGGATTCTATATACCAGTTTCCACAAAATACTGATTAAGGGTGTGAAGTACCTGCTTCCACTAATTACTGATTAAAAGGTTCGATATACCTGTTTCCACCAAATACTGATTAAGGGGTGCGATATACCTGCTTCCACAAAATACAGATTGAGGGGTGCGATATACCTGCTTCCACAAAATACTGATTAAGGGGTTTGATATACCTGCAGCCACAAAATACTGATTAAGGGGTGCAATATACCTGCTTCTACAAGATACTGATTAAGAGGTTCTATATATCTGCTTCCACAAAATACTTATTGAGGAGTGCAATATACCTGCTTCCACAAAATACTGATTAAGACGTTTGATATACCTGCTTTCACAAAATACTAATTTAGGGGTTTGATATACCTGTTTCTACCAAATACTGATTGAGGCCTGCAATATACCTGCTTCCACAAATATTGCTTTTCTCTGGCACAGGGTCATTTTGAAAAATGACAGACAGAGGAAGAGGCAGGAAGTTCTGCAGGGGTGGTAGGGGTCTGGCAGGTGACGGGAGCCTAAGTGGGAAGTTGGAGAAGGTGCGTGCGATTACGTCAAATGATGCACCAGAGTTGTTTGAGTGGCTCACTCAGCCTTCTGCTTCTGCATCCTCCTCATCCTCTGTATGTGCACCCTCTCTGCTCTGTGCACCCCCTAAAGACACCACCACCACAATCGTAGTCCCTCCATTCAAGAGGAATTATTTTCCTATCCATTCCCAGACCTTACCGATGCGTAGCCATTCTTGGCATTGGATAAGGAAGAGGAGGTAGCAACGGCCGCCACCCAGCGGTCTGACGGCAGTACCCATATCAGCCCAAGGAGAAAGGTCCACGCTGTTGCTGCCTACTCCAAGATCTCTAATGTCAGTGGTGGTGAAGGTGATGATAATGACGTGTCGATGAACATCATGTGAGTGCCCACAAGAGAGGAAGAGGGGAGTTTAGAGGGAGAGACGGAGCAGCAGAGAGGGAGGAGAAGGAGGAGAATCAGGCAGTGTACAGGAGGCAAAAGCAGACTGCAAATGTATCTGGAGTGAGCCATCGATCATGCACGGTCATATCTGGCGCTCCCAGGACTCGGCACATGGCTCCGCAGTGTGGGCTTTTTTAACTGACAATAGTGTTGCCATCTGCAGTCTGTGCTGTCAACGCATAAGTCGCGGTAAGTCCAACACTCAACTAGGGACAACTGGCTTAAGAAGGCAACTGGCCTCCCATCACTGAGCCCAGTGGGAGCAACGCTGTCAGAACCCACAAAGCCACAATCCCGACTCTCTACGTCCTGCCTCTTCTCCTCCTCCTCTCTCCTCTCATTTGTCCTCCACTCCACCTTCCACCGTGCCGTCGTCGCGTTCATCTGGCAGAAGGCGGGCTTCTGTGGCCCAAATGTTCGAGCATAAAAAGTTGTTGATAACCCTCTTGCCCTACAGCTTACTTCTGGCTTGTTGGAACTATTAGCCCGCCAACTTTTGGCATTTAAACTGGTAAACTCGGAGGCCATTAGAAAATTTGTGGTCATTGGCACTCCGCAATGGAACATCCCCGGAAGGAAATATTTTTCCCAGAAGGGCATCCCAGAGCTATATGGCCACGTTCAGCGGCAAGTAAATATATCTCTGGCACACAGTGTCGGAGCCAAGATACATCTGACCACAGACACATGGTCTAGAAAACATGGGCAGGGAAGGTACATAACTTTACTGCCCACTGGGTGAACCTTCTGACAGCCGTCATGCATATAACCCATGGCTCCCATGTGGATTTGGTGTTACCGCCACAGATTGCATGCAGGCCTGCCTCTTCTTCTCCTCCTCCTACTCCATCCTCCGTCTCCTTCTCGGCTGACTCCTCCTGTTCCACTGCTACCGCCTCTTCTGCTACGTCCCCAAGCTCCCCAGAACCAATTCGACGTGCCAAGTGAGACTTGCCATGCTGTGCTGCGGCTGTTGTGCCTGGAAGCAAAGAGCCACCCCGCTCAATTTGACAGTTGGTAAAGTGATGTGCGACAATGGTGTCAATCTGCTGAGCGCACTGAAACAAGGCAAAATGAAACACGTGCCGTGCATGGCACACGTCCTGAACTTAGTCGTGTAGTGATTTATTGCAAAATACCCTGGGGTTCAGGACGTCTTGGGGCAGGCCCGGAAAATCTCTGGCCATTTTCTAAGATCTTACACAACCATGGCTCGCCTTGCTGACGTTTAGCAGTGACACCACCTGCCAGTCAGACGTCTGATTTTTGACAGCTCGACATGCTGGAACTCAACCTTGAATATGTTTGATAGGCTGCTCCAGCAGGTGTTAATGACTACCTGTACGAACTCTGCAGCAGGACAGGTTCTATGGTGCTTCGTTTCGTTTTACTGCGCCAGTGGCTTCTCATGTGCGACGCATGCAGACTTCTGTGGCCATTTATTGAGATCACCAAACTGGTCAGTCGCAGCCAGGGCGCCATCAGTAACATAGTACCTTACACCTTCTTTCTGGGGCGTGCATTGCACATTGCGTCGTGTCATTGATCAAACCGTTAAGGAGCAGGAGGTGGATGATGAGAAAGTCGCAATGCTGAATGAATTCCCATGGGGGCTACTCCATCTGTGTCACGACCGCTATCCCAGCAGCAGTCGTGTTGCACCAGACGGAGGGGAAGGGGACCCTTATCTACGGATGGGAAATGGAACGGCCACCCCTGACAAACCCTACGCTGGCATCTGTCTGCCCTGATACCCTAGACGGGGTGTGAACCCGTGCGGCGAGCAGGATGCCTAAACCCTGAGTGACCCTTAGAAGACTAGACTGGGGAAAGGCAGATGGGAGCACTAGTCACCATCACTCATGTCTAGGAGAACAACAGGGAAGACAGTAACAAACAAACAAACAATCTCCAGCAGAGATAGACTTATCCAGTCACGAGCAGAGAAGATGATCCCAACAACGACAGTCCACGCCAGACACGAGCTCCACAGCAATACCGTCAAACGATCTCCTTCAAAGGTCAGAATAGCACTGGAAGTAAGGACTATATCTGGCAATGACTGCAAGTGAAACTGAAACTAATATAGTAGCTGGGAGTGGCAGACAGCACTCACCTGAGAAGAATGCCTACAAACTCCCAGTCAGGACAAAAAGGTTTACAAGGCAAAACCTGGATGACATACCCTGAACCATGAAGCAAACTCACAAGCTATCGCGAGTAGCAAGTCGCTGCGACCTTCTCTTCCCAGACCTATCTGGATCAGTCACAGTCGTGACAGTACCCCCCTTTCTACGAGGGGCCACCGGACCCTCAAGACCAGGCCTCCCGGGTGGGACCTATGAAAAGCCCGAATGAGTCTGTCCGCCTTTATCTCTGATGCTGGCACCCACATTCTCGCTTCGGAACCATAACCTTTCCAGTGCACCAGGTACTGAAGAAAGCGGCGAACATATCGTGAATCAACAATCTTTTCTACCTGAAACTCAAGACTGCCATCAACAACCACCGGTGGAGGCGGTAGTGGCAATGGTTCAGGAGGTTCTACATATCTCTTAAGCAGAGATCTGTGGAAGACATTATGGATCCTTAGAGTCTGAGGTAGCTCCAGACGAAAAGCCACCGGGTTAATGATCTTAATTACCCTATAAGGACCAATAAATCTCGGGCCTAATTTCCATGAGGGAACCTTCAACTTGATATTTCTGGTAGACAACCACACCAAGTCATTCACCCCAAGGTCCGGACCTTCAGAGCGCTTCTTATCAGCCACACGTTTGTATCTGCCACCAATTCTCTTCAAACTTTCTTGCACACTCTGCCACACTGATGAAAGTGAAGACGCAAATCGTTCCTCCTCGGGAATCCCAGACGGCCCCCTCACTAAACGTACAAAACTGAGGATGGAAACCATACGCACCAAAAAATGGTGACTTATCGGTGGATTCTTGACGACGATTATCAATGGCAAACTCGGCTAACGGTAAATAAGATGACCATTCCTCCTGATTTTCGGAAACAAAGCATCTCAAATATGTCTCTAGGTTTTGATTGGTACGTTCAGTCTGACCGTTGGACTGTGGATGGAAAGATGAAGAAAACGACAGATGAACCCCTAAACGAGAACAAAAAGCTTTCCAAAATTTAGAAACAAATTGGGTACCACGATCCGAAACAATATCGGAAGGGACCCCGTGAAGCTTCACGATGTGGTCAATAAAAACCTGAGCCAGTGTGTTAGCATTAGGCAAAGCGGTCAGAGCAATAAAGTGCACCATTTTACTGAATCTGTCAACAACAACAAGAATAACAGTCTTCCCCGCTGATACTGGTAGATCAGTAATGAAATCCATTGATAGGTGCGTCCAAGGCCTGTTGGGGATGGCCAGAGGTAAAGACGCCCTGCCGGACGAGTATGATCCACCTTAGAACGAGCACAGGTAGGACATGCAGACACAAAATTCAACACCTCCTGGCGCCACTTAGGCCACCAGAACCGACGAGACACTAATTCAGAGGTTGCCTTACTACCTGGGTGTCCTGCCAGTGCGGAGTTATGGTGTTCCTTTAGTATCTCCAGGCGTAAATTTTCTGGCACAAACAGTTTATCCGAGGGGCAGGAGGCCGGGCGTCCCCTGAGCTTCCAACACCCTCCCTCTAAACCTGAGTGTAATGCAGAGACTACCACCCCTTTTGCAAAATAGGCTCTGGAACATCATCATCACCCCCTCCAGGAAAACTTCGAGACAATGCATCCGCCTTAGTATTTTTGCCCCGGGCGATAGGTTATTACAAAATTAAACCTAGTAAAAACAACGACCACCGAGCCTGTCTAGGGGTGAGACGTTTAGCAGACTCCAGATATACTAAGTTCTTGTGATCGGTAATCACTGTGACGGGATGAACCGCCCCCTCAAAAAATGACGCCACTCCTCTAAGGCCAACTTAATAGCCAAAAGTTCCCTGTTGCCAATGTCATAGTTCCTTTCTGCAGTAGACAATTTCTTCGAAAAGAAAGCACACGGACGCCATTCACCAGGGACGGGCCCTGAGATAGTACCGCTCCCACCCCCACCTCTGATGCGTCAACCTCTACAATAAAAGGAAGCGAGACATCTGGCTGTACGAGAATAGGAGCCGAGGTGAATCTTTCCTTCAGAGATGTAAAGGCAGTTTTGGCTGCATGTGACCATTTGGAAAAATCGGATCCCTTTCGGGTCATGTCCGTCAGTGGTTTGACCACCAAGGAATAGTTCTTTATAAACTTCCTATAAAAATTGGCAAACCCCAGGAAGCGTTGCAATGCCTTCAGGTTCTCAGGCAGATCCCAGTCCATAATTGCCCGGACTTTCTCTGGATCCATGCGGAAACCTGAATCTGACAACACATACCCCAGAAATGGCAGTTCTTTTACGGCGAACACACATTTCTCTAATTTAGCAAACAATTTGTTGGCCCTTAATATCTGCAGCACTTGTCTCACATGGATCTTATGTGTATCCAGATCCGGAGAATAGACCAGGATGTCATCAAGATATATCACAACAAATCTCCCGATAAGGTGACTAAAAATATCGTTGACAAAATGTTGGAACACCGCAGGCGCATTAGTAAGACCAAATGGCATGACCAGATTTTCATAATGCCCTTCCGGAGTATTAAAGCCGTCTTCCACTCATCCCCCTCTTTGATGCGAACCAGGTTATAGGCTCCTCTGAGATCCATTTTGGAGAACCATTTAGCACCAGCAACCTGATTAAAGAGGTCGGGAATGAGAGGAAGAGGATAGGGATCTCGGATAGTTATCCAGTTTAATTCCCGGAAATCCAGGCAAGGACACAGGCCCCATCTTTCTTTTTAACGAAAAAGAACCCTGCAGCCACGGGTGAAGAAGAGGGTCTGATGTGTCCCTTAGCCAAACTTTCCGAAATATAATCTTTCATAGCCTTCCTCTCCGGGCCAGAAAGATTGTATAACCAGGTTTTAGGTAGTTTTGCCCCAGGTAACAGATTAATTGGGCAATCATATGGACGATGAGGTGGTAACCCCTGACAACCCTTCTCAGAGAACACATCCATAAAATCTGACAGAAAGGAAGGTAGAGATGTTACAGAGAGTGTTGAGCACCTACTACTCAAGCAGTTGTCCTTACAATGTTCACTCCACTCCACAATCTCCCCGGCCTGCCAATCCACCACGGGATTGTGAGTCACCAGCCAGGGAAGCCCCAAAACCATAGGAGCCGGAAGACCGTCCAGGACATAACAAGAGATATGCTCTTTATGGAGGTCCCCTACCTGCAGATGGATATTATGGACGATCTGAGTTAACTCTCTCTGAGTAAGAGGGGAGGAGTCGATGGCAAAAACAGGAATAGTTCTGCGTACTGGTTCGGAGTAACACCCAGAGCCAGAGCAAACCGTGAATCCACCAAATTGACCCCTGCCCCACTGTCCAAAAAGACGGAACAGATCTCAGTCTTATTGCCCGCCACAACAAAAACTGAGACATGCGTATGGAGGAAGCGAATACGCCCAGACTGTTATCCTCCGCACAGTCTGGGGACTCTAGTTTTCCGGCGGCTCCTTAGTTTGTGATCTCTTGGGTTCTGAGGGACATACCTTTACAAAATGACCCCTCCCCCACAACGAAAACAAACCTCTGACCTATGGCGGACCTTAGGAGGATTCACCCGTCTAGTGGCGCCCCTATTTGCATTGGTTCGACTGGATCACAACAAACCGATCCCTGCCCTATAGAGGCCTCTGTAGAATTTAATAGTCTCTCCTGAGTCATCTGTCGATTCTTATGGACAGAGACATAGCAGCCTCAAGAGACCCAGGGACCTCGTATACAGCCAGCGCGTCTTTTAATTTTTCAGACAACCCCTGGCAGAACTGACTCCTAAGGGCCGAGTCGTTCCATAATGTATCCGTAGCCCACCTATGGAATTCAGAACAATATAGTTCAGCTGACCGGTTCTCCTGCCGAAGTCTACGTAGCTTAGACTCAGCCAGTGAGACCCTGTCAGGGTCATCATACACAAGACCCAAGGCTTCAAAAACTCCTCCACTGATCGTAAGGCCGGAGAGTCAGATGGTAAGAGAAAGCCCAAGCCTGCGGATCTCCTTGCAGGAGAGAAATTACAATGCCCACCCGTTGTTCCTCACCGCCGGAGGATCTAGTGCGTAACCTGAAGAACAATTTACAAGCTTCTCTGAAGGTTACAAATTGGTCTCTCCCTCCTGAGAACCAGGAAAAGCCACTTTTGGCTCAGGAGTACATTGGTCTCCCCTAGCAACGGTGGAACCCAAGGATTGCTGCTGCAGTACTGTTGCTTTTAATCCTGCCACTTCAAGGGATAACCCCTGTAATTGTTTCGCCAAAACCGTAACCGGATCCATAGTGAAACAGAAGAATACAAAGCAAAACAGCAGGCAAAAAAAAAAAAAGGAAATGTCACTTTTTTTTTTTTTTTTTAAAAGGCCAGATATACTGTCACGACCGCTATCCCAGCAGCAGTCGTGTTGCACCAGACGGAGGGGAAGGGGGACCCTTATCTACGGATGGGAAATGGAACAGCCACCCCTGACAAACCCTACGCTGGCATCTGTCTGCCCTGATACCCTAGACGGGGTGTGAACCCGTGCGGCGAGCAGGATGCCTAAACCCTGAGTGACCCTTAGAAGACTAGACTGGGGAAAGGCAGATGGGAGCACTAGTCACCATCACTCATGTCTAGGAGAACAACAGGGAAGACAGTAACAAACAAACAAACAATCTCAAGCAGAGATAGACTTATCCAGTCACGAGCAGAGAAGATGATCCCAACAACGACAGTCCACGCCAGACACGAGCTCCACAGCAATACCGTCAAACGATCTCCTTCAAAGGTCAGAATAGCACTGGAAGTAAGGACTATATCTGGCAATGACTGCAAGTGAAACTGAAACTAATATAGTAGCTGGGAGTGGCAGACAGCACTCACCTGAGAAGAATGCCTACAAACTCCCAGTCAGGACAAAAAGGTTTACAAGGCAAAACCTGGATGACATACCCTGAACCATGAAGCAAACTCACAAGCTACAGTCGTGACAATCTGAGACAAGTCAGCAGGAGTCCGAAGAGGAGTCAGAGGAGGATGGTGGCTGGAGGGAGGAGCAAGAAGAGCAGGCGAGAAAATCTGCTACTTTCAGGTCTTTATCTAATCTGCCACGGATACTGGCCTCGTCAGCCCACAGTTCAATCTCCACCTCGTTGTGAGAGATGGCAGGACCATGCACCTAAACAATGCAGACCACCCAGAAGTCTTCGCTCTCCCAGGGTCTGACCGGCTCTCCAACCCTATGACTCGCTTGCTGCATTTTTAAATGCTCGTTTTCTGTGTGTCATATCAGTATAGAGCCGGATGGTCCATCACCTCAATATGATGTTTTCTTGAATTCACCTCATACATCACTTGTTCCATGTTGTTTCTCCGGTTCATGCTCTCACCATTTTGGAGCCCACTAGGAAGCCATTTCATTAGTGTTCTCTTCCACCCCCTTAGGGTCCACAGCACCTAGTGCTGTTTGCGTTAACAGTTACTACATAGTTACTTTGTAAGCCATATATTGGCTTTTTTGTCTCTCCCCCTTTCTTACTTCTTCCTCTTTGTTCTTTTTTCTTGAATCCTTCGCTTCAGCTCTTATTACCCTATTGTACCCTCTCCTTCTGTGTTCCTCCTCTTCCTGACCTTTCCAGCGGCGGTCTATACAAACCAGCCCTACCTCATACCAGCCCTGGCATTTTAGGGAACCTAAAGCGTGATAATCCAAATGCGTAAAAATGCCCTGTGAAATCCTAAAGGTACTCATTGGTTTTAGGGCCCCTTTACGCATTTAGGGAACCTAAAGCGTGAGAATCCAAATGCGTAAAAATGCCCTGTGAAATCCTAAAGGTACTCATTGGTTTTAGGGCCCCTTTGCGCATCTTGGCTGCAAAAAGTGTCACTCATGTGGTATCGCCGTACTCAGCAGAAGTAGGGCAACGTGTTTAGTGGTGTATTTTTACATATACCAATGCTGGGTGAGAGAAATATCTCTGTAAATTGACAACTTTGTATAAAAAATTTAAAAAGTTGTCGTTTACAGCGATATTTCTCACACACAGTATAGGTATATGTAAAAATACACCCCAAACACATTGCCCTACTTCTGCTGAGTACGGCGATACCACATGAGTGACACTTTTGCAGCCAAGATGCGCAAAGGGCCCTAAACCAATGAGTACTTTAGATTTCTAGGGCATTTTACGCATTTGGATTCTCACGCTTAGGTTCCCTAAAATGCCAGGGCAGTATAAATACCCCACATGTGACCCCATTTTGGAAAGAAGACACCCCAAGGTATTCTGTGAGGGGCATGGCGAGTTCACAGAATTTTTTTTTTTGCACAGGTTAGCGGAATTTGATATGTTATTTTATTTTTATTTTGTTTTTTACAAAGTCTCATATTCCACTAACTTGTGACCAAAAATAAAATATTACATGAACTCACCATACCCCTCACGGAATACCTTGGGGTGTCTTCTTTCTAAAATGGGGTCACATGTGAGGTATTTATACTGTCCTGGCATTTTAGGTGCCCCTAAAGCGTGAGAAGAAGTCTGGAATCCAAATGCGTAAAAATGCCCTGTGAAATCCTAATGTAAACTTTCAGGTCTTTATCTAATCTGCCACAGATACTGGCCTCGTCAGCCCACAGTTCAATCTCCACCTCGTTGTGAGAGATGGCAGGACCATGCACCTAAACAATGCAGACCACCCAGAAGTCTTCGCTCTCCCAGGGTCTGACCGGCTCTCCAACCCTATGACTCGCTTGCTGCATTTTTAAATGCTCGTTTTCTGTGTGTCATATCGGTATAGAGCCGGATGTTCCATCACCTCCATATGATGTTTTCTTGAATTCACCTCATACATCACTTGTTCCATACCACTGTCCATTGTCGTTTTTCATCTTTAATACTAGAGACCTTAACAAGCCTGAGAAGCGTAATCAAATTCTCTATCATCTACATAAGAAGAGAGTAATGTTTGTCTGGAGAGTATGTTCCAGGAAACACATTTAAAATCTTCAGCAATCCCTAAATGTGAAGGCAGATACTACTCGACTTGGTTCCATAGTACCAACCCCTTCAAAAAGCTGGAAGAATTTCTGTTGCCTTTCATAAACTTTTTCGCCCTCAGGTTCTGTCCACGGATATTGACCCTAGAGGCAGATTTGTTTTTATTAAGCTCTCTGTTAATTGTTCCACTTATACAATAATACAATAGCTAATGTTTATTTTCCTAACCAGCGACAGGTCTCCTTCGGCTCTAAGATCCTGAGACGTCTTTCTAAGTTTGCTGATGGCTCCCACATCATCATGGGTGGAGATCTCAACATGGTGACGGATCAAGGATTAGATTCATCGGTTGGTAAGTCCTCAATCTCTCCATCTGCAAAGCGCATGTTTCGGTCAAATCTAAACACACTTAGACTAGTTGACCTATGGCAAATTCTCCACCCAGGTGTCAAGAACTATAGTTTCCATTCAATGGCCCATAATAGCTACGGGAGGCTCGATTACATTTTTATTTTCCCGGCTCTACTAGACCTACATCCCCGATGTTCGATAGACTCACTTGTTTGCTCGGACCACGCTCCAATCTATGGCCTGTTGTCCCCTGACCTGGTGGGCACACGTCCATACACGTGGCGTTTGAATGACAATCTGATTAATGACTCGGTGTGTGTCGCCACCATAAAGTCGGCTATAGTCGATTTTATCACTGTGCATACCTCTGAGTCAACCCCCCGTGCAGTGGGAAGCCCTTAAATGTGAATATACCTAACAAATGTCTAGTCCACTCTCCTTTGGAGATCGCTGAGGCCTTTCAATCCTACTACTCTGACCTTTATAATGTAAACAGTGATCACTCTTCCGATTCCGAAATACAGGATTATTTATCTCTACATGGGCCCAAGCAGTTTTCAACCGCAGCAGGCACTGACATGGACTCCGACTTTACCTCTTCTGAACTCTTGGTCGTAGTTAAGGAGCTTCAGAATGGCAAAAGCCCAGGCCCAGATGGCTTAACTCCCCACTTTTATAAATTTTTTGGAGCAGACCTTGCTCCCATTCTTTACGGGCGTTCAATGCAGTTTCAGAGGTCTGTCCCTGTACCCACATTACAGTCAAGTGGGTTTTGTCCCAGGAAGGGAAGCTCGCAATAACACAATCATAATTCTACCAAGCCAAGAACGTCTACATACTAGAATGCACTGTCGGATTTGAGAATTACGTTGAAATCGCAATGTGATTAATATAACTTGAATTAATCGCATTGTGATTTCTACTTAGACCTGGTTTACTATGGTTGGCTTGGTAGAATTAGCGAATATGACGAATGTATTCATCATATTCCTCAAAACTAAGATAACAAAGTATTCTCCATCTTCGTTTTAGCAACCATAGTAAACCATGTCTGTTGAAATCGCAATGCGGTTAATTCAAGTTATATTAATCACATTGAGATTACAACTTAGCACTGCTATCTTACATATTAGTCTAGAATTAACGAATATGGAATATAGCAGCAGTGCTAAGTAGAAATCGCAATGCGATTAATTCAAGTTATATTAATCGCATTGCGATTTCAACTTAGAGCTGGGTTTATAATGGGTCAGCTTGCTAGAATTAACTAAGTTAACGAATATGGAATATAGCAGTGCTAAGTTGAAATCGCAATGCGACTAATATAACTTGAATTAATCGCATTGCGATTTCAACGTAATTCTCAAATCCGACAGTACATTTTAGTATATGGAGACGTTCCCATGGTGATGGGGACGCTCCATGAGCACGGAAGTCGGCAGAAGCGGCAACGGGCACTGACTGGAGCAGCCAGGAAGCCAGGAATCCTCAGGACAGGTAAGAGCTACTTATGGGAAGTGGGAAAGAAAAAAATATAACTAAAAAAAGAAAAAAAAATGAATATTCAAAATAGTTAATTTATAGTGCTATATTCGAAATATTCGCAATAAAAATTCGCTATTCGAATATTCGCGCTCAACACTAATTATCAGTGAAGATCAACAGAGAGCTTACAGAAAATTACTTGGGTGACAGAATTGATTACTGGGGACAGAGCCTCGGGTCGGAGGTTTCACTCGGCTTGGGACACTTGGCTCCAATTCCGCTCCTCCACACGCTTCTCGGCCTGGTTGACAGATGGCACTCTCACATAATACGTTCTTGGGCTCATATATTGTTGAATGTATTAGGCAGTGACTGAAGGACAGAAAACAGAGGGTTGTAGTCAATGGAGTATATTCAGACCATGATATTGTTACCAGTGGGGTACCTCAGGGATCTGTTCTGGGACCCATATTGTTTAATATCTTTATTAGCAAAATTGCAGAAGGCCTCAATGGTAAGGTGTGTCTTTTTGCTGATGACACAAAGATTTGTAACAGGGTTGATGTTCCTGGAGAGATACACCAAATGGAAAAGGATTTAGGAAAACTAGAGGAATGGTCAAAAATCTGGCAACTAAAATTTAATGTCGATAAGTGCAAGATAATGCACCTGGGGCGTAAAAACCCAACAGCAGAATATAAAATCAGTGATACAGTACTAACCTCAGTATCTGAGGAAAGGGATTTAGGGGTCATTATATCAGACGACCTAAAGGTGGGCAGACAATGTCACAGAGCAGCAGGTAATGCCAGCAGAATGCTTGGGTGTATAGGGAGAGGCATTAACAGTAGAAAGAGGGAGGTGCTTATGCCGCTCTACAGTGAGACCTCATTTGGAGTATTTTGTGCAGTATTGGAGACCATATCTGCAGAAGGATATTGAAACTTTGGAGAAAGTTCAGAGAAGAGCTACTAAACTAGTACATGGATTGCAGGACAAAACTTACCAGGAAAGGTTAAAGGACTTTAACATGTATAGCTTGGAAGTAAGAAGAGACAGAGGAGATATGATAGAAACTTTTAAATACATAAAGGGAATCAACACGGTAAAAGAAAAACTGCTACAAGAGGACATCGTTTTAAATTAGAGGGCAAAGGTATAAAAGTAATATCAGTAAGTATTACTTTCTTGAGAGAGTAGTGGACGCATGGAATAGCCTTCCTGCAGAAGTGGTAGCTGCAAATACAGTGAAGGAGTTTAAGCATGCATGGGATAGGTATAAGGCCATCCTTCATATAAGATAGGGCCAGGGGCTATTCCTAGTATTCAGTATATTGGGCAGACTAGATGGGCCAAATGGTTCTTATCTGCCGACACATTCTATGTTTCTATGTTCGCATGGTCTGAAGACTCTAGACTTGCCGTGTGTATTCCCGTTCCCTCCCCCCCTTTTTTCCCTTTCGCTGTCCTACTTCTTCCTCTTTTCTTTTTCCACCTCTTTCTTGGTCTTGTCTTCCCTATGTCTTGTCTGTGTTTTTTCCTAAATTCTCACCATTGCTATAATGCACTTGATTTCTATTGACATATACTTTTGTGAGACTTATATTAGCTATTCTCGACTTAATCCTTGTCTATTGTCATACATTATATCCTCTCACTACAGTATGTGACTGTTACAACTTCTGATGTCTATTTTATATTTTTTATTTAAAAAAAAGATTGAACCATAAAAAGCATAAAGAGCAAGGACCAGTACTGGGTGGCAACGTACTTAGACCCCCGGTATAAATGCAAAATGGCGGACATGTTACCAGCATCACAGGGCTGGTAGAATGCAGCATTTCCAGATGCTGCATTCTGCTATTGCGAGTGCTGGCAGAGGAATTTTCACCCATAGCGAAAAAGGTGCGGGTACCAATCCTATCGCACCTGCAAGAAGAGGGCGGTTTAAAGATGTTATAAAAATAGATGAGGGAGGGCACTCATCTGCAGAACAGTGAGGCTACACAATAGAAGATCGAATTTCCTTTGGACTTTGGACACTGTATTGATTACTATACCGCTGTATCGCTATTGTCATCCAAAGCGAAAGACCAATAAGACGCTCTGATAATCGCCAAGCAAGGACCAATAAGGCGCCCGAGTCACCGTCACGTGGGACGCCACTGTATGACGACGGTGATCACGTGGGCCGCTGCGGCAGGTCCTAGCAGGTCACAGCATCGACCAGCGAGAGAGCGGAGGATACAAGAAGACCGCGAGGAGCGGTAATGTATGAAACGATCATAACGTTGATACACCATTGTGAGACATTAATGTTTTAAACGGAGACAGTACTCCCTATCCGTATATCAACACCTCTAGCCTATATACCAGGACTGTAGGTATAGCGCTATAAGAGGGTGCAACATTAAAAGGAGGGCGTTGCACCTTAAGGTGCACTACGAGGAGGCCCCCTATTCTACAATAAGTGAACTGCTGCATCTCCCTTGGGAGAATAATTACCGGATTGCGGTCATAGAGGATTCCTATATGGACTGTTTGTGCACATGCACACTTGATCTTTTTGCACAATTGATTTTATATGCATTTTATATTTGTCATTAATTAATTAATTGATTTGGGTACCCAGATTTGATAACCTTGGAGAGTACATGTTATAAGATCTTTTATCATAACTGGTCTCTTCATTGTGGCCGATCACATAATAGGGCTATTTGTTTTTGTTTTAGATATTTTGTAATAAACTTATTGATTTTTAACATTATACCTCTAGTCTCCATATGCCTGAATGAAAGTTGAGTGCCCTCCCTCATCTATTTTTATAACATTTTCCTTTACGGCAAAGGGGTTGGCCGCGGAGTGTGCACCTTCGTCTGATTGGGGATTTGTGGTGAGCCGCTGTAATACCTATTTTGGTTTAAAGATGTGTTGGTCACTTCGGATATCAGATCATTCTTGCAGCCAATCCATTGACAGCCGCCCTCCGGATCCAGCCTCAGGGTTCTACTAGATCGACAGTTGTCCGACTACATAGGGTTAACGGCCGATGTAAGCGAGGAACCCCTGGACTACTGGGTGTGCAAGCTTGACCTGTGGCCAGAGCTGGCACAATTTGCCATGGAACTCTTGGCTTGCCCCCCGTGGAGTGTCCTGTCCAAAAGGACGTTCAGAACAGCAGTGGGGATTGTGACCGATAAGCGCCTTCGCCTAGCTCACGACAGTGTGGACTACCTCACATTTCCAGCCCACACATATCCGCCACCACCCAGAACAAAGAATGGTCCTTGTCTTATGTATATACAGCAGCATAAAAGGCATTTTCTGTCAGGTCAATGCCTAATGTTTGGGGCCTGTATTCCACTGGCCTGCAGTAAAATTGTTATCCACTGACCGCCTAATATACCTCCAGCCACATAATCAGTTGTTCGTTCTGTCAGGTGAATGCCTAATGTTTGGGGGCCCCCTACTCCCGTGGCCTAAAATAAATCTTTTCTAGGCTCCAGCAGGGCACATTTTTGAGAGTTTACCTTTAGGATGCATAAAAATGGCCCCTGATTAAAAGACACTTTTTTTCTGGGAATTTTTGTCATTGATCCCCCTATGGTATGTCACTGTCCATGTTGTGGGACTATTTGTGCACTTCTAGTAAGTATTTGGTGCCTGCAAACATGACCTTAAGGTTTTTCAGGTTCTCCTGCCATTAACATCTTAAGGACACAGGATGTACCCGTACGTCCTGTGTCCTGTCTCTAAAGATGGCGCCCGCTCCATGCCGATTGCGGACATTTAGCCCCTCAGATGCTGATCAATCCTGATCACGTCATCTGAGTGCGCACAAACTGAAAGTGGGATCGGAGGAGCCAGAGCGTGCCTGTAGTAGCCTGGGTTTCTATGAATGAAACCCAGGCTGCTCTGTAGTATTTCCTATGGAGCCTTACCTGTAATAGGCTTCATAGGAAATGTGCGATTTTTTCATATATTCCAATGCTATTGCATTGGAATGTATGAAAATCACAATCAGATGATTGTAAGTTATAGTTCCCTATAGGAACTATATAAAAGTGTAAAAAAAAAAAAAAAAAAGTTTAAAAAACAAATAAATAAAACATAAAAGTTTAAATCACAAAAAATTAAAAAAAGCACATTATGGGTGTCATGATGTGAGAAAACGCCCATACTATAAAAATATAAAAAAATATTCCCCATACGTCAAACAGCAAAACGGAAAAAAGCGTCCAAATGGCGGTTTCGCCATTTTTGGTTGCTTCATTTTCCACAAAAAAATTACATAAAAGGTGATCAAAAAGTCATACACACCCCATAATGGTATCAATAAAAAGATAAGAGTATGACGCAAAAAATTAGCTCCCATACAGCTCGATACATATAATTCTAAAAAAGTTATAGGGGTCAAAACATGGTGACAAAAAAGTAAAACTAATTTTTTCCTACTTTTGAATTTTTTTTTCACTATCAAAACGCAAGAAAACCTATACATATAGGGTATTGCTGGATTCATAATGACCTGTAGAGTAAAAGTAACTGGTCAGTTTTATCGCACATCGAACGTCGGAATTTAAAAAGCCGCAAAACTGTGGTGGAATAGCTTTTTTTTTTTGCAATTTCACCCCATTTGGAATTTTTTTCGCGCTTCCCACTACATCATATGCAATATTAAATGGTGGCGTTGGAAAGTTCAACTTGTCCTGCAAAAAACAAGCCCTTATATGGCTATGTGAACCAAAAAATAAAAAAAGTTATGGCTCTGGGAAGGCAGGGAGCGCAAAACGAAAACTGAAAAAAAAAAAAAAACCTCCGGTCCTTACAGGGTTAAAGTGAATGGGGCCCGCCACGAACGTGCAGTTCGCGAACATTTGATTGCAGACGTGTGTTCGAGTTTATGAAACGTCCCGGCCGATGTTCGTCCATCACTACCTCTGGAGCTGACACAGAAATAACCCCTTTGTAGTCTTGAGGGATTCCTTCATTTAAATTCACAGTTCTGTTTACTCCCCCTGGAATGAACTTAGGTTGGGGATCTAACATAGCTCTATGAATCAATATCATTTTATTATCCTGGTATCCTATGGACTGTACAGTAATACAACATATACACCTAAAGCAATATGTTCTTTTCATAAGATAAAATTTGTATGTAGTGTAAGAGGGTGCAAGGTATCATATGCGATGGCAGGTACGTGTCACCGAGGTTGCTGGCCTCGGTGAGGTGAGAGCCGGGGTTTTTGTCTGCAGCAGCTTATGCTGCTAGACTTTGTTACTTAGTTTGGCTGCAAAAGCTAATCCGGGCCGGCTCTTACTGGGAGTAGGTAAAGTGTAGGGTGGGTGCCTACTCCCCACGGTCCAGTCCTGGTTTTGGGCTGGATATAAAACACAGCCAGCAGCTGTGTCTGGGTGAGTGATTATCCTGGAGCCTGCTAACAGGACTGTGAGGTTCTCTGTGCTGGAGGACGGAGCTCAGCAAGGTGGTGTTTCCCTGCAACCTGAAGGTGGAATCGCCTGCGGCTGGGCCGACTGCTAGGTGTGAACCCGCACCTAAACCACCCAGGTGACTGGACCCTGTGTTGGCCTGTTTTTGTTTTGCCACGTTATTTCCGTTGTGTGTGAACTGTCACCAAAGAGACTGTTTTCATTTATGGTGTGCAAGTGTGAATAAAACACTGTTTGTTGCACAATCTGGACTCCTTGTTTTGCCTCTAAACTGCACCCGCACCGCTGTCTACCAGAGCGACTCCCACATTTGGTGTAGGATGCGGGCATGCGCAGTGAGGCTGGCGTGAGCGCCGAAGTTTTGTTTTTCTAAAGTGCATGGAATATATTAAGCCAGCAAAGCTGCAAGCAGGAGTTTCTGGCAACATGGAGGCTGCTGTGAAGGCTCTCATAGAGGCTAACGTGCAGCAGCGGGAGACTAACCAGCTACTGCTACAACATGTGATGGCGTTACAGGCGGCAGGAGCGTCCCACCACGTCCATGATGCCCGGAAGCGGTCCGTGCGGCGATCCCAAAAATGACCCCCGCAGGCGGCGTTGAGGCGTACCTGGCGGTTTTGAGAAGGTCGCCGTGAGGAAAAGTTACCCCGTGACCAGTGGGCTGAGGTGGTCGCTCCTTTCCTGGCTTCCGGACCCCAGCAGGTGTTTTTCGACTTGTCGGACGACCAAGCGGCAGATTATGACACCGTGAAAGGAGAGATCCTCGCCAGACTGGGCGTGAACGTGCTGGTCCGCGCCCAAAGAGTCCACCAGTGGGACTTTAAAGCGACTGAACCCGCTAGGCCGCAGTACTACGATCTGCTGCACAGGCTGCAAAAGTGGCTGCAGCCCGATCTACTAAGTCCCACTGCCATGCTGGATCGACTGTTGGCGGACATCTTTTGGAGGGCCCTGCCTTATCCCCTCCAGCACTGGATCGGCCAGGTATCGCCCACCAATGCCCTGGAGATGGTCGACCTGGTGGAGCGCTACGAGGCCACCAGAAACCTGCAGGGGACTCTTGCGGGGAAGGGGTCAGTCAAACCCGGAGGCCTCTGCCCCAGTTCCGGCGTCCGGCGACAGAGCGGCCTGCACGGAATATACCCCCTGCGAGTCCGCCTCCGTGGTATGCTGGAGGTGTCAGGAGCCAGGCCACATCAGGGCCGACTGTCCGCATCGGGATGAGCCGATGGATATGAACTACGAGGGTCGTCACTCCCTGTATGCACGGAAGCTGTGCGCAACTGGCACCCGTGAGGTGCAGGACCATAACCACCTGTGTCAGGTAGAGGTGGGAGACTCTCTGGCGGTGGCTCTGCTGGACTCCGGGAGTTTAGTCTCCCTGGTAAGGGCTGCCCTTGTACGGCCTGCGGAGTATACTGGCCGTAAAGTCGAGGTCCTGTGCATCCATGGAGACCTGAAAGACTACCCCACTGCACTAGTGACTTTGTCCACCGCGGCTGGTAGGTGGACCCACGAGGTGGCTGTCGCTACTAAACTCCCACACGAACTGATACTTGGGAGGGACTTCCCGGTTTTCCGGCGCTGTGGCGGTAATAAAGGTATCTGAGGACCCGAGACAGGGGTGACCCTAGTGGAGTGGCCTGATACCACTGGAAGGCCAGAACCCTGGGAGCCCGAGTCTGAAGGGCCGGCGGTAGGGGTGACCACTGCTCCAGCGGTAGAGGGAGACAACCCCACTGAGTGTAATGGTGGGAGACACGGAGGACTTGCCACCGGGACCTGAGTTGGCAGACCTCAATGTCTCCGGGGAAAATTTTGGGACCGCACAACACCGGGACCAAACCCTAACCAGGGCCTGGGAGAATGTGCTGGAAATTGATGGGAAACCCCAGAAACCAGGGGCTGAATTAATGTTCCCACGATTTATTGTTCTGCAGGATATGTTGTATCGGGTGAACCAAATCCGAGGCGAACCTGTTGAACAGTTGGTGGTGCCCACAGCGTATCGCAAGCTTGTCATGGAGCTTGCCCACCAACATGTTCTTGGGGACACCTGGGGTGGCAGAAAACCCAGGACCGCATACTGCAGCGATTTTATTGGCCCAGTGTGTTCAAGGAGGTAGAGAATTATTGTAAGTCCTGTCCGACCTGTCAGATAACTAGCCCCCAGCCACATTTCCGTAGTCCTCTGGTACCTCTGCCAATCATTGAAGTACCGTTTGAGCGAATCGCTATGGATTTAGTTGGGCCTGTACCAAAAGTCTGCCAGGGGCCACCAACACATTCTGGTAGTTCTCGACTATGCCACTCGGTATCCGGAGGCGGTGCCTCTGCGACATACCTCAGCTAAGCTCATTGCCAAAGAGTTAATGGAGATGTTTTCCCGTGTGGGCCTGCCAAAAGAGGTTCTGACAGACCAAGGGACCCCTTTTATGTCCAAAGTAATGAGGAACTGTGTAAATTGTTGCGTATAAAGCAGTTACGGACGTCCGTTTACCATCCGCAAACAGACGGTCTTGTGGAGAGGTTTAACCAAACTCTAAAAAATATGTTAAAGAGGGTGGTGTCTAGAGATGGGAAGGACTGGGATCTGCTTCTGCCCTATCTCATGTTCGCAGTGCGAGAGGTGCCCCAGGCCTCTACTGGGTTCTCGCCCTTCGAACTGCTTTATGGCAGACACCCTCGGGGCCTGTTGGATATCGCCAAGGAAGCATGGGAACAACAGCCTGTCCCCCACAAAAGTGTCATTGAGTATGTCGCCCAGATGCAGGAACGGATGGAAAGGGTGTTGCCCTTGGTCCGGGAGCATATGGAGGCAGCGCAACAAGCCCAGAGTAGGGTGTACAACCGTCAGGCTCGGGTGCGGGACTTCAATCCGGGAGATCGGGTTTTGGTTCTGGTACCCACCCTTGACAGCAAATTCCTAGCTAGGTGGCAGGGCCCCTATGAGGTGATCGAGAAGGTAGGGGAAGTGAATTACAAGGTACACCAGCCAGGGCGGCGCAAGCCGAGCAGGTGTACCACGTGAATTTACTTAAGCCGTGGAAAGATAGGGACGCGGCCGGCGACCACAGCCCCGGCCAGGGCTTCTAGGTGAAAAGGGTCCAGCCCCACAGTTCGAGGCCTGTGAAGCCGTAACCACGGTAAAATTGCAGACAGCCTGTCTTCCAAACAAGTTCAGGAAGTCAGGGAGTTCCTCAGTCGGAACACGGATGTGTTCTCGGACCTCCCTGGCCGCACGTCTCTCATCCGACATGACATCGTCACTGAGCCTCAGGCCAAGGTCGGTTAAAACCATACCGGGTACCCGAGGCTCGGCGGCGGGCCATCGCGGAGGAAGTGCAGTTAATGTTGAAGCTTCGATGTCATTGAGGAGTCGAAAAAGTGAGTGGGCCAGTCCCATAGTCCTAATACCCAAGCCGGATGGGGCGTTGCGGTTCTGCAACGACTTTCGCAAGTTAAATGAAGTATCCAAGTTTGTGCGCGTATCCCATGCCCCGAGTAGACGAGCTTGTTGAAAGTTTAGGACAAGCCCGTTATTTTTCTGTGCTGGACCTCACTAAAGGGTACTGGCAGGTACCCTTAACGGAGTCGGCTAAGGAAAAACCGCATTTGTTACCCGCAGGGCCTGTATCACTACAAGGTGTTACCCTTTGGCCTGCATGGCGCCCCCGCCACTTTCCAAGGTTAATGGACATAGTGCTGCGACCACATCGTCGGTGCGCCTCGGCCTACTTAGATGATGTAGTCATCCACAGCACCGACTGGGAAAGCCATTTACCCAAGGTGCAGGCGGTAGTGGATGCCCTGAGGAAAGCCGGACTGACCGCTAACCCAAGAAGTGCTCCATAGGGTTAGAGGAGACAAAATATCTGGGATATGTTATTGGGCGGGGAGTCATCAAACCTCAGGTAACTAAGGTAGAGGCCATTCGTAACTGGCCCCGACCGGTCACCACCAGGCAGGTAAAGTCGTTCCTGGGGATTGTAGGATACTACATGAGGTTTGTGCCCCACTTTGCCACAATAGCAGCGCCATTGACAGACCTGTTGAAGGGGCGAAAGTCTGGGAGGGTTAGCTGGAGTGAGAGAGGCGGAGGAGGCTTTCTCCGCGTTGAAGTCGGCCCTGTGTGGGTCCCGGTTTTGGTGACACCCGACTTCAACAAGGAGTTTGTCGTACAGACCGGCGCCTCGGAGGTAGGCCTCGGTGCGGTACTGTCGCAGGAGGTCAACGGGGAAGAACATCCCGTTGTCTTCCTGAGCCGTAAGCTCAGCCCCGCCGAGTCCAGATATAGTATAGTGGAGAGGAGTGCCTGGCTATCAAGTGGGCACTCGAAAGTCTCCGCTACTACCTGTTAGGGAGGAGGTTCCGTCTGGTGACCGACCATTCCCCCTCAAATGGATGAGTCAGGCCAAGGAGAGGAATGCTCGGGTCACCAGGTGGTTCCTATCGCTTCAAAATTTCAAATTCTCCGTGGAACACAGGGCAGGCCGCTTGCAGGGCAACGCAGATGCCCTGTCCCGCGTCCACTGCCTCACGTGTGTTCACCCCTCAGGGTTGAACAAAGGGGGTGTGTAAGAGGGTGCAAGGTATCATATGCGATGGCAGGTACGTGTCACCGAGGTTGCTGGCCTCGGTGAGGTGAGAGCCGGGGTTTTTGTCTGCAGCAGCTTATGCTGCTAGACTTTGTTACTTAGTTTGGCTGCAAAGCTAATCCGGGCCGGCTCTTACTGGGAGTAGGTAAAGTGTAGGGTGGGTGCCTACTCCCCACGGTCCAGTCCTGGTTTTGGGCTGGATATAAAACACAGCCAGCAGCTGTGTCTGGGGAGTGATTATCCTGGAGCCTGCTAACAGGACTGTGAGGTTCTCTGTGCTGGAGGACGGAGCTCAGCAAGGTGGTGTTTCCCTGCAACCTGAAGGTGGAATCGCCTGCGGCTGGGCCGACTGCTAGGTGTGAACCCGCACCTAAACCACCCAGGTGACTGGACCCTGTGTTGGCCTGTTTTTGTTTTGCCACGTTATTTCCGTTGTGTGTGAACTGTCACCAAAGAGACTGTTTTTCATTTATGGTGTGCAAGTGTGAATAAAACACTGTTTGTTGCACAATCTGGACTCCTTGTTTTGCCTCTAAACTGCACCCGCACCGCTGTCTACCAGAGCGACTCCCCACAGTAGGTTAACTGATTATGGGACTGAGGAGTTCTCTGATGCTCCAGGTATGCCCAAAGCCATTTACCCAAACTGCAGTCATGAGATACATGATCAGCCACTCTATAGTGGACCCCGGCATATAGAGATTCCACACAAGTCAGTTAGTAATAAACAGGTTATGCAAACAGTTACAAATACAAACTGACAGAGGTTGGTTAAGGAAGGTCTTGTTACACAAATTGTTACCCACCGCAGTTTTTCAATTTCAGTAGTCCCATGGGAGATCCTCCTGGTCGGGTAAAAATAAGTCTTTTAACCTTCCTGGGTTTCTATCACCATTGACTGTTTCATCGACGGAAACTCTTTTATGGAATTTGGAGGGAGTTCAAAGGGTCTCCAAGTCTGTCAGCATGGTTCAAATTGACTCCTTTACGACACATCGGGGGGAGAAAGAAATACGCAGATACAATGTATCCAGACATCTTTCTCTTTTTAAAGCAAAACTTCACATTTACCTATTACTGTGAAGACTAGAAATGACACAACTTAAATTGGGTACAAGAAACATTGTACATACTATCGGAAATATATAGCCAACTATACACATTGGGCAGTTTTTTATTGTACTTTACTAGGCTATCTTTGGAATAGTTATCAACAATACTCTATTTTGTCACTCTGGCATAAGTCCCTGATAAACTCTGTATCTCTGATCCACAGGGGGAAAAACTTTGGGCATAGACATTTATGACTATCTAGAGTATGGTCCCACAGAACCAGATAGCTTCCCTATACTATTTCCCTGTCCAACTATCACACAGGTGTTACAATTCAGACCAAATCTTTGAGGGGGTACAGTGTACCTAGAGAGCCAAGGGCCCTCTCCGGTTATCCTTCAACCAATTTTAGAATTCCCATAACTAGTCACTACCTATTTTAAATGTCACTAATAAAGGTTATATTTTAGGGAGGGTTATTCCTATTTTCTTCTGTGATTTTGCTTACAGTATGCCTGTATCCTGCTTTCTGATAGTAGAACAATCAGTTCTGTGTGTTCCATTCATCTCAGAACGCTTTCTACAAAGTTTTGGAGTGTGTCTATGGGAATTTTAAACCATTTTCCAGAAGAGCATTTGTAAGTCCAGACACTGATATTGAATGAGAGGGCCTGGCTCATAATCTCCATTTTAGTTCATCCCAAAGGTGTTTCATGGGCCTGAGGCCAGTGCTCACTGTATTAGCCAGAAAAGTTCTTCCTCATCACCCAACCATGCCTTTTATGTACCTTCCTTCACACACAGGGCACAATCATAATGGAATAGAAAAGACCCTTCCCAAACTGCTTCCAAAAAGTTGGAAGTATAAATTGTCCAAAGTGTCTTAAAGAAAAACTTCCACAAAAAAAAAAATATTCTCTGACCAGTTAGAAAGGTGCATGATGCAATCTGTAGTTAAGGTAATCTTCTCATCAGTGACTGTATTTGTGAGCTATCCATTCAATTCTAATTTTTATCTGTGCCAAGTAACCAACATTCTGATCTCCAACTGAGACAGAACAGGAAGTCATTTACTTCTGTATTCAGTTCTATGAGACTGACATTGAGGGTCCCATAGGGATACATAGAGAAACTGACTTCCTGTACACACATAAGACGTTGTGTTATTTGGAAAGTCTGATTGCTGGTCACATGACATAGCTGAGAACCAGAACGGAGGGGATAGCTCACAAATACAGACACTGGAAAGAAGATTACATTAACTACAGATTACATTATGTACCTTTCTAACAGGTCGCCAAATAAAATTTTTGGGGGAGTTCTTTAATATTTATATTTCCCTTCATTGAAACTAAGTGCCTAGTCCAACCACAGAAAAACAACCCTATAACATTATCCCTCCTTCTCCAAACTTTACAGTTAGCACAATACATCCTGGTAGGTAATTTTCTCCAGGCGTTTGCTGAGCCCAACAGACTGCAAAATAAAAAGCATGAAAGCCACGAATCATCACTCCACAGAACAAGATTCTACTCATCAAATACTTGGCATTGTGCTTGGTCATGGACAAGTATGCAATGCATATTTTTATGCTGATGTTAATGCCAGAAGAGGTTTGGAATGTAACAGAGCGTTGGTGACTTTTAGGCACTATGTGGTCTGCTGAGTTGCTGTGGCTCCTAAAATGCTTTTAACTTTACAATAATACCATTAAAAGTTGATCATGGAATATGTAGAATGGAAGAAATTTCATGAACTGACAATGCAATGATAACATTCTATTACTGTACCACGCATAAGTTAAGTGAACTGTTTATAACAACCCATCCTTCCACAAATATTGACAAAGGCATACTGTATAGTGTTGAGCGCGAATATTCGAAAGCGAATTTTTTTAGCGAATATCGGCACTCGCTAATTCGCGAATATTTCGAATATAGCGCTATAAATTCGCTATTTCGAATATTCGTTTTTTTTTTTTTTTTTTAGTTATATTTTTTCTTTCCTACTTCCCAAAAGTAGTTCTTACCTGTCCTGAGGATTCCTGGCTTCCTGGCTGCTCTAGTCAGTGCCCGTTGCCGCTTCTGCCGACTTCCGTGCTCATGTGGAGCGTCCCCATCCATGGGAGAATCTCCATATACTAAAATGTACTGTCGGATTTGAGGAATTACGTTGAAATCGCAATGCGATTAATTCAAGTTATATTAATCGCATTGCGATTACAACTTAGCACTGCTATCTTACATAGGCTAGAATTAACGAATATGGAGTATAGCTATGCACTAGCAGTGCTAAGTTGAAATCGCAATGCGAATACTTTAAGTTAAATTAATCGCATTGCGATTACAACTTAGCACTGCTATCTTACATAGGCTAGAATTAACGAATATGGAGTATAGCTAATGCTATGCACTAGCAGTGCTAAGTTGAAATCGCAATGCGAATACTTTAAGTTAAATTAATCGCATTGCGATTACAACTTAGCACTGCTATCTTACATAGGCTAGAATTAACGAATATGGAGTATAGCTAATGCTATGCACTAGCAGTGCTAAGTTGAAATCGCAATGCGAATACTTTAAGTTAAATTAATCGCATTGCGATTTCAACTTAGCACTGCTGCTATATTCCATATTCGTTAACTTTGTTAATTCTAGCAAGCTGACCCATTATAAACCCAGCTCTAAGTTGAAATCGCAATGCGATTAATATAACTTGAATTAATCGCATTGCGATTTCAACGTAATTCCTCAAACCGACAGTACATTTTAGTATATGGAGACGTTCCCATGGTGATGGGGACGCTCCATGAGCACAGAAGTTATGGTTGGCTTGGTAGAATTAGCGAATAGCGAATATGACGAATGTATTCGTCATATTCCTCAAAACGAAGATAACGAAGTATTCTACATCTTCGTTTTAGCTACCTATTCGTCTCGTCATCGTCAACTCGCTATTCGCTAATTCTAGCAATCAAATAGGAAGGTTGACTTACCAGACAGCTGTGTTAAATTAGCTATGCGATTTTTTTTTTTAATACAATAATTATATTACTTGATAAAATTATTATAAGTATTCTATTTATTAAAAAAAAAAAAATCGCATAGCGAATTTAACACAGCTGTCTCTATAGTCAACCTTCCTATTTGATTGCTAGAATTAGCGAAGTTGACGAATAGGTAGCTAAAACGAAGATGTAGAATACTTCGTTATCTTCGTTTTGAGGAATAGACGAATACATTCGTCATATTCATCATCCTCGCTAATTCTAGATATGAAACCAATAGGAAAGTAGCCTTAAGTACAAATCGCAATATGCGATTATTTAAATCGCATGTTAATCGCGATAACTAGAAAAATGACCTAATATTCGATTTTGATCGAATATGAAACGAATATTCATTCGAATATTCGCGAATTTCGTCGAAATCGAATATGGCACCTGCCGCTCATCACTAATACTGTACTGCATGGCTAGGGGCCTAAACATCTGTATTCAATGATTAAGTACCCCAGTACTATTGAACATATAGTATATTTCTAAGCTCAGGAGAGCTAACAATTGAAAGAAAACACAATCTACTGTATATACATTAAATTATGCTTTAAAGTTTGGTATAAAGAAAACTTACTCCTAAAAGTTTAAAATCTAACCGATTGAGAAATCCTATGGTATTGTTTATTGGGTGCTGTATCACTTTATGATGGCCAAGAAAATTCCATTACAGTGCGTAAAAGTGTAATCTGCTGGACCACCCATATTAATACAGACATGTGGTACATGTGCTAATCCAGCCTAGCTCAAATTTTGTATTCATTTTTGGTTCATGATTTATATTTGTTATATATCTGAATACATGTTAAAAATAGCCATCTCAAAATCAAGTCCCATTTACAGTACAGCTGAGTCATTTGCATCAATGCTGCATTTCATACTCGTAACTATAATTTACTTTGAAATTTCGGACAGCTAAATACCGCAGTGCCTTAAAGCACCTGTTTAGCCAGAGCTCGTTTAAAATACTTTGTAAACTTGGCATAACCTTATCAGCGATCCTTCAGGGACAACAATCTTCCTTAACATAAATAAGTCATGAGAGTCGCTTGTTTCATGATGTGACAGAAGCTTTCGTGTCTGGTAACTATGTTGGCCGCACAATGTACATGATGTACACTAGAAACTAGAATTAAAAGAATATATTGAGCTGTTGGATCTAAATACCTTGGGGTGCTACAAAGTTTTTGGAGCATAGAAACTTAACTCCTTGAGAAAGAAAGAAAAACTTATTAGCAGTCGCCCCAAGCTATGTAGTAAAGGTGTTAAAACTACTGCATAAAGGAAACTAAATACGTATTGGATATTACTATTCATATATTCTCTAAAAGGACAGGTGGGAGGTTATTAAATGTAAACATATCATGAATAAGGTAGAAACATTTTCATCTCCATAGATTATGTAGAAGAGACTATAAGCTGACATTCATTTCTAAGCAGATCAGCCAGTACATGATGTATACTTTCTCTTTAAAGGTGTAGTATAGATGAGTGAACTACTTGAAATTTATTTTCCGGTTTGATTGAACACTATATGATTTTTATATCTTTCCATTATCTCTTTTTTCCCCCACAAATCGTTGAACTTTATTCCCCCAACCATCTTTAAAGCTCTTGAACGCAATAACAGTAATAGCAAATAATGTCAATAAAGTCACACTGACATATATAGCTATGGGTTTTAAAACACACTACATTAACACGTGTTATCATTTTTTATATTAGTAAGCTTCCAAATATTGTCCCTTATCAGAGGCAGATGGTATTTAAACACACATTGCTATGGGAAAAACTGTGGGGAGAATTATAAAACTGGTGCAAAGTAAAACTGGCTTAGTTGCCCATAACAACCAATCAGATTTCACCTTACATTTTCCAAAGGAGCTATGAAAAATGAAAGGTGGAATCTGATTGGTTATTATGGGCAACAAAGCCAGTTCTACTTTACATCAGTTTTATAAATCTCCCTCAGTGCCTTGTTGAGACCAAAAGTCCAAAAATAATGCCCTGATGGGTGCAGATGCATGCCCCTGTTTATAAACACACACAAGTTAGTGTCATGAGAGAAATAGTAGCTTGTTCTGCACAAGCATCCACAAATTATGCGTTAACAGGGGCAGAGTACCGGCCCATATTTATAAACACACGTGTTACTTTTCAGAAGTAAGAATGGCATGTTCTTAACAAGCCTGGAAAAATTCTCCCTTTCAGTTCCAATTTTCAAGAGGTAGGGTAACAGTGACATATAGCTGCAATAGTAGTGGCAACATTAGTGCCACAGCCCTAACAGGGAACATACAAGGCAGTAGATGTGTGTTTGGCTGTTTATTGGTAGTAGTGTGGCTGTGTACAGTAATGGTAGTGGCAGAAGGGGTAATGTAAGTGGCAGTAGAGAAATAAGCAGCAGGGAGTAGCAGCATCCACATTGTATGGAACATAATGGTAGGCAGGCAGAAGGTGGCAGAGGAATAATGGCGACAGAAGCAGCAACTGCTATATGGAATAGACCATAATGGTAGGCAGGCAGACAGTGGCAGCAGCATGATGGCAGCAGCAGCAGCCATATGGTCAACAAGGGAACATCAATTCGTCAGCCTCAGCAGTAGGTGTATGAAGATCCTCACGGTTCCAAACCTGATTCATTTTGATAAAAGAGATGTTTTGTACATTGGGAGAGGAAACTTTTTTCCATTTGGGTAAGACAACATCACCTTCTGCATAACTGCAAAGTGGGCCAGTTCAACTACTGTTCCAAGCTGTCTCCCCAGAAGTTCATGGGCTCAGGGAACAGGGTATGTGCCAGGAAAAGCCCCAGTCATTTAGAAAACTGCCACATATTTGCTGGTTGCAATTGGTTTTCTCATGGTCACACATTTCATATGGATGTCTCACAATGTGGTGGAGGACAAGGAGGAAGAATCTGAGCAGGAGAAAAGCAGCTGATGATGATGACAAGGACACTGTACTTCTTGGGGATGCAGCCTGTCTGCCTCAAACAAGACTGAGAGAAGAAGAACAGAGTTGTTCTGATTTGGAATACTTGCCAGTTCTTTTTCCTACAGGATATGACTCATGTACTACAACAGAGCCCTGGTTTGTGTTTGAAAGCCCACAACTTATTGAAATCCTGCAGATCTTGCACACAGCTATGGTTCTGTGTGTCGGCCTTGAGTAGAAACAGTTCTATTTAGGAGTAGCTTGCACATAGCTAAAGGCAGCCAAGCTTGGCCTAGGTCTGGCATATTTTTACCTATCCCCACAGCAATACTGGCATCAACAGTTCCTGAGCAGACCGCAGTAGAAACAGATCTGGCCATGCCCGTTCTTTTGGAGGTTTTGGATGTACACTGCCTCTACTCTTTATTGCTACAGTGGCCACCAGCCTTTTCCTCTGATGTTCCCTCCTTCTAAGCCCACTGATTCAGCTCCCAGGTCCTGTCCAACACACAATCATCATCATAGTCTTCATCTTCACTGTCACTGTGCACCACAACTATGCATGGGGTCCCCTGCCTCCTCCTGAAACTCCTCCTCATAGCTGTCCAAATGTTGATGCTTCTCACATCATCTCTGACGCTTCACAGTCATCAACAGGAAGATTCTCTTGAGTATTTTCCATAGCACGGGAATTTTGTTGCCTCTTCTTAGGAAAAGTGGTGCCCCACTAGGACCGGGGCAGTGAAGACAGAAAGGATACAACTAAAAGTCTCCTCTGGGGCTCTAGGGTTGCAAGGAGGAGGAGGAGCAGAAGATATGCTGCGCCCCTGGACCTAAAGCACGGTGTCAGACTCAGAAGTGACATCCACATCACCCTGCTGAGAGGAGGAGTTTACAACCAGTCCATAATCTCATTCTCTATGTGCTCAATAATAATGTAGCATCTATCAGAAGCCAGGGAGGTGGTCTGTGGTCTACTACTACTACTGGTGGATGGCTGGTAGTGCTACTGCTACAACCCACATTCTGACTCTTGGATAATAATGCAATGTTTGCGGTAACTGTGAACTCCATGACCTGATGCAATAATACATTCATTAACATTGATATAACAATGCAATATTTGCTGTAAAGCTATGCATTTAATATCACTGGAATAACCATGCAATTTTTGTAATGAAATATCTTAACAACATGGTCTGATGAAGTAATGCATTCAATAACATGGATATAACAATGCAATGTTTGCGGAAATATGTCTTTGAACTATGCACTCTATAATACAGGTATAACAATGCAATTTTTGGGGTGAATTGTCTTTCAACTACATGGTCTAAGGCAGGAATGCATTTGCTAACATAAATAAAACAATGAAATGTTTGTGGTAAAATGTCTTTGAACTATGCATTCAATAACACAGGTATAAAAATAGCGCTATTGCCGTAAAATGCTTTTACTATAAAAGTAACACATTTAGTAATACAGATATAATTCACCGAAATGGCTTTTAGAACAAAAAAGTGCAATTGCTCAGTGTTGGAGTTGAGCGAACTTGTGTTTTAAGTTCGGCGTCCAAAGTTCGGGTTCGGGTTATCCAAGCATCCCGTTATGGATTCCGCTACCACGGACCATAACGGCATTTGGAACTACGGGGTGAATGACCTGGGGTGATGTCACCATCATGTGATCAGTGCAGGGGCGTGGCTCAGTACTGGATTGGATAAGAGTTCGTAGGCTACAACCTCTTATCTAATCCAGTACTTAGCCAAGCCCCTGCACTGATCACATGACGGTGACGTCATCCCAGGTCCTTCATGTTGTCCAAGGTTCAGGTTAATTTAAGAATCCCCTTATGGATTCCAAATGCCATTATGGTCCGTGGTAGCGGAATCCATAATGGGATGCTTGGATAACCCGAACCCTAACTTTGGACGCCTGAACTTAAAACACAAGTTCGCTCAACTCTACTCAGTGTTTGTAGTAGAATGCTATTGGTGTGCTATCAATAAGCCAATGAACTATAGAAAGTAATTTTTTAAGCTGTTTGTTCTTAGTTTCTTTTCTAATTTCTTTTTCTTTCAGGGGATTTTGTAATAGGTTTTGTAACAGTTCAGAACTACATGTATAAACACAGTGTGACCAGTTCTTCACTCTCTCATAGCTATCCTGATCACTTTTCCTGCTCAAATTCCTAAAATCTAACCAATTATATCTTCTTATTCTCTCCCCATAGTGTCCCTATCACACTACATTAGTGGTTTGTGTCTGTAATATCTGTTTGTGAGACACTGCCACATAACACCTGTGGCTGATCTGTGGCTGACACTCATGGGGGACCTGTGGGTGACACTTATGGGGGACCTGTGGATGACACTTATGGGGGATCTGTGGATGACACTTATATAGCATCTTATGCTATATGTGACATCCACAGATCTCCACAGACACTCTGCTAACACTGCAGTGGGGAGGAAGGAGGAGGGCACACTCGCGGCAGGCCGGTACTGTGACTCTGCTGCTTCCTCCAATACTCAGGCCCTGCTCCTATACCACATTTATGTAATTAAATCTGTAAAGGTAGCGGCAACACAGGGGTAGTTAGTATGGTACATACTAACAGAGGCGTACACACAACCCCGGTGCGAAACTGATCCATGGGGCCCCCTCCCGTCGTCGCCCCCATCAGAACTCAGATCAGCCCAAAGACAGGCGACCCCATCAGAACCCCACTCTGTCCCCATCGGCTCGAGGCCCAGGCCAGGCCCCAACATACTTACCTGTTCTGCACCGCCACCGTGGCTGCTCTTCCTCGCCGGAAGTCTCGCTCCTCTCTGCCTTCCCGGCCTGCACTGCACTGTCACCTGACAGCGTGCAGCATCAGGTCAAAGTGTGCGCACTACGTCCTGACGCTGTATGCGGTCAGGACAGTAAAGAGCCAGCCAGGGAGGGTAAGTATAAAGAGGCGGGCGGCCCGCCAGAAATGAGGGGAAGAGCACTGGGCCCCGGACGGGTATACAGCACTACTGCAGGCAGGGCCGTCTTTGATATTGAGTGGACCCTGGGCAAGAATTTACTTGGGTCCCCTGGATCGTGATTGATAATGTTGTGCTTCTCTGTGATCTTTTTATACAAAATCACAGTTAGATAAAGTTTTAACCCTGATTTTGTAGCAAATAGATCACAGAGAGTCACATAGCGTTATCAATCATGTTACTGCTCTGTGTCTCTGCTGTCCGAAACGGGGCTTGGCTCTCTTTCACTCAGCAGATTAGCCGCACAGGATCCGCTTGTGTGAAAGAGCCCCAAGCCCAATGCATGGCTACACTCACCCAGTCCTAATAAAATCTGGTCCTACCTCATCCAGGTTGTCGCTGGTGTCGGTGTCATGTCCACTGGATCCAGAACAAGGTCCCTGTGGTGAGAAAAAAAGAATAATCACATAAGGAAGGGATTGTTACTGCCCCTGTGAAATCAGCAATAGGGGCTGTGAGCTGGCCTGTAAGACTGAGCCATGCCAATGTATAGCGGGTAATCTAGGACATTTCCCTAAGTGTTACCACCGGTTGGGGGACACCTAGCAAATAGTGACCATAAAGTAATAAACTTCCAATTATCCTTCAAGCGAGAGTTTCTAAAGGGAGGAAAAAAATACCAAAACTTCAAAAAAGCACAATTTAGCCAACTAAGTGAGACCATAGGCCTAACTAACTGGGACAAAGTCCTCAAAAATAAAAATACAACCACAAAATGGGAGATTTTAAAAAGCATTGTAACATCTAATTGTGAGAGGTACATACCTTACAGGAATAAAAGGCTAAGGAACAATAAGAAACCAATGTGGATAAATGGAACGGTAAAGAAGGCAATAAATGACAAAAAGAAAGCATATAAATCACTAAAACAGAAGGGGAGCCAGGAAGCACTGATAAACTATAAGGGAAAAAATAGAATATGTAAAAAACTAATAAAATTTGCAAAACTAGAGACCGAGAGATTAATTGCCAAAGAGAGTAAAACTAACCCTAAAATGTTCTTCAGTTATATAAATAGTAAAAATATAAATCTGAAGGAGTCGGCCCTCTACATAGCAATGAGGGGGTGTTGCAGAGAGCGACGAGGATAAAGCAAAACTATTAAATATTTTTTCTCCACTATATTCACTGAGGAAAATAAACTGTCAGATGAAATGCAGAATGTAAAAGTAAATTCCCCATTAAAAGTGCCCTGTCTGACCCAGGAAGAAGTACAAAAGTGACTTAAAAAAATTAAAATAGACAAATCGCCAGGACCGGATGGTATACACCCCGTATCCTAAGGGAATTAAGTGATGTCATAGCCAGACCTTTATTTCTGAAATTTACTGACTCTATACTGACAGGGAATGTTCAACAGGATTGGCGCATAGCAAATGTGGTGCCAATATTCAAAAAGGGTCCAAAAACAGACCTGGAAATTATAGGCCGGTAAGTTTAACATCTATTGTTGGTAAACTGTTTGAAGGGTTTCTAAGAGATGCTATCTCTTAGAAACCCTTCAACCCCTTAGAAACCCTAATATAATACGTCAATGAAAATAAGCAACTAACGCTATGTCAGCATGGCTTCATAAGGGATCGGTCATGTTAAACAAATTTAATCAGCTTCTATGAGGAGGTAAGTTCTAGACTTGATAGCGGCGAATCAATGGATTTCGTATATCTGGACTTCTCCAAAGCATTTGACACTGTACCACATAAAAGGTTAGTATATAAAATGAGGATGCTCAGACTGGGAGAAAATGTCTGTATGTGGGTAAGTAACTGGCTGAGTGACAGAAAACAGAGGGTGGTTATTAAAGGTAGATACTCAGATTGGGTCACTGTCACTAGTGGGGTACCTCAGGGTCAGTATTGGGCCCTATTCTCTTCAATATATTTATTAATGATCTTGCAGAAGGCCTGCACAGTAAAATATCTATTTTTGCTGATGACACTAAACTGTGTAAAGTAATTAACACTGAAGAGGACAGTTTTCTGCTACAGAGGGATCTGGATAGATTGGAGGCTTGGGCAGAGAAATGGAAGATGAGGTTTAACACTGACAAATGTACAGTTATGCACATGGGAAGGAATAATGCAAGTCACTCGTACATATTAAATGGTAAAACACTCGGTAACACTGTCATGGAAAAGGATCTAGGAATTTTAATAAACAGCAAATTAAGCTGCAAAGACCAGTGTCAGGCAACTACTGCCAAGGCCAATAGGATAATGGGTTGCATCAAAAGGGGCATAGATGCCCGTGATGAGAACATAGTCCTACCACTTTACAAATCGCTAGTCAGACCACACATGGAGTACTGTGTACAGTTCTGGGCTCCTGTGAACAAGGCAGACATAGCAGAGCTGGAGAGGGTTCTGTTGCAGATATAAAGCGCAAAAATGCTTTATATACAAAAACAAAACAAAAGAAAGGATCAAAGAAAAAAATATAAAAGTTATTGATCCTATTGAGGAGAGGGCGACATAATAACCTCTCAGCTTGTTGACGAGAACCTTAATTATTTTGTGCAACTAGAAAGAAAACGAGGTACCATCATCTATGCAAAAATATATGCGAGTTTATTATACATAAGTGCTAAATACAAAATCGATGATACAACCTGTACAATGATAGACAATGCAATATAATACCAATACTTTCAATCAATACTGAATATCGCCAATCAATGCAATGATATGCAACAGTTCAAATTAAAGAAAAGTACCCCTTTCTATCACCTTTTAACCAATTGAGGTATATGGCGGCACTACAAATTTTACCAGCTCGGTATCAGGCTAGGGAATAACAAAGTTCCCAAGGACTAGGTATCAATATCTGATGCTCAATTGGCAATATGCATCTTTGCTAAGGGAATGATCAGACTTGATCAGGAGCCTTATCAATTACAGATCCACAAATGGGGACCTTTGACTATATACCGGGCTGAGTAACTTATCAATACCGCAAGCAATAAGCAAGATATACGTTACCAAGGGTCAAAAGGTGAGTAGGGCTCCGGAGGAACAGTCAACTCTCCAGAGGGTTCCCGTGATCCAGGATAAAATCCACGTGCCCCTTTAATCTTTTGTTTGTAGTTTTTTTCTTTCTCTTGGCAACCCATATTTTTTTCTTTTACACAATGAAGGTTCATACAGAAGGGTGAAATATAAGTTCAACATGGCTTCTCATAGGCCATGAATACACGTTATAACAATAATAATGTATAAATGTTTATATACTTATGAAAAGGCATGACAGTTCAGAGGAGGGCAACTAAAGTAATAACTGGAATGGGGCAACTACAGTACCCTGAAAGGTTATCAAAATTAGGGTTATTCACTTTAGAAAAAAGACGACTGAGGAGAGATCTAATAACTATGTATAAATATATCAGGGGTCAGTACAGAGATCTGTCCCATCATCTGTTTATCCCCAGGACTATGACTGTGACGAGGGGACATCCTCTGCGTCTGGAGGAAAGAAGGTTTGTACACAAACATATAAAAGGATTCTTCACTGTAAGAGCAGTGAGACTATGGAACTCTCTGCCTGAGGAGGTGGTGATGGTGAGTACATTAAAGGAATTCAAGAGGGGACTGGATATATTTCTGGAGTGTAATAATATTACAGGCTACAGCTACTAGGGAGAGGTCGTTGATCCAGGGAGTTATTCTGATTGCCTGATTGGAGTCGGGAAGGAATTTTTCCCCTTAAGTGGGGAAAATTGGCTTCTGCCTCACAGGTTTTTTTTGCCTTCCTCTGGATCAACTTGTAGGAAACAGGCCGAACTGGATGGACAAATGTCTTTTTCGGTCTTATATACTATGTTACTATGTTACACAGTACTAATGCCCACCATGTTGTCCCTTCAAAATAGTTATGTCCTCCTTGTGCCCCCACAGTACTTATGTCCAGATATTTGCCCGCTCACAGTAGTTATGCCCACATATGTGCCCCCTCACAGTAGTAATGCCCGGATATGTGCCCTCTTACAAAAGTTATGCCCAGATATGTGCCCCCTCACAGTAGTTATGCCCGAATATGTGCCCCTCACAGTAGTTATGCCTGCATATGTGCCCCCTCACAGTAGTAATGCCCGGATATGTGCCCTCTTACAAAAGTTATGCCCAGATATGTGCCCCCTCACAGTAGTTATGCCCGAATATGTGCCCCCTCACAGTAGTTATGCCTGCATATGTGCCCCCTCACAGTAGTTATGGCCAGATACGTGCCCCCACAGTAGTTATGCCCGGATATGTGCCCCCTCACAGTAGTTATGCCCGGATATGTGCCCCCTCACAGTAGTTATGCCCAGATATGTGCCCCCTCACAGTAATTATGGCCAGATATGTGTAACTAATATGATCCCCCTCTTCAGCCCCTCCAGCATACAATACCATGTAAATAATCCTCCATCATAGTTTTATGTAAATAATATCCCCCACCAGCTCCTCCAGCATATTCATTTGTAAATATCACCCCCCTCCAGCATACAGTTCCTTCATACCTCAAGTAAACAGAACAGTGAATCTTCTCCACTGTCCACATACTGACCTGCAGCTTCTGCTATTCTCTCCTTGGTCTGTATCTCCCGCACATCTTTAAGCTCCGCTCCCTGCATGATGGGACTCCGCCTCTTCCTATCATACCTGGAGCCACTCCATTCTAGTGCCAGTGGGGAAGGGAGCCAGAGGCATTGAAGTGCTTGCTGTCCCCTAGATCCGCCAGTTAGCATTACTGCAGGGCAGCAGGGGTCCACATGCGGCCGGGTGGCCATTAATATGAAAAAATACCCAGCCGCTGGCCGGGCCCCCAGTGGCTGAGGGCCCCAAAGCCATTGCTATGGCTGCTATGTTGATTCCTACTGGTCAGTCACATACATTAGTCCTGGGTGCCTGCTGTTTAAAACAGTAGACAACTGACTGTTATGGCACTCTGTCAACTTGCAAGCGATTTTTTAAATGCTCGACTGCCAACATAAATTTACATAGGGCAGTTGGGAATTGGTTAAGTGTCACCTCTTATCTTTGTACAATCATCTGGTTTTCGACAATGTAGATGATGTAGTAGCAGTGATGAATGCCTAGATTTTGCAGATGCTTTTCAACTCTTTTCAACTGGTAAGCTATTGCATACCATTGACAAAAACTGATAGAAGCAAATTTATTGTAATGCTGGATAAATTAGACACATCCATCCCTAAAATCACCTAATACTACATTTCTAGTACTAGTACAGTTTACTGAATATTCTGGTGCTTTGAAAATGCTAGCTAATTAGAATATTTTTAACAATGTGAGGAAGAACATTGCTGATATTAAAATGATAATTCTGTTTAGGCCATGATGATAATAATGATGCTTATTAATGATATTATTACCTTCACTGTATATTAATAAACAGGAACACTACAATGACTGCTATAATCACTAGAAATTACAGAAATATAAACACATTATAAACATACCACAGAGAACATTGCTTAAAGTTTAAGGGCTCATGCCTACAAGTGTAAGCGCTCAGTGCTCGTATTACGAAACAGCCGAGAGCTAGCAATGTACTCTCCGTGGTTGACTTGAATGGGTCCGCAATCCACAACATATGAACAGAGATAGAACTTCACCTATCTTTTGTGGAGCACAGGCACGAATTGGAAGCCCACAAAAGCACTACAAAGCGCTTCCATGGGCTTCCCATCCATGCCTCCACAAAGAAAAAAAATAGAGCATGTTCTATCTTTGGCCGTATGTTGCAGATCACGGACCCATTCAAGTCAATGGGTCCACATCCGCAAATGGTGTGCATACAGCCAGTGCCCATGCATTACGGACCACTATTTGCAGTCCACAGCATGGGCACTGAGTGCTTATGCTCGAGCGCAAGAGCCCCAAAGTTATGTTCACATGGCTAATATCCTCAACAGAAAAATCGATAGTAGATCATTAGCAGATCAGTAGCTAAAAAAATGGTCATTTTTGGTGGCAGATTTGCAATTTGGTGGTGGTTTTAGAGTTTTTATAACAGTTTTCAAAGAGGTTTTGGTTGAAGTTCCAAATCCACAATAAAATCTTCTGCAAAGAAGTAATATACACTGTGTGCACAAGGCTTTTACATTAAAGTCAATGGGAAACTGTTGGTGAGTTTTGAATGTAGATTTATTAGCGGAAAACACCTGTTTTCTACTGCTGAATCAGTGGCAGATTTTACTCTACTTCTGAATTTCACTTCAGCTGACCTTTAATATCCCACAGCATATTTTACATTTCCAGCATTCCAGGAATCTAAGATATGGGGGATCGGTTAACTAAGTACTTGTGCTATACAACTGCACTAGCTGCCTCTGCCTGTGACATGAAAGGTATAATACATAAAATGAGATTATGTTAGCCCATTAGTGATAGTAGCAGGGTGCAGTAGTGGTAACACGACTCTGGGATGTTACAAAATAATTCTGTATTGGCAGACGAACCCTAATCTTTCAGGTTTGTTTCAACGAATCCACTAAAACAGCGTGTTTCTGTGCACATTTGCACTCGGGAGGAAGAAGATAGGGAGGGTCTCACATGATACTATTACTATTGTTACTACCATTCATACACAGCTTTGTTTGTCCCATGCTATATAGAGTTAAGCGGACACCTGAAAGTACGGGTTTGACGGGTTCGGCCGAACTTCACAAAAAAGTTTGAACCCGAACCCCATTGAAGTCAATGGGCACCCGAATTTTTGGGTACTAAAAATGGCTGTAAAAAAGTCCTGGAAAGGGCTGGAGGGCAGGAAAATGTGGGTAAGTGCCCTGCAAACAAATGTGGATAGGTAAATGACTTAAAATAAAATAAATAAAAATTTAAAAATCAAAATCTTGATCTAGGAGGAGGAAACAGATGTGGAGTAGGAGGTTGAGGAGCCATCAGGTGAGAATGCCATCAGCAGCGCATCTACCAGCGTGCTTTTGTAATCACGCATATTTCGATCATTAACAGACGTTTTTCGTGTCCGTCAGGCAGGCGTGATGACGTGAATGTTCACGCTGCGCCTCCTCCCCGCTCTCCCTCCCTCCATGCCTCCCTGTAGCGCCTGGGCGCGAAGTTTGACCCGAAAGTCTGCCTCCCTGAACTGACGGCGTTCTTGGACTGCTCCTGCCTCCCGCCTCCTGACCTCCGGTTTGCTGCTTTCGACCTTCGTCTCTCCTTCTCCCTCGTGTGGGATCCGGCGTCTCCTCTTCTGTTGTGGCTTCGTTTGGGTCTCCCGGTACTCCCTCCGCCTTCTCCGCTCCTCTGTGCTGCTCCCTGGTTGGATCTGCCGTTCCCCCTGCTGGAGCGGTGCTGCGTCGGCTTCTCCTGGTTTTCTGCTGCCGAGCCGGGCCACCTATCTCCGCCTGCCTCTGTCCGGAATCGTGTCTGTCAAGTGAGGACATCTGTGGCTGGGCATCCGTCTGACACGTGAGAAAACCTAAAGACTGTGTGTGCTGATCTGTTTCTGCTTGCACTTACCTAGGTGCCCTGTGCTCTGTGTGGTGTTCCACAGGAGTTGTCTATCTGGACATTGTTTATCTGGACATTGAAGTATAAGGACAAAAAAAAGGGGGGGGGAAGAAAGAAAAAGAGGAAAAAAAAAAAAAGAGTGAGAAGGAAAAAAAAGAGGGGGATAATAATAGTTAAAAGTTTAATCAGCAAAGCAAAAGTGAAAAAGAAGAAAAGGGGGGGGGAATCCCTAAAAAAAAAATAAAATCCCTAAAAAAATCCTCAAAAAAAAAAATAAAACTCTATTGGGAAGGGGCTTTAAGGAAAAATAGAGCGAGGTAAAGAGGTAAAGGGGGAAGAAAGGGGTAAAAAACAAAACAAAAAAAAACGAATATAAAAACTAATATATTAACATAAAAAAGAGGCTTTAAACAAAAATGGCCCCCAAGCGGCGCTCAATTGACTCTTCTGGAACTAAGCCGGGGTCCAAGACCTTAGAGAGGGAGATTTCAAATACTTATCAATTTTGCTCTCTAAGTGAAAAGGATTTACCCAAGGGGAAATTGCATGTTAACCCCAAGAAAATTGTTAAAATTCCACAAGCTGAAGTACTGTCGGAGGACGAGTCCTTAGAGGTGGGCCAGGAAGGAAGGGAGGAAAGTCTGCTGGCGCCAACAGAGATCGAACATGACCCCTTAGCTCTGGGAAAAATCCTGTGCGCTGTCAAAGATAACGGTATTCTAATGCAGGGGATGTCCGCCCAGTTGGGGTCTATGCAGAATGATATATCCTTAATAAGAGACGAGCTGGCAAAAATCCGCGATCGAGTTCTTAACGTGGAAAAAATGGTTGACTCCCTGCAAACAGAGACTGTCATGTTAAAATCTAAGACGGCGCTCCTGGCTTCAGAAAACTCCCTTTACAAAATAAGCTGGAGGATCTGGAAAACAGATCAAGGCGCTATAACATCCGTATAGTTGGATTTCCAGAAGGAGTTGAAGGCAGGCAGCTAGTGGAGCAACTTAAAGATTTGATTGTGGAAAATCTGGGCAGTGAATATTTTTCGTCTATGTTTCAAACAGAAAGAGCCCACCGGATCCCAGGGGGGAAACCCATTCCAGGGAGACCGCCGCGAGTAATCTTAATAAAGCTGTTATTGTCAATGGATAGAGACATGATACTGAGAAGAGCTAGAGAATGTTCACCCATTGACTACCAGGGTACAAAATTGTTATTCTTCCCTGATTTTGCTCGGCAGACTCAAGAGAAAAGAAGAAGTTTTACTGAGATAAAGAAACGTTTGGCGTCTAAGGATATTAAATATTCTCTACAGTATCCAGCGAAATTGAGAGTGATTGACAACGGGACTTCCCAATTCTTTGAAAAATCGCAACAAGTGCTGGACTGGATCCATCCAGATCAAAATGGCTTTATGCCAAAAGGGGCACCCACCATAATCTGCACAGGTTCTACACTAACATTCAATCTCCCGGGAGTGGCGCCCGCCTATTCTGTCATTGGATGCCACTAAGGCGTTTGACAGAGTCGAGTGGGGGTTCCTCTGGGAGGTGATGAAGAGGATGGGCTTTGGCCCTAAGTTTATGGCGATGGTGCAGTTGTTATATAAATGCCCAGTAGCTAGGATCAGGATTAATGATATACTGACAGAGAGCTTTGTACTGGGAAGAGGTACACGTCAAGGGTGTCCCCTTCCCCTCTTTATTTAATATCTATATTGAACCCCTTGCAGCTAGCATTAGGCAGGACTTGAAAGTGGTCGGTTTTGGTGTAATGGGGAAGCAGGACCGTATATCTCTCTATGCAGATGATATCTTGTTTTTATCCAGCAAACAGAAACTACACTTCCTCGAATAATGGAATTGGTTAATCTGTTTTCTGCCTCTTCCGGACTTGAGGTTAACTGGGAGAAAACTGCTCTTCTCCCTGTAGATGAATTGCGAGGATCGAGGAAAACTCTATTACTAATCGGTTAATGATTTCTGACTCAATAAAATACCTGGGGATAACAGTTATTGCCAAAATTCAGACTACTACAACTTAATCTGCTTCCCTTATTGCTAAAAGTGAGATCTAAAATTAAGGTATGGCAAAAATTCTGCCCGCAAGAGCAGATAGAATTTCATTAATAAAAATGGTGGTGCTTCCCCAGGTTCTGTATGTTCTTCGCAATTCGCCTGTATGGATTGAAGATAAGTACTTTAGGCTGATAGAGCGGATGATCAACGATTTGCTATGGGGGAGAAAGCGTGGAGATTAAAGGCGCTATATTTTCTATGCCCTACAATCGGGAGGTCTTAACCTCCCTATTTTAGGGGTTACTACATGGCCTCCCAACTCAGTTTTTTTATGACTGGGAAAATAGCCATCTTTGTAGAAAACTGGTAGGACTCGGGTTTTTCAGATTTTTACAGTACTAGAGTCCGATTATTTAATTAATACACAGACTGGGTATAAACCCTTCTGCAAGATGGCTATTAAAGCTTGGTTGGTTATAAAAGGTTGGTTTAAAGTTGAGGCATTACTAATTTGTACCCCACTATGGCATAACCAAAAACTTCTGAACTTAGATGACCCCAACTGCAGGCAATACTGGAGGATGAAAATTATTCAATATATACATCAGGTGGTTAGAAATGGTCAGATCCTGTCGCATATGGAGCTAAAACAAAAGTTAAACGTAGGTGAGGTGGCTTGGTATGCCTACTTCCAATTGCGGTCGGCACTTCTCAGCACTGCTGTTAGTCATTCACTTAATGTAGACACTCCTGAATTTTTGCACAATTTGATTAGTAAGAAAGGATGTATGAAAGTCAAACTTTCACATAGTTATAGGCACTTGATGAAATTTTTTTATGGATTGTCTTTCTCCAGGACAGAGATCCTGGTCTGTTTTATTGTCTGAGGTGGGTTCCCGGATTGGGAGAATATAGGTGGTGGTTTAAGATTGGTTTCTCACAATTTTAATCACACTGTTGTTCAGTTCAATATTATACACAAAATATATTTGACACCTTTATGGCTCCATAGGAGAGTATTTAGAACTTTCTCCGACTGCCTTCGATGCGGGGACCCAGGGCAGATCATTTACATCTGTTCTGGGAGTGCCCGATAGTGAACAAGTATTGGAGAATGGTTCAAATAGTTCTGGTTCAGAGGCTTAGTGTGGATATTCCTCTATCCCCAAAGATATGGGTCCTTGGTGATTTATCGGAAGTTAACTGTCAGCCCCGAAGCGCCAATTGTTGATGAAAGTGATGTTTTTGGCTAGGCTTCTCATAGCTAGAGAATGGTGTTCCCCTCTGCTCCAGAGTGCAACAATTGGCTATGCTTAGTCAAGAAGGTGAAAAGCTATGAGAAGGTGTTGTACAGACAAAGAGGCTCTTATACTAAGTGGAGTATTATTTGGAATGATTGGGACGATTAAGAGTTTTTTTTTTTTTCTTCCCCTGTGGGGCTGGGGGGGAGTATTGTGGGGTAGATAGGCATGATTTTGTATTGTTGTCCTTTTATGGATTGTATGTTCCATGATGCTCAAAATAAAATTATACAATAAAAAAAAAAACAGAAGTTTTACCAAATTTAGTTCCCTGTCAGCAATGAACAGCAGAGGTTTTTCACCAGCAAAACGGAGTTCATATCACACAGCAATGGAACAGATGATTTTTAAAAATGTAGGCCCCTGGCACCCAGGCAGAAGGGCTTTATTCACGGAAAAACGGGATTCATGTCACCCACCAATGGAACAGACAATTTTTAAAAATGTAGGCCCTGGCACCCAGGTAGGAGGGGTTTATTCACAGTTAAACAGGGTTCATGTCACCCGCCAATGGAACAGACGATTTTTAAAATATAGGGCCCCTGAGCACCCAGGCATAGAGTGGTTAATTCATGGCAAAACAGGGTTCATGTTACCCACCAATGGAGCAGACGATTTTTAGAAATGTAGACCCCTGGCATTCCAGGCAGAGCAGGGGCTTTCACCGGCAAAACGGGGTTGATGTCACCCACCACATGGAACGGACGATTTTAAAAATGTGGGCCCCTGGCCCCCAGGCAGAGAGGGGCTTGTTTACGCAAAGAGGGTTCTTGTCACCTACCAATGGAACAGGCGATTTTTGAAATGTAGGCCCCTGGCACCCAGGCAGAGGAGAGGTTAGTTCATGGCAAAACAGGGTTTATGTTGCCCAACAATGGAACAGATGAATTTTAGAAATGTAGACCCCTGGCATCCAGGCAGAGCAGGGGTTTCGCCAGCAAACGGGTTTCATATCACACACCAATGGAACAGACGATTTTTAAAAATGTAGGCCCCTGGCACCCAGGCAGGAGAGGTTTATTCACAGCAAACGGGGTTCATGTCACCCACCAATGGAACAGACAATTTTTTAAAAATGTAGGCCCCTGGCATCCAGTCAGAGGAGGGGTTAATTCATGGCAAAACAGGGTTCATGTTGCCCACCAATGGAACAGACGATTTTTAGAAATGTAGACCCCTGGCATCCAGGCAGAGCAGGGGTTTTTTGCCGGGAAAACGGGGTTCATATCACACACCAATGGAACAGACGATTTTTAAAAATGTAGGCCCCTGGCATCCAGGCAGAGCAGGGGTTTCACTGGCACACTGGGGTTGATGTCACCCACCAATTGAACAGACGATTTTAAAAATGTAGGCCCCTGGCCCCCAGGCAGAGGAGCGGTTTATTTACAGCAAAACAGGGTTCTTGTCACCCACCAATGGAACCGGCGATTTTTTGAAATGTAGGCCCCTGGCACCTAGGCGGAGGAGAGGTTAATTCATGGTAAAACTGGTTTGATGTCACCCACCAATGGAACAGGCGGTTTTTAAAAATGTAGGCCCCTGGCATCCAGGCAGATCAGGGTTTAATGACAGCAAAGCGTGGTTCATGTCACCCACCAATGGAACAGACGATGTTTAGAAATGTAGGCCCCCAGGCAGGGGAGTTTATTCACGGCAAAAATGGTAATATTGCACCTAACAATTTAAAAGAAGATTTTCTGTATTTTCGATCACTGTCACCTATGCAGTGCAGGGTTACTTGACAGCAAAAAATTGGAATATGTTAACCCCTGAACTCCCAGACGGATTAACTATATTATTGTCCTTGACACATATGCAGCGCAGGCCGCAAAGGTAATTCCTGGCCTTAAAAATATAGATTTTTCACCACCCATGAATAACATGGATTTAAATGGTATATTTTTGGGTTGTAGGACATCATCGTTCTCAACATCATCTTCCATCCAGTCTTTACCCCTGCCCTCTTTGTCGATCTTCACACCACAGAAAGCCGCAGCAGTTTGCACCTGTGTTTCGTCATCATCAGAGATGTGCTGCGGTGGTCTTTCCATGTCCTCATCCTCAAACTTAAGTGGTTGGGAATCCGTGCACTCAATATCTTCCACTTCTGGGGCAGGGCTATGGTTATGGCCTGGGAAACCCTGCCAGCAGAGTCATCAAAAAGCATAAAAGACTGCTGCATAACTTGGGGCTCAGATTGTTTGGCTGATTTGCAAGGGGGTGAGGTGAAATACTGATGGACATGGGCTTCAGGTGCCAACTCTGAGCTTTCAGCAGATTGGAGACAATGTTAAGGTACTGGAGGCACTGTCAGCCACCCAATCTACTATCGCGTATACTTGTTCTGGCCTCACCATTTGTAGAGCGGCATTAGGGCCTACCAAATAACGCTGCAGGGTCTGTCGCCTACTCACACCTGAGGAAGGATGTTTCACTTGGACCTGTAGTTGGCCCTGAATGGCGACGTCCTCTCCCAGCAACAGGAGCTACACCAATACCTCCACGACCATGGCCACATCCCTTATTTGATGTTCTCTTCATTATTTGCGTTCACCCACCAAACTAACAGATGGTTTATCCTCGGTGTCAATTTAACTGCCAATAGTCAACAATTAAGTTCACTAACAATAAGGCAGTGCCCGTGTCATAAACAGAATACATTTCTTTAGGTCACACAACAGTGTAACAAAGCAATTCAATACAATTACTTCACTATCACCAAAAATTTGATTTTAAAACCAACAATGTCAGAAAACCACTGTCAGAAAAGCAGCATACACCGCTAATGTGCTATCTATCACAAAACCTGTGTGTTTGCAACCAACTATGTAAATGCGGAGTTCAAAAGGTTACTTAAAATGACTGAAATACAGGGTAGGCCTCAGATCTGCTATGTAGCACAAAACCAGTGTTTATTGCAACAAACTACAGAAATGCAGTATGTCACTGCTAAATGTTAAAATAGGTTTTGTGCGTTGTGTGCCAAACTGCTCTATGGAACAACAATACAGGTTTATTTCCCCAAATACACAAATGCAGTATGTCACTGCTAAATTTTAAAATACGTTTTTGTGCGTTGTATGCAAAAATGCTCTGTGGAAGAACAATACGGGTTTATTTCCCCAAATACACAAAAGCTGTATGTCACTGCTAAATTTGAAAATACACTTTTGTGCATTGTATGCAAAACTGCTCTGTGGAACAATACGGGTTTATTTCCCCCAATACAGAAATGCAGTTTTCACCTACAAATTTTTAAACAGTTTTTCAGCATTGTATGCAAAGCGTGCTCTGTGGTACGACAGTAAGGGTTTATTAACCCAACTATAGAAATACAGTACGTCACCCCAAAAATTATAACATAGGTTTATCAGCGTTGTATGCAAGCGTGCTCTATGGCACAACAGTACGGGTTTATTAACCCAACTACAGAAATGCAGTTTTACCCCAAAATTTTAAAACATATTTTTCAGCATTGTATGCAAACGTGCTCTGTGGCACAACAGTACGGGTTTTTAACCCAACTACAGAAATGCAGTATGTCACCCCAAAATGTTAAAATAGGTTTTCAGCGGTGTATGCAAGCGTTCTATGCGATGCGACAGTACGGGTTTATTACAGCAACTACAGAAATGCACTATGTCACCCCAATATTTAAAAAAGTTAATGTAGGGGACTTGACCTGCCAGAAAAAAGGAAGTTTTCCTCCACTGAGCTACTAAAAATAATTAGACTGATGTCCCTGGCAGACTAGCACAAATATGTAGCAAATATGTAGCATAGCACCCTCAATAATTGCTGTAGTTTGAAGAGTTAACACCACCAAGTTCAACAGATTTCTTCCCTAATCTGTCCCTCACAGAAGCGGCAGCATCCTATCCTACACTGAGAAGAGCAAAGTGACGAGCAGCTCTACGTGACTCCAGCTTAAATAGAGGCTGGGTCACATGCTGCACTGCCAATCACAGCCATGCCAATAGTAGGCATGGCTGTGATAGCTTCTTAGGAGCAAAATGAGTGAAATGCTTGTTGATTGGCTGCCCTGCAGCCTTTCAAAAAGCAGGAATAAATCGCCAAATGAATCAAATGGAGATGATCTATAATAATTGTGCTCCTTCTGTGGTATTATAGACTCCACTAGAATGTCCCAGGGCCATTATTTGGCATTAGAGTTCACATGATGCTTATTTGTTATAGAATTCTAGCTGTGGAGTAAGGATGAGCAAACTCCGTCTTTCCGTTGTCATCCATAAAGCGGATCCATTATTTATTATTTTACCATTTTAAGGGTTCGATCTTCACACCACAGAAAGCCGCAGCAGTTTGCACCTGTGTTTAGTCATCATCAGAGATGTGCTGCGGTGGTCTTTCCATGTCCTCATCCTCAAACTTAAGTGGTTGGGAATCCGTGCACTCAATATCTTCCACTTCTGGGGCAGGGCTATGGTTATGGCCTAGAAACCCTGCCAGCAGAGTCATCAAAAAGCATAAAAGACTGCTGCATAACTTGGGGCTCAGATTGTTTGGCTGATTTGCAAGGGGGTGAGGTGAAATACTGATGGACATGGGCTTCAGGTGCCAACTCTGAGCTTTCAGCAGTTGGAGACAATGTTAAGGTACTGGAGGCACTGTCAGCCACCCAATCTACTATCACGTATACTTGTTCTGGCCTCACCATTTGTAGAGCGGCATTAGGGCCTACCAAATAACGCTGCAGGGTCTGTCGCCTACTCACACCTGAGGAAGGATGTTTCACTTGGTCCTGTAGTTGGCCCTGAATGGCGACGTCTCTCCCAGCAACAGGAGCTACACCAATACCTCCACGACCATGGCCACATCCCTTATTTGATGTTCTCTTCATTATTTGCGTTCACCTACCAAACTAACAGATGGTTTATCCTCGGTGTCAATTTAACTGCCAATAGTCAACAATTAAGTTCACTAACAATAAGGCAGTGCCCGTGTCATAAACAGAATACATTTCTTTAGGTCACACAACAGTGTAACAAAGCAATTCAATACAATTACTTCACTATCACCAAAAATTTGATTTTTAAAACCAACAATGTCAGAAAACCACTGTCAGAAAAGCAGCATACACCGCTAATGTGCTATCTATCACAAAACCTGTGTGTTTGCAACCAACTATGTAAATGCGAAGTTCAAAGGTTACTTAAAATGACTGAAATACAGGGTAGGCCTCAGATCTGCTATGTAGCACAAAACCAGTGTTTATTGCAACAAACTACAGAAATGCAGTATGTCACTGCTAAATGTTAAAATAGGTTTTGTGTGTTGTGTGCCAAACTGCTCTATGGAACAACAATACAGGTTTATTTCCCAAAATACACAAATGCAGTATGTCACTGCTAAATTTTAAAATACGTTTTGTGCGTTGTATGCAAAAATGCTCTGTGGAAGAACAATACGGGTTTATTTCCCCAAATACACAAAAGCTGTATGTCACTGCTAAATTTAAAAATACAATTTTGTGCATTGTATGCAAAACTGCTCTGTGGAACAATACGGGTTTATTTCCCCCAATACAGAAATGCAGTTTTTCACCCACAAATTTTTAAACAGTTTTTCAGCATTGTATGCAAAGCGTGCTCTGTGGTACGACAGTAAGGGTTTATTAACCCAACTACAGAAATACAGTACGTCACCCCAAAAATTATAACATAGCTTTATCAGCGTTGTATGCAAACGTGCTCTATGGCACAACAGTACCGGTTTATTAACCCAACTACAGAAATGCAGTTTTACCCCAAAATTTTAAAACATTTTTTCAGCATTGTATGCAAACGTGCTCTGTGGCACAACAGTACGGGTTTTTAACCCAACTACAGAAATGCAGTATGTCACCCCAAAATGTTAAAATAGGTTTTTCAGCGGTGTATGCAAGCGTTCTATGCGAGTACGACAGTACGGGTTTATTACAGCAACTACAGAAATGCACTATGTCACCCCAATATTTAAAAAAGTTAATGTAGGGGACTTGACCTGCCAGAAAAAGGAAGTTTTCCTCCACTGAGCTACTAAAAATAATTAGACTGATGTCCCTGGCAGGCTAGCACAAATATGTAGCAAATATGTAGCATAGCACCCTCAATAATTGCTGTAGTTTGAAGAGTTAACACCACCAAGTTCAACAGATTTCTTCCCTAATCTGTCCCTCACAGAAGCGGCAGCATCCTATCCCTACACTGAGAAGAGCAAAGTGACGAGCAGCTCTACGTGACTCCAGCTTAAATAGAGGCTGGGTCACATGCTGCACTAGCCAATCACAGCCATGCCAATAGTAGGCATGGCTGTGATGGCTTCTTAGGAGCAAAGTAGTGAAATGCTTGTTTATTGGCTGCCCTGCAGCCTTTCAAAAAGCAGGAATAAATCGCCAAATGAATCAAATGGAGATGATCTACTCAATAATTGTGCTCCTTCTGTGGTATTATAGACTCCACTAGAATGTCCCAGGGCCATTATTTGGCATTAGAGTTCACATTGGATGCTTATTTGTTATAGAATTCTAGCTGTGGAGTAAGGATGAGCAAACTCCGTCTTTCCGTTGTCATCCATAAAGCGGATCCATTATTTATTATTTTACCATTTTTAAAGGTCTGCACATGTGCAGAGTGGAAGAACGGATCTGTTAATGCATCAATTTCCAATGGTGGATCCGCCCTTAATACATTTCAATGGAAATTAATGGCGGATCCGTCATTCCGTCAAGTGTTTCCGCATTTTTGGACAAAGATAAAAATACAACATGCTGGGCTTTTATCTGCGTCCAAAAACGTGGAAGGACTGATCTGAAGACAAACTGATGCAAACTGAACAGATTGCTTTCCATTCAGAATGCATTAGAATAAAACTGATCAGTTTTTTTCCGTTATTGAGCTCCCGAGGACGGAACTTAATGACAGAAAACTTTGCCGCTAGTGTGAAAGTACCCTTACTCAGACATCATTTACTTTTGTTGTCATTGCATTACAGAAAAGTGATAACATGTTTTCCTTAAAATTCCTATTAGGCTAGAGGGGGATTAGATGTTAACTTTCAGGTTAATTGGAGCAACTGATCTGATTTGGATCCGAACTGAACTCTTTCAAAAATTGGATGAACCCGACCGAAACAAATCTCAATTGGTTTGCTCATCTCTATTCTGTATTATGCCAACTGAACATGCCATATTTTTTATTTTCTGCTGGATTAATGGGTTAAAGAACAACAACAAAAAACTCTGTTTCTGATGCATAATACATTGGAACAGTGTGGCACTATAGAAGTGTATGGGGAGTTTGTATGGAAATATGATACATTTTTGTGGGCATAAGCTCCACTGTTTAATAGATTCTTGAAACAGCTGTTATGCTTGACACCTATTTTTTTTTTTTTGTTTCTTTTGTTTTTTGCTGTTTATATTTAAATTTTTATCTTACACTAAAATCTATTCCTCTTATGAGAATGTCAATTTCCAGTTCCTATTGAGCATTTCTATTACACTGGAGTAAATATGTAAGGCATAATATGTTGCATACCTCAGGCGGTATATATTCAGAGACTATTTCTAATCTAATACAATAATCTCATACACTTAATAAATCTAAAACTGTACCTACAAAATGCATAGCTGCATAAATTGAAGTTGAGAATAATGCATATGAATATATTTCAATAAGGTGCCCTGGGAAAAAAAGTTGAAAATGTAATATATTTTGTTTCTGTAACCTCTGGGTAATATGTCTTACAGATAACCCTTCTAACTCCTCGGGTGGATTAAAAGTAGCAATTTCCACTGCCCAGGAGCTAATGCTGCTGAGTGTAATAATTTAGTCATTGTCCAATTTACTTTGGCATAGCCTTTCTTACCTTCAACATTCTGGAGAAGAAAATAATTGAAGAAGGGTTCTTAAATGATGCTAACATGCACATCATTTTCTAAATTTTCCAGATACACAGCGTGGTATAAATTTATAGCAAGAGGTCAAGTTACAAGATACAAACAACTCTGCCATTAAAAAAATAATAATAAATAAAAAAATCAATAAAATGGAGATGATCTACTCAATAATTGTGCTCCTTCTGTGGTATTATAGTAAGACTCCACTAGAATGTCCTAGGGCCATTAGAGTTCACATGATGTCTATTTGTTATAGAATTCTAGCTGTGGAGTAAGGATGAGCAAACTAGTTTTGACCGAACTTTGCTATTTTTCAGATAACAGACAAGCCTGAATCTTTCCGGGTTCATTTTGGACAAATCCACTTAAACCACTTGTACAATGGGGCCATTTTAGGGTATGTGTTAGTAGGAGAAAAAGAACTAGGAAGGAAGAAAAGGGTTCTCACATGACCCTAAGAGGAAGTGATGGAGGGAGAGCTTGCCTGATCGGCTCCCATGCAGACAGACAGCCTGGATGAGCAAATCAATGCTGCAGCCAGAAGGAGGTGCCCTCACAGAATGACATTCTGCGCTGGGCTTTGAGAGAGGGTGGATGTGTGTGTGACTGGGAAAATTATCTTAAGGAGTTGATCTTATGGAGTCAGGGACAGTGAAAAATCAATTAGGGACAGTCATAAATCAATTAATCAATCAAGCTTATTGCCAGGGACAGTGAAGGGAAAGTCTAGGATTCCAAAGAAGAATTGTGTATTTTGTGTACAGTAAAGAGAAGCAGGGCAGCTGACAGACAGGAAGAGAGGAGACAGGACCTGTGGCTGGCTGTGCCTGCTATCAGAAATGCAGGGATACCTCAAAGGAGCTACCTGCAAGCAAATACTTTCATTTTTTCCCCCATTTCCTCACAGAGTGTGTGTGACCTCCACAGCCACCCTCTATCAGTGTATATACACTAGCAGAATGACCCGGCTTTGCACGGGTATACTTAATCTATTTTAATTGAATGCTTATGTAGTTAAAAGATACAGACAGTATCCACTATAACAGTGACATCTACAGTACCACCATGGCAGCCTGCTCCTTAACAGTAAAATCCACAGCGCTCTCCACTTTAACAGTGACCTCAACAGCGGCCGCCATTTTATCAGTGACGTCCATAGTACCCTGTCTTGTTAACAGTAAATTCCACAATAACCTGCCCCCTTAACAGTGACCTCCATAGAGCTCCATTCCCATAAAATATGGCCTTCACCACATTCCGCCCCCTTAACAGTGACCTCTACAGCACGCCAGCCCTTAATACTGACCTCCATAGCTGACAGTCCCCTTAACTGTGACCTCCACTGTTTCCTGCCCTATTAACAGAGACCTCCACAGTAGCTAGCCTCTTTAATAGTAAGCTCCACAGCATCTCGCCCCCTTAACAGTGACCTCCACAGCAGCCCATCCTTTTAACACTGATCTCCACAGCGGCTGCCCCTTAATTAGTGAACTCCAAAGTACCCCATCTCCTTAACAGTGATTTCCACAACAGCCGTCCCCTTAACAGTGGCCTCTAAAGCAATCTGCCCCTTAACACTGACCTCTATAGCAGACCATCCCCTAAACTGTGACTTCCACAGCAGCCTGCCCCTAATGTGGCCAGAGATCCGGTTTTAGGCCGGACAGTCCGGCTTTCAAACTCCCTGTCCTCTGTCCAGTGCAGGGCCTGGATGGGCACAGGGATGTCCCTTTGAACAGCTCACTCTTAGACAGCAGCACTGTGCTGTCTGAGCATGAGATGCAGGGAGAGTCAACCTCCCTCCCACCCCGCATGGCCTAATTGGGTTGGGGGTGTGGCTAAGCGGACCTGGGAGTGGGGTTTTGAGTCCGTTTTTGAGGCTGCCCCCTTAACTGTGGCCTCCACAGCACCCCGCTCCCTTAACAGTGTCATCCACAGTGCCCTGCCCCTTTAAAGCTGACCTACAGCAGTGAAGGAAAATAGCTGGATTGTTAAGTAAACCTGGGTGTAACCCTGTGTGTGTATGTGAAAACTAAGGGCCTGCGAGCTTCTATTGGCTAATAAGGGCCATGTGACCAGGCTTCTATTGACTAATGCATTTTTGGGGAATATCTCGGGAATGGTACGTGCTAGAGAGCTGAGACCCTGTGCCATTATGGAAGAGCTCATTGGTGCTATGGGACCAGGAAGCAGTGAAGGCTCTGTACTCACCACTTCATGGTCCTCAGCTGTCGGCTATGATGTGATCTCCCGCTGTTCACTTTGGGCCACTGTATAGCCAATGGCAGGAAGAAGACAGAACACTGAAGCTAAGAAGAAGTGGCTTCCAGAACAGTAGAGGTAAGTGGATTTTTTATTTGATTTGATCTGAGGCATGGGGACTGATTAAAAGCCTTGGGGCTGATTAAATGAGGCTGGGGTTGATTAAATGAGGCTGGGGGCTGATATGAGGCGTGGGGGTCTCATATTAGGTCTGAATGGGGGTCTTATTTACTGTATATTGGAGCTGTTATCTAAGGTCAGATTAAGGGTAATTCACAGTGGGGTCTGAGCTGAGATCTGATTGCTGGTCTCATCTGATATGAGATCTTATTAACATTTTGGCTCTGATTGGGGCTGTGAGCTGAGGTTTAATGAAGAATATTTTTTCCTCTTGTCCTCCTCTAAAACCTACAGTAGGTACGTCTTTGGGGCCGATTGCATCTTATGAGGCGAAAAATAAGGTGTTTGTATGGAAATATGATACATTTTTGTGGGCATAAGCTCCACTGTTTAATAGATTCTTGAAACAGCTGTTATGCTTGACACCTATTTTTTTTTTTTTGTTTCTTTTGTTTTTTTGCTGTTTATATTTAAATTTTTATCTTACACTAAAATCTATTCCTCTTATGAGAATGTCAATTTCCAGTTCCTATTGAGCATTTCTATTACACTGGAGTAAATATGTAAGGCATAATATGTTGCATACCTCAGGCGGTATATATTCAGAGACTATTTCTAATCTAATACAATAATCTCATACACTTAATAAATCTAAAACTGTACCTACAAAATGCATAGCTGCATAAATTGAAGTTGAGAATAATGCATATGAATATATTTCAATAAGGTGCCCTGGGAAAAAAAGTTGAAAATGTAATATATTTTGTTTCTGTAACCTCTGGGTAATATGTCTTACAGATAACCCTTCTAACTCCTCGGGTGGATTAAAAGTAGCAATTTCCACTGCCCAGGAGCTAATGCTGCTGAGTGTAATAATTTAGTCATTGTCCAATTTACTTTGGCATAGCCTTTCTTACCTTCAACATTCTGGAGAAGAAAATAATTGAAGAAGGGTTCTTAAATGATGCTAACATGCACATCATTTTCTAAATTTTCCAGATACACAGCGTGGTATAAATTTATAGCAAGAGGTCAAGTTACAAGATACAAACAACTCTGCCATTAAAAAAATAATAATAAATAAAAAAATCAATAAAATGGAGATGATCTACTCAATAATTGTGCTCCTTCTGTGGTATTATAGTAAGACTCCACTAGAATGTCCTAGGGCCATTAGAGTTCACATGATGTCTATTTGTTATAGAATTCTAGCTGTGGAGTAAGGATGAGCAAACTAGTTTTGACCGAACTTTGCTATTTTTCAGATAACAGACAAGCCTGAATCTTTCCGGGTTCATTTTGGACAAATCCACTTAAACCACTTGTACAATGGGGCCATTTTAGGGTATGTGTTAGTAGGAGAAAAAGAACTAGGAAGGAAGAAAAGGGTTCTCACATGACCCTAAGAGGAAGTGATGGAGGGAGAGCTTGCCCTGATCGGCTCCCATGCAGACAGACAGCCTGGATGAGCAAATCAATGCTGCAGCCAGAAGGGAGGTGCCCTCACAGAATGACATTCTGCGCTGGGCTTTGAGAGAGGGTGGATGTGTGTGTGACTGGGAAAATTATCTTAAGGAGTTGATCTTATGGAGTCAGGGACAGTGAAAAATCAATCAGGGACAGTCATAAATCAATTAATCAATCAAGTTTATTGCCAGGGACAGTGAAGGGAAAGTCTAGGATTCCAAAGAAGAATTGTGTATTTTGTGTACAGTAAAGAGAAGCAGGGCAGCTGACAGACAGGAAGAGAGGAGACAGGACCTGTGGCTGGCTGTGCCTGCTATCAGAAATGCAGGGATACCTCAAAGGAGCTACCTGCAAGCAAATACTTTCATTTTTCCCCATTTCCTCACAGAGTGTGTGTGACCTCCACAGCCACCCTCTATCAGTGTATATACACTAGCAGAATGACCCGGCTTTGCACGGGTATACTTAATCTATTTTAATTGAATGCTTATGTAGTTAAAAGATACAGACAGTATCCACTATAACAGTGACATCTACAGTACCACCATGGCAGCCTGCTCCTTAACAGTAAAATCCACAGCGCTCTCCACTTTAACAGTGACCTCAACAGCGGCCGCCATTTTATCAGTGACGTCCATAGTACCCTGTCTTGTTAACAGTAAATTCCACAATAACCTGCCCCTTAACAGTGACCTCCATAGAGCTCCATTCCCATAAAATATGGCCTTCACCACATTCCGCCCCTTAACAGTGACCTCTACAGCACGCCAGCCCTTAATACTGACCTCCATAGCTGACAGTCCCTTAACTGTGACCTCCACTGTTTCCTGCCCTATTAACAGAGACCTCCACAGTAGCTAGCCTCTTTAATAGTAAGCTCCACAGCATCTCGCCCCCTTAACAGTGACCTCCACAGCAGCCCATCCTTTTAACACTGATCTCCACAGCGGCTGCCCCTTAATTAGTGAACTCCAAAGTACCCCATCTCCTTAACAGTGATTTCCACAACAGCCGTCCCTTAACAGTGGCCTCTAAAGCAATCTGCCCCTTAACACTGACCTCTATAGCAGACCATCCCCTAAACTGTGACTTCCACAGCAGCCTGCCCCTAATGTGGCCAGAGATCCGGTTTTAGGCCGGACAGTCCGGCTTTCAAACTCCCTGTCCTCTGTCCAGTGCAGGGCCTGGATGGGCACAGGGATGTCCCTTTGAACAGCTCACTCTTAGACAGCAGCACTGTGCTGTCTGAGCATGAGATGCAGGGAGAGTCAACCTCCCTCCCACCCCATGGCCTAATTGGGTTGGGGGTGTGGCTAAGCGGGACCTGGGAGTGGGGTTTTTGAGTCCGTTTTTTGAGGCTGCCCCCTTAACTGTGGCCTCCACAGCACCCCGCTCCCTTAACAGTGTCATCCACAGTGCCCTGCCCCTTTAAAGCTGACCTACAGCAGTGAAGGAAAATAGCTGGATTGTTAAGTAAACCTGGTGTAACCCTGTGTGTGTATGTGAAAACTAAGGGCCTGCGAGCTTCTATTGGCTAATAAGGGCCATGTGACCAGGCTTCTATTGACTAATGCATTTTTGGGGAATATCTCGGGAATGGTACGTGCTAGAGAGCTGAGACCCTGTGCCATTATGGAAGAGCTCATTGGTGCCATAGGACCAGGAAGCAGTGAAGGCTCTGTACTCACCACTTCATGGTCCTCAGCTGTCGGCTATGATGTGATCTCCCGCTGTTCACTTTGGGCCACTGTATAGCCAATGGCAGGAAGAAGACAGAACACTGAAGCTAAGAAGAAGTGGCTTCCAGAACAGTAGAGGTAAGTGGATTTTTATTTGATTTGATCTGAGGCATGGGGACTGATTAAAAGCCTTGGGGCTGATTAAATGAGGCTGGGGCTGATTAAATGAGGCTGGGGGCTGATATGAGGCGTGGGGTCTCATATTAGGTCTGAATGGGGGTCTTATTTACTGTATATTGGAGCTGTTATCTAAGGTCAGATTAAGGGTAATTCACAGTGGGGTCTGAGCTGAGATCTGATTGCTGGTCTCATCTGATATGAGATCATATTAACATTTTGGCTCTGATTGGGGCTGTGAGCTGAGGTTTAATGAAGAATATTTTTCCTCTTGTCCTCCTCTAAAACCTACAGTAGGTACGTCTTTGGGGCCGGTGCATCTTATAGGGCGAAAAATAAGGTACATTATTACTATAGAAACACCCACGGTGTGGGAGAAATCTACATGTGTGTCTTAAGTTGAAATATAGCATCAGGCCTCAATTGTCTGTTTGCAATTATTCAGTTTCCACACGTTTGGAATTTACATTTTGTTTTGGAATTGTTAAATGTAATTAAACCAGCATATATATATATGTGATTACTAGCAAAGAAGCAATTTACCTGTGGGTATTAGCGAGAAATTGAGTGTCAAGCCTCATCCGTTTACGTATTTTCAGTTTTCGCAAGGGCGCAATTGTATATTTATATACAACAGAAAAAGTAAGGCAGCACCAACCTATAAACAATACTGCGGATGAAGGCTCAAAGGGTCAAGCTTACCCAAAAATCCAGTCCAAAAAAATAGAGCAGCACTCCAGGATAATGTGAAAATTTTTGTGTTATTCACCCATTGGTGAAGCAACGTTTCAGCTCCAACATGAAGTCTTTCTCAAGCAATGTGAACAGGACATTCAAAACATTACAATGCCAAAGGAAATGACACCACAGAGTCATGTGATCAGACATCTCAAAGAAAACATTAACTCTTGCTGTGATAAATTGCAGACTTAATATATACAACCATACTAAAATCAGTATAAAGTGTTCAAAATGTACATGATTATACGTGAGAACTGTGTAAAGATGCTTATAAAGTGCATGATGACCAACAATGATCATAATAAATATACACAATTGATATATGCATTAATATATAGTGCATGAAATGATTAACAATACAAAGTGTATGTGTGCAGCTGATGGATGTGATGGATGGAAACACATAGTAGAGGGCGTGGGCACAGACATACTAACAAGCAAAAGAACAATCCCCATCTCATCCTTAATGCTGGAAATAGCGTACCCTCATCGTAACAGTGCATGCTCCTATTACTGCGCATAGTATTGCCATCATAGAAAATCGCATCACTGATAAAGAACTTGCGCGGCATCCAGCTCTCCCATGTATTCACAATAGTAGAAGTGGTAATGCCGACAGCAGCCATAGCGCATGTGCCATGACATAACGTCAGCAACCATTCATCAATGCGGAATGCAGCAAACATTATCAAGCATATCAAAAAGTTACTTAATGGATCTATGTGCAGAACAGAGGGCACCATTAAGCACCCACAGCTCAGCCAAACATAAAGAAAACTTGAGATGGGGGACCGCGTTAACTGCAACCCCCCCTAAATTAACCCTACGGATTCAGTAACTTATTAACGAGCAATCTCCTCATCACATGCAAACACAACACATACTCAGGAGACTGGACATAACGTAATTGCACCATGGACCAATTTAAATTATGTGTATATAGAAAAAAAATTGTGGTGGTAACAAATATATTCAAGCAGAGGGGCTCGAAATGATGCTGGCAGTGTGTCATGTTAATCGTCCTCCAATTGTATCTCCATCAAGACATCCAATAGATCTGTGTATGAGAAAAATAAGTAATATTAGTGATAATAAAATACATATGTATGATCAATATATTTGTCCTAAGAACAACCTAACTCACAGGAAAAAGGAAGTGACGAGAACCATGGGCTACAGGGCAAGTCACCAACCCAATATTTGTCCCACATTGTAATCTGCATAGAGACAATTAGGTCTAAAAGAATTGAGAGCATAAATGCATTGTAACTCCTTTTTCTTTACGAGATTGATTCTGTTACCACCCCTTCTGGGCATCGGTATGTGATCAATGATCCAACATTTGAGATCCCTTTCTTTATGCTTGAAATCTGTGAAGTGTTTAGATACTGGCAAATCCAACCTCTTTGTGAGCCATAGTAATTCTATATATAAAATAAGACAACAAATGCAAATGTGTCAGCTGCTCAACAAGATGCAGACATCAATATTTTAGACCACACTTTAATACTGAGGCACAGTCATTCAATATATAAAATAAGAGATTAACTGTGAATGTATAAGCAGTTCAACAAGATAGAGAGAGAGACAGAGACAGAGAGAGAGAAAAAGAGAGAGTCAGGATATAAAAAGTCTACACACCCCTACACAATGTCATGTTTCTGTGCCGTAAAAAATGAGACAAAGATAAATCATTTCAGAACTTTTTCCACCTTTAATGTTACCTATAAACTGTACCACTCAATTGAAAAACAAACTGAAATATTTTAGGTGGAGGGAAGAAAACAAAATTGCGGATGTAGCTGTGTTCAGAATGAAGCAATCACGTTCAAAATCAACAAGATGCAGATGGTGATATGTTAAACCGCCCTTTAATAATGAAGCACCGTAATTTTATATATACACTAGACACTAAATGTTTCAGCAGTTCAACAAGATGCAGACGACAATATATTAGACTGCCCTTTAACCACTTCAGCCCCTCTAGCTTAAACACCCTTAATGACCAGGCCACTTTTTACAATTCTGCACTACACTACTTTCACCGCTTATTGCTCCGTCATGCAACTTACTACCTAAATTAATTTTACCTCCTTTTCTTTACACTAATAGAGCTTTCATTTGGTGGTATTTCATTGTTGCTGACATTTTTCCTTTTTTGCTATTAATAAAAATGTAACGACATTTTTGCAAAAAATTACATTTTTCACTTTCTGTTGTAATTTTTTTTAAAAACTACATTTCTATATAAATTTTTCTATAAATTTATTGTTCTACATGTCTTTGATAAAAAAAAAATCCAATAGGTGTATATTTATTGGTTTGGGTAAAAGTTATAGCGTTTACAAACTATGGTGCAAAAAAGTGAATTTCCGCATTTTGAAGCAGCTCTGACTTTCTGAGCACCTGTCATGTTTCTTTAGGTGCTAGAATGCCAGGATAGTATAAATACCCCCCAAATGACACCATTTTAGAAAGAAGACACCCCAAAGTATTCACGGAGGGGCATGGTGAGTTCATGTATCATTTCATTTTTTTTCACAAGTTAGCAGAAAATGACACTTTGAGGAAAAAAAATAATAAAGTTTCCATTTCTGCTAACTTCTAGCAAAAAAAAAAAATCTTCCATAGACTCACTATGCCACTCAGTGAATACCTTGGGGTGTCTACTTTCGGAAATGGGGTAATTTGTGGGGTGTGTTTACTGTTCTGGCATTTTGGGCGGGGCTAAATTGTGATCATCCCTGTAAAACCTAAAGGTACTCGTTGGAATTTGGGCCCCTTTGCGAACCCAGGCTGCAAAAAAGTGTCACTCATGTGGTATCGCCGTACTCAGGAGAAGTAGGGCAATGTGTTTTGGGGTGTATTTTTACAGATACCCATGTTGGGTGAGAGAAATATCTCTATAAACTGACAACTTTGTATAAAAAAATTTAAAAAGTTGTCATTTACAGAGATATTTCTCACACCCAGCATGGGTATATGTAAAAATACACCCCAAAACACATTGCCCTACTTCTCTTGAGTACGGCGATAACACATGTGTGACACTTTTTTGCAGCAAAGATGCGCATAGGGGCCCAAATTCCAACGAGTACCTTTAGGATTTCACCGGGCATTTTTACGCATTTAGATTACAGACTTCTTCTCACGATTTAGAGACCCCTAAAATGCCAGGACAGTATAAATGCCCCACATGTGACCCCATTTTAGAAAGAAGACACCCCAAGGTATTCCGTGAGGGGTATAGTGAGTTCATGTAAAATTTTATTTTTTGTCACAAGTTAGTGGAATATGAGACTTTGTAAAAAAACTAAAATAAAAACAAATTAAAAATATCAATTTCCGCTAACTTGTGCCCAAAAAAATAATTTCTGTGAACTCGCCATGCCCCTCACAGAATACCTTGGGGTGTCTTCTTTCCAAAATGGGGTCACTTGAGGGGTATTTATACTGCCCTGGCATTTTAGGGGCCCTAAAGCGTGAGAATCCAAATGCGTAAAAATGCCCTGTGAAAGCCTAAAGGTACTCATTGGAATTAGGGCCCCTTGCGCATCTTGGCTGCAAAAATTGGCACATATGTGGTATCGCCGTACTCAGGAGTAGTAGGGCAATGTGTTTTGGGGTGTATTTTTACATATAACCATACTGTGTGTGAGAAATATCTCTGTAAATGACAACTTTTTAAAAAATGTTATACAAAGTTGTCAATTTACAGAGATATTTCTCTCACCCAGCATCGGTATATGTAAAAATACACCCCAAAACACATTGCCCTACTTCTCCTCAGTATGGCGATACCACATAAGTGACACTTTTTGAGGCCAAGATGCGCAAATGGGCCCAAATTCCAATGAGTACCCTTTAGGAGGGCATTTTTATGCATTTTTCTTCTCACGCTTTAGGGCCCCTAAATGCCAGGGCAGTAGAAATACCCCACGTGACCCCATTTTGGAAAGAAGACACCCTAAGGTATTCCGTGAGGGGCATGGCGAGTTCATAAAGATTTGTACTTTTCTGGCATTTTGGGCGGGCTAAATTGAAAGCAACCCTGTAAAACCTAAAGATACTCATTGGACTTTACGCCCTTTGCGCACTAGGCTGCAAAAGAGTCACTCTGTCACGACTGTGACTGATCCAGACAGGTCTGGGAGGAGATGGTCGCAGCGACTTGCTACTCGCGATAGCTTGTGAGTTTGCTCCGTGGTTCAGGGTATGTCATCCGGGTTTTGCCTTGTGAACCTTTTTGTCCTGACTGGGAGTTTGTAGGCATTCTTCTCAGGTGAGTGCTGTCTGCCACTCCCAGCTACTATATTAGTTTCAGTTTCACTTGCAGTCATTGCCAGATATAGTCCTTACTTCCAGTGCTATTCTGACCTTTGAAGGAGATCGTTTGACGGTATTGCTGTGGAGCTCTTGTCTGGCGTGGACTGTCGTTATTGGCATCATCTTCTCAGCTCGTGACTGGATAAGTCTATCTCTGCTGGAGATTGTTTGTTTGTTGCTGTCTTTCCCTGTTGTTCTCCTAGACATGAGTGATGGAGACTAGTGCTCCCATCTGCCTTTCCCCAGTCTAGTCTTCTTAGGGTGACTCAGGGTTTAGGCATCCTGCTCGCCGCACGGGTTCTCACCCTGTCTAGGGTATCAGGGCAGACAGGTGCCAGCTTAGGGTTTGTCAGGGGTGGCCGTTCTATTTCCCATCCGTAGATAAGGGTCCCCCTTCCCCTCCGTCTGGTGCGACACGACTGCTGCTGGGATAGCGGTCGTGACAGTATATCTGGCTTTTTTTTTAAAAAAAGAGACATTTCTTTTGTTTTTTTTTTGCCTGCTGTTTTGCTTTGTATTTTTCTGTTCCACTATGGATCCGGTTACGGTTTTGGCGAAACAATTACAGGGGTTATCCCTTGAAGTGGCAGGATTAAAAGCAACAGTGCTACAGCAGCAGCAGCAATCCTTGGGTTCCACCGTTGCTACGGGAAACCAAGGTACTCCTGAGCCAAAAGTGGCTTTTCCTGATAGGTACTCAGGAGGGAGAGACCAATTTGTAACCTTCAGAGAAGCTTGTAAATTGTTCTTCAGGTTACGCCCTAGATCCTCTGGCGGTGAGGAACAACGGGTGGGCATTGTAATTTCTCTCCTGCACGGAGATCCACAGGCTTGGGTTTTCTCCTTACCATCTGACTCTCCGGCCTTACGATCAGTGGAGGAGTTTTTTGAAGCCTTGGGTCTCGTATATGATGACCCGGACAGGGACTCACTGGCTGAGTCTAAGCTACGTAGACTTCGGCAAGAGAACCGGTCAGCTGAACTATATTGTTTCGAATTCCGTAGGTGGGCTACGGATACATTATGGAACGACTCGGCCCTTAGGAGTCAGTTTTGGCAGGGGTTGTCTGAAAAATTAAAAGACGCGCTGGCGGTATACGAGGTCCCTGGGTCTCTTGAGGCTGCTATGTCTCTGTCCATAAGAATCGACAGATGACTCAGGGAGAGACTATTAAATTCTACAGAGGCCTCTATAGGGCAGAGATCGGTTTCTTATGATCCAGTCGAACCAATGCAAATAGGGGGCGCCACTAGACGGGTGAATCCTCCTAAGGTCCGCCGTAGGTCAGAGGTTTGTTTTCGTTGTGGGGGGAGGGGTCATTTTGTAAAGGTATGTCCCTCAGAACCCAAGAGATCACAAACAAAGTAGCCGCCGGAAAACTAGAGTCCCCAGATTGTGCGGAGGATAACAGTCTGGGCGTATTCGTTTTCTCCATACGCATGTCTCAGTTTTTGTTGTCCGCTACCGTTGTGGCGGGCAATAAGACTGAGATCTGTTCCATCTTTTTGGACAGTGGGGCGGGGGTCAACTTGGTGGATTCACGGTTTGCTCAGGCTCTGGGTTTTACTCCGGAACCGATACGCAGAACTATTCCTGTTTTTGCCATCGACTCCTCCCCTCTTACTCAGAGAGAGTTAACTCGGATCATCCATAATATCCATCTGCAGGTAGGGGACCTCCATAAAGAGCATATCTCTTGTTATGTCCTGGACGGTCTTCCTGCTCCTATGGTATTGGGGCTTCCCTGGCTGGTGACTCACAATCCAGTGGTGGATTGGCAGGCCGGGGAGATTGTGGAGTGGAGTGAACATTGTAAGGACAACTGCTTGAGTAGTAGGTGCTCAACACTCTCTTTAACAACTCTACCTGCCTTTCTGTCAGATTTTATGGATGTGTTCTCTGAGAAGGGTTGTCAGGGTTACCACCTCATCGTCCATATGATTGCCCGATTAATCTGTTACCTGGGGCAAAACTACCTAAAACCTCGGTTATACAATCTTTCCGGCCTGGAGAGGAAGGCTATGAAAGATTATATTTCGGAGAGTTTGGCTAAGGGACAATCAGACCCTCTTCTTCACCTGTGACTGCAGGGTTCTTTTTCATTAAAAAGAAAGATGGGGGCCTGCGTCCCTGCCTGGATTTCGGGAATTAAACCGGATAACTATCCGAGATCCCTATCCTCTTCCTCTCATTCCCGACCTCTTTAATCAGGTTGCTGGTGCTAAATGGTTCTCCAAAATGGATCTCAGAGGAGCCTATAACCTGGTTCGCATCAGAGAGGGGGATGAGTGGAAGACGGCTTTTAATACTCCGGAAGGGCATTATGAAAATCTGGTCATGCCATTTGGTCTTACTAATGCGCCTGCGGTGTTCCAACATTTTGTCAACGATGTTTTTAGTCGCCTTATCGGGAGATTTGTTGTGATATATCTTGATGACATCCTGGTCTATTCTCCGGATCTGGATACACATAAGATCCATGTGAGACAAGTGCTGCAGATATTAAGGGCCAACAAATTGTTTGCTAAATTAGAGAAATGTGTGTACGCCGTAAAAGAACTGCCATTTCTGGGGTATGTGTTGTCAGATTCAGGTTTCCGCATGGATCCAGAGAAAGTCCGGGCAATTATGGACTGGGATCTGCCTGAGAACCTGAAGGCATTGCAACGCTTCCTGGGGTTTGCCAATTTTTATAGAAAGTTTATAAAGAACTATTCCTTGGTGGTCAAACCACTGACGGACATGACCCGAAAGGGATCCGATTTTTCCAAATGGTCACATGCAGCCAAAACTGCCTTTACATCTCTGAAGGAGAGATTCACCTCGGCTCCTATTCTCGTACAGCCAGATGTCTTGCTTCCTTTTACTGTATTGTAGAGGTTGACGCATCAGAGGTGGGGGTGGGAGCGGTACTATCTCAGGGCCCGTCCCCTGGTGAATGGCGTCCGTGTGCTTTCTTTTCGAAGAAATTGTCTACTGCAGAAAGGAACTATGATAATGGCAACATGGAACTTTTGGCTATTAAGTTGGCCTTAGAGGAGTGGTGTCATTTTTTGGAGGGGGCGGTTCATCCCGTTACAGTAATTACTGATCACAAAAACTTAGTATATCTGGAGTCTGCTAAACGTCTCACCCCTAGACAGGCTCGGTGGTCGTTATTTTTTACTAGGTTTAATTTTCTAATAACCCATCGCCCGGGGCAAAAAATACTAAGGCGGATGCATTGTCTCAAAGTTTTCCTGGAGGGGGTGATGTTGATGTTCCAGAGCCTATTTTGCAAAAGGGGGTGGTGGTCTCTGCATTACACTCAGGTTTATAGGGGAGGGTGTTGGAAGCCCAGGCCTCCTGCCCCTCGGGTAACCTGTTTGTGCCAGAAAATTTAAGCCTGGAGATACTAAAAGAACACCATATCTCCGCACTGGCAGGACACCAAGGTAGTAAAGCAACCTCTGAATTAGTGTCTTGTCGGTTCTGGTGGCCTAAGTGGCACCAGGAGGTGTTGAATTTTGTGTCTGCATGTGCTACCTGTGCTCGTTCTAAGGTGGATCATACTCGTCCGGCAGGGTGTCTTTTACCTCTGGCCATCCCCAACAGGCCTTGGACGCACCTATCTATGGATTTCATTACTGATCTACCAGTATCAGCGGGGAAGACTGTTAACTGTTATTCTGTTGACAGATTCAGTAAAATCGTGCACTTTATTGCTCTTACCGCATTGCCTAATGCTAACACACTGGCTCAGGTTTTTATTGACCACATCGTGAAGCTTCACGGGGTCCCTTCCAATATTGTTTCGGATCGTGGTACCCAATTTGTTTCTAAATTTTGGAAAGCTTTTTGTTCTCGTTTAGGGGTTCATCTGTCGTTTTCTTCAACTTTCCATCCACAGTCCAACGGTCAGACTGAACGTACCAATCAAAACCTAGAGACATATTTGAGATGCTTTGTTTCCGAAAATCAGGAGGAATGGTCATCTTATTTACCGTTAGCCGAGTTTGCCATTAATAATCGTCGTCAAGAATCCACCGATAAGTCACCATTTTTTGGTGTGTATGGTTTCCATCCTCAGTTTTGTACGTTTAGTGAGGGGTGCCGTCTGGGATTCCCGAGGAGGAACGATTTGCGTCTTCACTTTCATCAGTGTGGCAGAGTGTGCAAGAAAGTTTGAAGAGAATTGGTGGTAGATACAAACGTGTGGCTGATAAGAAGCGCTCTGAAGGTCTGGACCTTGAATGAATGACTTGGTGTGGTTGTCTACCAGAAATATCAAGTTGAAGGTTCCCTCATGGAAATTAGGTCCGAGATTTATTGGTCCTTATAGGGTAATTAAGATCATTAACCCGGTGGCTTTTCATCTGGAGCTACCTCAGACTCTAAGGATCCATAATGTCTTCCACAGATCTCTGCTTAAGAGATATGTAGAACCTCCTGAACCATTGCCACTACCGCCTCCACCAGTGGTTGTTGATGGCAGTTTTGAGTTTCAGGTAGAAAAGATTGTTGATTCACGATATGTTTGCCGCTCTCTTCAGTACCTGGTGCACTGGAGAGGTTATGGTTCGAAGAGAGAATGTGGTGCCAGCATCAGAGATAAAGGCGGACAGGCTCATTCGGGCTTTTCATAGGTCCCATCCGGAGAGGCCTGGTCTTGAGGGTCCGGTGGCCCCTCGTAGAAAGGGGGTACTGTCACGACTGTGACTGATCCAGACAGGTCTGGTAGGAGAAGGTCGCAGCGACTTGCTACTCGCGATAGCTTGTGAGTTTGCTCCGTGGTTCAGGGTATGTCATCCGGGTTTTGCCTTGTGAACCTTTTTTTCCTGACTGGGAGTTTGTAGGCATTCTTCTCAGGTGAGTGCTGTCTGCCACTCCCAGCTACTATATTAGTTTCAGTTTCACTTGCAGTCATTGCCAGATATAGTCCTTACTTCCAGTGCTATTCTGACCTTTGAATGAGATCGTTTGATGGTATTGCTGTGGAGATCTTGTCTGGCGCGGACTGTCGTTATTGGGATCATATTCTCAGCTCGTGACTGGATAAGTCTATCTCTGCTGGAGATTGTTTGTTTGTTGCTGTCTTCCCCTGTTGTTCTCCTAGACATGAGTGATGGTGACTAGTGCTCCCATCTGCCTTTCCCCAGTCTAGTCTTCTTAGGGTGACTCAGGGTTTAGGCATCCTGCTTGCCGCACGGGTTCTCACCCCGTCTAGGGTATCAGGGCAGACAGGTGCCAGCTTAGGGTTTGTCAGGGGTGGCCGTTCTATTTCCCATCCGTAGATAAGGGCCCCCTTCCCCTCCGTCTGGTGCGACATGACTGCTGCTGGGATAGCGGAATCGTGACACACTCATGTGGTAGTCGCAGTACTCAGGAGAAGTAGGGCAATGTGTTTTGGGGTGTATTTTTACATATACCCATGTTGGGTGAGAGAAATATCTCTGTAAATGGATAACTTTGTATAAAAAAATTTAAAAAGTTGTCGTTTACAGCGATATTTCTCACACAAAGTATGGGTATATATAAAAATACACCCCAAACCTCATTGCCCTACTTCTCCTGAGTACAGCGATACCACATGAGTGACAATTTTTTGCAGCCGAGATGAGCAAAGGGGCCCAAATTCCAATGAGTACCTTTAGGATTTCACAGGGCATTATTACGCATTTGGATTCTCACGCTTTAGGACCCCTAAAATGCCAGGGCAGTATAAATACCCACATGTGACCCCATTTTGGAAAGAAGACACCTCAGGTATTCCGTGAGGGGCATGGCGAGTTCATAGAAAAAAATAAATTGGCACAAGTTAGCGGAAATTGATATATATATATATATATATTTTTTTACAAAGTCTCATATTCCACTAATTTGTGACAAAAATTAAATTTTACATGAACTCACCATACCCCTCACGGAATACCTTGGGGTGTCTTCTTTCTAAAATGGGGTCACATGTGAGATGTTTGTACTGGTCTGGCATTTTAGGGTCTCCGTAATCATTACATGTATGGCCAGCATTAGGAGTTTCTGCTATTCTCCTTATATTGAGCATACGGGTAATGAGATATTTTTTTTTCCGTTCAGCCTCTGGGCTTAAAAAAAAAAAAAAAATGAACGGCACAAATTTTTTCATTCGCATCGATCAATGTGGATGAAAATGTCTCTGCCAAAATCAGTGACTGCGGTGCGGTGGGCTGGGCGCTAACTACCTAACAAGTATCTAACCAACTGGCGGTGATAAGGGACCCTTATGCCTCATTCACACGCCCGCAATTCTGTTTGCGGAACGGAATTGCAGACCTATTTATTTCTAGAGGGACAGACTATGTCCCGCTCGGATCCGAAATTGCGGATCCGCACTTCCGGGTCTGCACTTCCGTTCCGCAAAAATATAGAACATGTCCTATTCTTGTCCGCAATTGCAGACAAGAAAAGGCATTTTCTATATAGTTCTGGCAATGTACGGATCTGAAAATGCGGAAAGCACATTGCTGGTGTCCGTGTTTTGAGGATCCGTGGATCCGCAAAACACATATGGACATGTGAATGGAGCCTTACAGGGGTGTGATCAGTGACCGGGGGGTGATCAGGGAGTCTATATGGGGTGATCAGGGGTTAACAAAGGGTTAATAAGTGACAGGGGGGGTGTAGTGTGGTGCTTGGTGCTACTTCACATAGCTACCTGGTCCTCTGGTGGTCGATCCCAGCAAATGGGACCACCAGAGGACCAGGTAGCAGGTATATCAGATGCTGTTAACAAAACAGCGTCTGATATACCTCTTTGATGCGATTTATTTCGCATCTACAGCCTGGCAGCGATTGATCATCGCTGGCAGGCTGCAGTATAACTTCTGATCTTTGAGATGCTGTGAACGCGCGCGCATTCACAGCAAATCTCGCCTCTCTCGCGCCAAGGAGGAACTAACCTGGTACTGCCTGGACGCATCCCTGCGTTAGGTGGTCAGCAGGTGGTTAATACTGAAGCACAGTAGTTCTATAAACTAACAGACTAACTGGGATTGTGGCAGCGGGTGAACAAGATGCACATTGCTATTACACTCAATCGGCATTGTCACTTCAGTTTCCCTATGCTCTCTCTACAGTGTCTAACATCTGTCCCTACAATGTCCCTGCACTCCCCTATCGAATAATCTATAATTAAAAGCCTTCTGCAACACTGTCCCTAGTGCATAACTGCTTGTCACGTCTCTCCCTAAGCTCAGCTCACAGTGAAATGATGAAGACTTCACAGCATGAGGCTTTTATAGGGTTGTGACATCACAGGGTATGGCTATCTGCTGATTTGCTAGCTGCCCTGCATTATGGGTCATATCAGTTTCCCGGGATTTTTATTTTACTTTGTAACCCTTGCAGCTGCAAATTAAATTTTTCCTAAACTATGGATGCTCAACATTATTAGTAATAGGCCACAGTGGCCCATGCTGGCTTTGGAATGGCACAATTATAGTTGAGGAGAAAGATGATGAGATTGTTGATTGGATGGCTTACTCTTCCTCTCAGTTGCAGCATGATGACATGGAGGCAACTTTAGAGTCTGTCACCATGCTATGGATTCAGGTCTCACAGCGTTCCTCCTGCTCCTCCTTGCAGCCCCAGTTTTCCCTGTCTTCACTGCCCCTTCCTAAAGGTGTGCCATCCTTTTTCCTAAGAAGTGGCAAGAAATCCTCACCTCACCCAACGGCAGACAGCCAAGACAGTCTCCCTGTTTACAACTTGTGTGAACCCTGAGGAGGAGGTGGAGGAGGATGCAGACCCTAGGCATAGCCGTGTTGGTAGTTGTGGCCTGTGGCCCCATAGCCACGCTATTGGTGTTGGAGGCAGCAACAGTGACAGTCGCGGAAGATCACAGCATCGGGGAGTGTGGGGGTGTGGGGGAAAACCCGCAATGATATCCCACAGTCTTATAGAAGCCAGGACCACGTCTGCTTTGGGATCTGCCAATGACGCTGTGGGTTTGTAAGGCCCAAAATGTGATAGAGCTAAGCCCAGTTTTGCTTCCTCTATCTCTGCTGTGTGAGTATCTCCTGTCTGGCCTTTTTTCTCTTTGCTGTGGGAAGGCAAAAGCATTGGCTTGTGCAAGCTGTGCAAGAGCAAATAAGATATGGGATGACTAAAACAAATGTAAGCACCACAGCTCTATTGAACGACATGAAGTGGCATCACCTCATCCAGTGGGCAAACAGAGGTGGAAACCAGCCACCAGAGTAGGAGTTTGCTCCTTCTCCCTTTTGAATGAGCCAGGCTGCATCTACGATCAGTACGGTGTCTTGCAAATCATTTTCATCCCTTTCAGCTTCGCCCTCTCAAACTCCTTTTCCGCTCCATCATCAGCCATCAATAACAGACTGCGTGGCCAGGAAACAACTCTGTGCACCCAGCAATCTTTTGGAGCGCAAGCTTTATTCCCACCTGGCCAAGTTGCTGGTGGTGCAGTTGCTGCTGTACCATTTAGTCAAGTCTGCTGCTTGTAGAGAGCCAATGGCATGTGCTCACTAGAAGATTCCTAACTGGCATTATTTCTTCAAAAAGCTATCCCTGCCTTGTACTGTCATGTGGTGGATAACGTGGGCCGCTGTTTGGTAAGGTTTACTCCATGATGTAACTCTTACAGGCTGGGACAGTACATGTCTTTCATGGCCCACGTGGGTCAATGTTTTTTTCAGACAGCAGCCAGGAAGCACAAGAGCAACAAGGCCAGGTCCTTTTGACCCCCACACTAGGCACTTATCCGTCTCCCCCTCCTCTATGGATATGTTCCCATCCCCAAAAGCAGTTAGGAACAGGGTCACTCGCACTAACCTTCCTCTCTATTACATGTGTCAGGTTAAACGCTGCTACTCGTATTGGAATTGATTGGCCTGGGAGGCAGTAGCCACACCAGTTGCTCAAGTACACAAAGCAGCAACATCCTGCTGGCTGTCACCGCACCAACTCTAACTGAGCAAAGTGGTTAACAATATGGTTGCAACATCATGGCCATCCTGAAATTACACATGCTCCCTGCATGTCACACGTCATCAACCTTGTGGTGCAGAGCTTTTTAAATAATTATACTGACTGGTAGAGGAGCAATAGAACGTTGATGAGGATAGCACCAGCCCAAAAACTCAATCATCTCAGTGGGGGATGGAGCCTGAAATACCTGGTTCCTAGTGCAGTCTGATGATTGCTGGATAGCCATAATTTTAGTCCTTCGCTACAAAGGCAAAATGGGAGAATGTTTTCCTCTGGCAGAAAGGACAACAATTGTAAGTTTTTACTGGGAAACACTGTGTACACAGCTTGCTGCAGTTTATGGAGAGCAGAAGCCTTCCGTCAGCGTGTCTGAAAGAGAGGCCCCGCTCAGCCCTCCCCATGGGACTGCTATGGGGACGAGGACAAGGGGCCCAGTTGGGATCATCTCCTTCTACTGGCGGAGATAACTTGGTCAGGACTCTATGCTCTAAAAACAACTTTTAGCAAACGAGGCAGTGGAAAAAATGGCTAAAGGGTCATTGAAAGGGGTTTAGATGGAAATCCTTCTGTCTTGTGTTGGGGACCTGGTTTGATCCTCGCTACGGGGCCCTTACTTCTCTATGTACTCCACTGCTGACAGCTATTGCCTTAATGCCTTGGTTCAGGCCTACCTAAACTATGGCCAGTTTCTGTCGCTTGCCCAGTACATTAACTCCATTGGATTTATGGTCAGACAGACTGGAACAGTGGCCTGAACTGGCAGATCATGCTCTCAATATTCTTTATTGCCCTGCCTCCAGTATTATTTTAAAAATTTCAGCACTTTGGGTGACACCCAAATGGAGTTGTCCTCCGCCAGTGTCCAAAACATCATATTTGACAAAAATGAACCAAGCATGGATTCAAGAGGATCGCACTCCTCTAGCTGATTCCAATGAACAGACCTTGCCCACCTCGCCTTGCTAGTGATGCCCCATCTTGCCATTGTTGCTGCCTGCCTACCTACCATCACGTTCTCTATGGCTGCTGCTGCGGCCTGCATCCTACTACTAATTCCTCTCAATCGTCAGTTTATGTGTATTCACTTTCCACATGGTTTAAATGTAATATTTTTTTTTGGGGGGGAGGGGTTAAGACAGTTGAAATTTTAAAGAAGTCATTCTGCAGATAATGATAATAAATAGCCACTAAAGAATGTCTAAGACAAACTACCAAACATATCTGGGGCAGATACTAATACTGACTGAAGATCTTCAGCCAACTAAGAAAGAATGTTTTCTAATTAAAAGGGTTGTCCTGACAAGAGCATTGGATCAGTTTATGCTCTGATGCTCTCCTTTGCTCTTTGCTCGCTAAATCGCGCAGGACAAAGGAATTATCTGGAGTTCCGGTGACGAACCGCGCTCTCCATAGGGCTGTCAGTGAGCCCGATGACATCACCCCACTGATGGGCGGGCTTTAGCTCTGCCCTAGTGTCACGGCAGGGAGTGGGAAAACCCCGCCGCGCAAGACGATCCTCGGCCGCCGGGCCTAAAAACAGGATAAAGGGAGCAGGTGACCTCCTGGCACGTCCCCTAAAACTGGCCCTGGTCTCCTAACTGTATGGGCCGACCTTGAAGGTAGGAGGGCCCATACCACAGGAACCTGGAGCCCTGAGAATCCCTGCTTAACCCTGGATATAAGGACAGGGCAGAGACCACCTGCTCACCCTAGACGATGGATGAGCAGGAGTCTCCAGATGCCCCCACACCAGCCGGGACCCAGACATTGTGCGCTCGCATGGCAGGCAAGTAACATGAGATACATATAGAGAACCCACACTTACCTGCCACCCTGGAAATTACGAGCCAGCGCCAGGGCCTCCGGGACCCCCATGCGAACACCAGATGCGTGGGGGAGATCCTGGCAAGGAAGCACACCATCTGGTCTTTGCTTAAAACCCTCCGGGAAAGCAAGCCCCTTCCGGAGCAAACACACAGTGACTACAAGCTCCAGGCATACCCACACCATACAACAACACCAGGTGGGGAAGGGGTACACACTTGCACACTGGAAAGGCTACATAGAATACAAAGCATAGGGAACAATACATAGAAAACAATATAACAAATAAGAGTGACTCACACAGACATAACATGGGTGCAAGCAACCACCTCCAGCACATGCTCACACCAGGGCTGGAGACAAACAAACTGAACTCAGGCTCCAAACACAGACACTTAAGGAGGCCAGAGGACACACCCAGCACCAGACATTAACCATGTGTAAACCACACCCAAGGAAAGTGCTCTCAAACAAGGTGAGCACACACATGCTAAACCACATGTTGCCACCGGCAACAGCATGTGTGGCTTTGTGTCACCACACCAACTCAGAGCTGCCGTGGCCCTGCCCCCACATGAAATACGCAACAACACGTTGCCAACGACAAGCGAATGTGAGGCAGCAGGTCAAAAGCCACGACCGCAAAGAGGGTGACACGTTGCCAACGGCAACCGCACGTGAGGCAACGGGATAGCAGCCCCACGTGCAGACGATGCTTTGCCGCTGGCCACAACCCAGTCGCGACCTTAACCAAGGTCGTGACACCTATCCTGTAAAACAGCTAGGGCAGCGCTAAAACCTGCCCATCAGAGCCGGAAGCCTCCGCCCGGGAGTGTGCTATTGTAAATAAAAGAGCTGAAATGCTCCGATGCTCTTGTCAGGCGGGCTGCCTGGGTGAAATTATGGGTATGCCCAGGTTCAGCTCTGAACTTGCTCTAAATTTCTTTAAGCAGCCTAAATGTATGTGATTACTGCATTAACATGGATATCTTCCCACAGTCCAGACAGGTTGAATGCGATCAATAGACCTCTCCTTGCTCCTTGCTACCTATCTTGCCACTCTTACTGTCTATCTGCCTACCATCACATTGTGTATGGCTGCTGCATGCTGCAACCTGCATCATGCCACTTATGCCACTTCTCAATCATCATGTTCTGTGTGGCTGCTGCTGCCTACATCATGACACTAATGCCCCTTGCTAACCATCATGTTCCACTTTATTTATTTATTTTTCTCATAACACCATGTGATTCTACATCATCTGCCTCTGATAAAGGACCATTTTTGGAAGCTTTGGAATATTAAAAACATGAAAACGTGTCGACTCAGTGTGTTTTCAAATATGCTGTATAATAACACAGTCAAAAGTGTGCTTACCCATTGCTATGTATGTCAGTGTCAAACAGACATCATGTACTACCGCTGTCATTGCGCTCCAGAGATTGGGGAGGGAAAAATAATAATAATAAACAAAAAGAGAAAACAAGTTTTCCTAAAAAATTATGAGTCCTAGAAGGCTCGAGGGGTTATATACAAACTTTTAGGGCAAATGGGGCAACTTCGGTTCGGCCTAAAACGATTCAAGTTCGAACAGAACTTTTTCAAAAACTTACGGGACCCAAACAAAGCTCGACTATTTCTTTCATCTCTTTCATCTTTTCGTCTCTTTCAATTCATCTAAAATGTCCTCAAAATATTTAATATATTTAATAAAAAGTACAGTACAATATATTAAAAAAAAGTACAGTACAATGACTGAACAAACTCAATAAATTTACAGAATGTGAATTCAAATCTGCAGTATGCTCTGTATGTTGTGGATTTGTACAGCGCAGATTCCATTTATTACAATGAGTGAAATCAGTGGTTAAATTTGCACCATAATTTTAGTATGGATTTCCAAGTTTAATTGCATATTATTTACTCTCTCTATGCACAGAAGAATTAGGCTTTATGCACACGACCGTTGTTTGATTCCGTGTCCGTTGCTTTGTTTTTCGTGATTTTCTGCGGACCCATTGGTTTTCAATGGGTCCGTGGAAAACTCGGCAAATGCGTCCGTGGTCCGTGATTCCAGTCTGTCAAAAAATATAACCTGTCCTATTCTTGTCCGTTATAACGGTTCACGGACCCATTCAAGTCAATGGGACCGTGAAAAATGCGGATGGCCATGCGTGTGTCATCCGCGTTCGCGTCCGTTTTTTTGTGGATCCCTTGGCAGGCACTTGGCAAAAATTGTCAGCCTGTCTTTTGGTAAAATCTTTTGGGTCATGTCCGCTAAAAAAACTGAAGACACACGGAAACACAACGGAAGGCAAAACGGACACGGATCACTGAACAACGGAACCCCTTTTGCGGACAGCATAAAAAACGGTTGTGTGCATGAGGCCTTAAGGAAAGGTAAAATTAGAACTTACTTGTTAAATCCCTATTGGGCATGGGCACTGCTCTGCTCACCTGCCCCTCTTCACTCACCAGCGTTCCTCTCCTCCTTCTCAGCAGGTCAGACTACCAGAGCTCTATGGCTGTTCCTTCTTTCAGGCTGTGGCCTATTTCTTGCTTGCAGTGCTTCTCACTGCCTATAAAGTGCACACATTTCCTCTAGCTCTTAATGGGCCGGTAAGCTTACATCTAAATCCTCCCCAGCCCACGGCAAGCCACCCAGGGGTACTTAAGGCACCTTCCCCGAGGGAGGGTGTCTGAGCAATAGGTTTTAGTCCAACAGTGTCCTTTAAAGTTGTGGTGTTCTAGGTTTGTCTGCCTGTGTACCCACTTCTGCCTGTTGTCTAGGTTTTAACCCTTGCTGTCTGACCTGACCTCTGCTTGATCTCTGTTCTGACCTTGAGCTGGCTGCCATGATCTTAGAATATTTAATGGATTGCACAAACACTGCCTGCCCTGACCTTGCCCTACTCCCATGGGTCAGCAGTCACTTGAACAGAGATTACTTCAACATGTAGTGGCCTGGTGGTTCCCCTGCAGTGAAGACCGGATACCTGTATAGAGGTTGAAGGGTGAACCTGCCCCAAGGTAAATCTGTCACATCCACTTCATAATAGTACTGCATAGGGCACTGTCCAGTTTAGGATTGACCCTGATGTTTACCACACCTACTGTAGCATACAAGCTGTATGCAAATCATTCTGTCATAAGATACTAATGGTGAATTTAGTATACATGTCATATTGGAGCAGCTTATTGCGGTTCTCTGAGTGAAGAGAAGTAAAATGACATTTCATGGTAACACTAACATTATGTCTTTCTCCTAGCAGGTAGGCTGTGACTGTGCCATGTTATAAACTAGATACTCTACCATGCATGCACTCTGTTTTCTAAAGAGACAATAATTAGTGGTTGATGATGATAACTGAAATATTGACGAAAGAAAAAAAAAATCCTTTAACACAAGTAACATAATTTCTGTTGCTATAACAGTGCTTAGTTGTTTTATTCTAGTCTAGACATGAGCAATTTTGTGTTGTGAGAATCAATAAAAGCAGATGTTTGCTGAGATTATGGCCCCTAAACTGAATCCCAGGCTGAAAATTTAACAGATTTATTCACAATCAATAGGGAGAAATCACTGCATATTCATCTTAGAATCAAAGAGTGGATAGGACCAAAAAAAGTACCAAAATAAAAACAATGTTGTAGCTTATAAGAAATTAATTATAATGGTCAGTCAGCCTATGAAGACATGACTAAGGAGCATTGTAACAGCAAGGATTTTTGAGTTTCTTTCCACTGGAAAATAAAGTCAAATTAGTTTATTTAGAAACTCATTTCTTTAGCTAAAATGTCTTTTATTACAAAAATAATATGCTTTGCTTGAAGTTGAAACTCATAAAATAACATAAAACTAGACTTAATGGAAAATGGAAGCTTAATTTCTCAAAATTATATTTCTATAAATGTTTATTAAAATATGCAAGCAAGATATTCTGCCAAGGGAATCTTATTTTGTTTTATGATTGAGAAATTCTTACAGTAGGATACGGAAAACTGAGCCCAACTTACTTTTCCATAAGTATTTATATAACTATAGCTTTAATTTTACTTTTGACCTTCAATAATGATTTTAGCAAGTTTTTCTGCTGAGGCTCAGTTCACAAGGACAAAATCTGACACTGATTCATCAGCAAAAAATGAAATTTTCCACTACGGAACCCACATTCAAAACATATCAATAGCTTCCTATTGACTTCAATGTACAAAGCCTGACCTTTTTCACATAATAGAATTTTCAGCAACACATTTTAAAAATAATTTTACTTCTACTTCTTGCTAACCACATTATGTAGGTCACAAGATGTAGGGGATAGACAGAAGTATTGGAATGGGTTGGAAGGCAATGGAATATAGTTGTATATCCCTGCAGAAGAACAGCACACATGGACAGAGGCTGGCAAGACCAGAAACTCTATCATCTTGGTTGTTGGTTTCTCAGGTCAAAATTCTTGCATTACAGGTGGCATTTCAGCATAAGGCCTCTTGAACACGGCCGTTGTGGTTCCATGCATTGGGGACTGCACAGGCAATGTCTGTACGGGCGGCTGGGATGGATCCAGACCCATTCAACTTAAAAGGGTCTGTCATCCGTCCGTTCCACAAAACAATAGAACAGGTTCTATTTTTTTGCGGAACGGAAGGAAGGTTCAGAACCCCACGGAAACACTCCTTAGTGGGCTTCCGCTCCATGCTTCCGTTCCACACTGCACCGCATCTCCAAATTTGCAGTCCCATTCAAGTGAATGAGTCCGCAATCGTGATGCGGAATACACACGGCCAGTGCCCGTGTATTGCGGAACCGCCGTATGCGGCCCGCAATACGGCCACAGGAGCACAACGGCCATGTGCAAGAGGGGACAGATTTTTCTTAAACACACATGGTGTTATGAGAAGAAAAAAAAGTTGATTGTAATGTTTGGGGACCAAGCATCCAGACCAAAAATTATGCCTTAATGGGGAAAGAATGAGCGAATGCAGTACAGTGTGGATGTGGAAAGGGTAGGGAAATAGAGGCATATGGGTGCAATAGTAGCAGCAGCAGTAGCAGCATAGCATGGAACATACAAGGCAGAATCATCTGTTGACGAGTAGTAGTAGTAATAGTATTGGTAGAAGTAGTGGCGGATGTGTAGCGTTAATAGTGGTGGCAGTAGAGGATTAACAGTGAGGAGTAGCAGTTGAGGCAGTTGCGGCAGCAGCAGCCACATGGTATATGTTGGCAGGCAAACAGACAGCAGCAGTGGCATCATGGCAGCAGCTGTACGGAACCTAAAGGTAGACAGGCAGGCAGAGAGCAACAGTGACAAGATGGGGCACCATCACCAAATCCATATCTATTCATTGGCTTCAGCTGGAGGAGTGTGTAGGAAAATAGTCCTTGAGAAAGCCGGTACTGGCGAAACCGGTCAGGCAGAGGGATCTGCGTTTTTTTTCATGATATGCCTTTGAAAAGTTTTTATTTTGTGAGTATAACCAAATAAAACAAATTCCTTTGCTGTTACATCCTGCGTACGTTTTTTTCTCTCTCCATTTCTTCTCCTGAGTTGCCACTTTTACACGAGGGTCAATAAAATAGTGATGTCATCTTAGGCTAGCTGCAGACGTCCATTAAACCCGGACTTGAGCAGTCCGTGTTAATGCGGGCTGGATTTGTTCTTTACAGCCGGAGCGCACAGCATCATTGGTTGCTATAAGCCAGTCTGCAGTGGTGGTCAAATTCCAATGGTCTTATAGCTTTCTGGGCATTCATTATGATAATCCACCCTGTCGTAAAGGAGACTCTAAGGCTAGATTGGTAGAGCTAAACCGACGTGAGCAGTCTGTGGTAGTGCGGGCTGGATTTGTGCTTACAGCCGAGCGCACAGCATCATTGGTTGCTATGATGCCGTGCGCTCCCTGCCGCCGCTGCAGGATAGTAATACACTGGTATAAATCATACCAGAGTACTACTGTAGTGCAGCGGCGGCAGGGAGCACACCGCGCCATAGCAACCAATGACGCCGGGCGCCCGGCTGTAAAAACAAATCCAGCCCGCACTACCACAGACTGCTCACGTCCGGTTTAACTCTACATCTAGCCTTAGAGTCTACTTTCCTGACAAGGGTGGATTATCATAATGAATGCCCGGAGGAAAAGCTATAAAGACCATTGGAATTTGGCCACCACTGCAGACCGGCTTATCAGGAGGAGAGACTGAGCACCACCCATGTAGTGGTAACATTTATCTGTCAAAACTGATCCTATTTTAAATAGACTTTATTTTAACAGTAATATCTGCACGCTTCAAGTCGTTGTACCCTATTGCTTTTCTATATCTCCCTGATCACGGGAATGTTTTGTGACTTGTTCTGAGCTGTATGTGATCTATGTATTTTCTTTGGATTTTGCAATGCTAATTGTACTGGGAATAAGCTGGCAATAAGCCAAGATAGACTTCAGGTTTGAAAAAGAAAAAAACACAGCTGTTACTGTTCAAATGAGAGAAAAAAATGTTCTTCCAAAGGACTACTTCTGAAGTTCTGCTGCAGCTGTATTATAAGGCAATACCTGCAGCTAAAAGGCATTGGATGCACCAGGCTCACCCAGCCTTAGTTCCTCACCTCCAGGCTGAATGCTTTCCCTGCCCATTCTTATTGTAAACAATTATTCTTCTTTCTAGTCTTGCCCTTGACTATCCCTGACACTAGCTTGATTGTGACTGTACATTGTCCCTAAGATTGTTTTCTGACAGAGACTTCTACACCCATCCATCCTCATTCACAACCCAACACAGAATGCAAGTCCCTCTGCCACTTCCTCCTAGGGTCATAAGAGCATCCTTCTACCTCCTTTGTTATTTCTCTCCATGGGTGCAGTAAAATGACGCTGCACACCATTTTACTGGATTCGTTAAAAGTAAACATGAAAGCTTCAGGTTTGTCTTGTAGGAGAATTTATGTGAAGTTTGTAACAAACATTATTCATTATGAACTAGTTTGCCCATCTTTAAAGCAGCACAGCTGACCATAACTAAATCTTCCTGAAAACTGTCCCCAACACTACACACTGATTACAATTTTGCTAATTATATCCTTTTTAAACACTACTCTGCAATACTGAAATCAGAATAACAACTGGAGAGACAAGAAAACCAATCTCAGCAGATAATAACCAGAATCAAAAGAAACAGATTCAAATGGCAAGACCCCCCCATATTTTTACAAAGAGGCCGCAGATTTTCTTTACACTAAGCACTCTTTCACACGAGTGGATGCAGTGCGGGTAATCTTCTGTGTGAAAGAAAGCCAAGGTCCGTTCCAGACAGCAGAGACACAGAGCATTAACATGATTGATAATGCTCCGTACCTCTGTGATCTTTTACTACAGAATAACAGTGAGATAAAGTTGTCACCGTGATTTTGTGGTAAAAGATCGCAGAAGGCACAGAGCATTATCAATCATGTTAATGCTTCATGTCTCTGCTGTACGGAATGGGGCTTGGATCTCTTTCACACAGCGGATTCCACCCACGACATCCGCTCGTGTGAAAGAGCCCTAAGCCCAATGCATGTCTACACTCACCCAGTCCCAATAAAATCTGGTCCTACCTCATCCAAGGTGTCGCTGGTGTTGGCATGATGCCCGCTGGATCCAGAACAAGGTCCCTGTGGTGAGAAAAAAGAATAATAACATAAGGAAGGGATGGTGACTGCCCCTGCGAGCAGGGGGCGCTGTGCTGGCCTGTAAGACTGAGCCATGCCAATGTATAGAAGGGTAATCTAGGACATTTCCTTAAGTGCTACCACAC